>AP025047.1:33818265-33849265 GCA_036186865.1 Eustoma russellianum
TGTCTGCCATTATCCGGAATCGGAGCATTTTCTCCGGCCATCTGCCACGCAATCTTTTTTGCTAAGAAGCCTGGAAGTTAAATATCTGCTGCCCATTTTTGATTTGTACCTTATTTTATGTCCTGCTACGCATTAGTCCACCATTTTCGTATTGCTATTAACAACAATTTAAGAAAAAATTCTAACTGGACATTTAGCTTGCGAAGAGCTCCAAAGCTAGCCAAATTTGGAATTGATCGGCGTGTAATTTTGATGATGACGACAAAGGGGAATGAAGGAGCGGTGATTCTGACGTCAGGGGCAAGCGGAAGAATCAACGCGTTGATATCAATCCGTGCCTGGAAATATTTATTGTTGGTAGTGAATTCAATAATTCTCTTCCTGCTGCTTCCATTCCGGAGGCGGCAGACGGCGGCGGTGGTGATGCCGGGAGGAGGTAGTGGTGGAAACGGGAAGGAAGGAAAACAGTTGGAGAGGAAAAACAGCATGGTGAGGGTGGTGGCGAGGAAGAGTGCGGCGGAACAAGAGGTGGCGGGGCGGAGGGCGTTGGCTATTAAAAGAGTGATTCAAGATAAGGACCCAAATACGGTGAGAGATTTTGCCCTTTTTGTTACATCAAGAGCTTCCACCATCTTCACTCAATCTTGGACTCCCGTTTCTAGTAATCTCAGGTCATTCTTTAATTTGATTTCTTTATTCACTTCTTCTCTTTGTTAATCTTGTGTTAAATGCTACATTTCTATTCATCCCTGGTACCTTATTCTTATGAAACAGTTTGGGTTATTCATTACATAATATTAATGAATATTTATCCCTTTGTCCCACTGTGTATCCCACCTCTATGATATTCTTCTACTTTTTGTTTTAATCCACCTCAAAAACATGGTTCAAGTTTCTATAATAACTTGGCAATTATCTTAAAGTTCATACAGAAGTGGAAAAAGATGCTTTAAATATAACGGTAGTGTATGAATATTAGTAGAACAGTAGAATACTTGGTCAATATTGTACTAAATGCTAATATATCTGGAACAAACTTAGAAATACCGTTCAATATATTGTTTAAAGATGCTATCACTATATTTCTATTTTTTATTTTTGGTTCATTATTTGCATTAATTGTTACATACAAATAAGACAATATAAAGATAAAAGATACTAATTCATTGTGCTTTGCAAGGAAAACGGATAATATTTTTTGGGCATCATACAGAGTAATACTATCAAATTGGAACTGGGTGTGCATATTGTAATTTGTAAACCCTTCCTCTCCCCTCTTCATATTTCCAGTCTTTATTGCGATTAATATGTAGAGCAGCTCTTGGAAAAAGATTATGAAATAATGCCATTTTGTTATCCTTCAGACCTGAGAATCCACGTTGTGTGTCCATGAAAGTGACAACTTATTATCACATAACTAGTATCCAATGATAAGAATTCAGGAATAAGAAGAACAATTATAATGTTATGGACCTGAACCTTATATGTTTAATAGTGTTGTCAGGAATTGTTTTCTGGCATGTCCATAACGATGATTATCTGGCCTTAGCCAGAACGCCTCCCAAGAATCACCGTACCCAAAAAATTCTGTTTTTTAAGCAAAAAGCCAAATCCTTGGCTCCGGAGGCCCCAGCCTCATGGAGCTTTGTGGAGAATGCAAATCAGGAGCTCAAAGATCTCCTAGATTAGTAAAGTGTTGCCAAAATCTACACAAAGAGTCCACTGCAAAATGGATATGTAATTCTGCACCCAATTGAGGCGGATTCCGGCCTTGTGCCACTCAGGCCCAGATAGCTTCCACTATACACCTGTCTCGCTTTGAACCTTCGAACTTTCTTGAAGCAAATTCCTAATCCGAATACCAAAGAACATAAGTGAAAAAATAACTTTTTTTTTGAGTGATCTTTTTTCTCCGTATGCTTTGTGGATTTTTATATTATTCTGGTAAACTGAAAGGGAAAAGTGTATTGTTGCGGAAGCACATACCGTCATGCTGTTGGCATAATAATTTCATCAACCTTCACTCCTCCAGACCTCCTTGGGACTAAATAAATTTATTAATCATTTTGTTGTTGTTGAGAAGGAAGGTTTGAGAATTGGTAAGCACATAACAGTGTAATTTCATTATGTTTTATAACATCCCAACTAAAGAGTATACCCCTATATTCTTGATATCGTATGACCTGACGTAAAGCATTAGTTAACCGTATCAAAGATAGCTTTTTTTTTTTTTTTTACTTTTCTTTAGTTTGCATAATATGCGAGAGATGCTATAAAAGTCAGCGTATCTGCACAAAGGTCCTTCTTTTTGAGAGATTAAAGCAATTTATTCTATTGAAGTAAGGAAATAATGAAAAACATTTTTGAAGCAGGGCATTGGTAGTACTCTTACATGGCCTAAACGAACACAGGTATACATTTTCGTTCTTCTTGATATTAGAGTGTTCCCCTTTATATTTTCTTTCAGTAGTCAATCCGTTTGCCTTACGTGAAACAGCGGAAGGTACAGCGATTTTGCAAAGCAGCTCAATGCAAAAGGCTACAAGGTCTACGGAATGGATTGGATAGGTAACTCATTTCTTCTGATTGTTAAATTGGTCGCAGACTAAGGTGATTAGGCAGAGGTCGCCTTTGCTTGAACTCTTCAGAGTGTATTACTCTTGTCCATTTTTTTGAGGATTGCAATAACTTCTAGAGAATAGCACTTTGTTGGAATATTTGTACGTCCTAGAAATTCCAGCAGAAGAAAAATCAAAATGTGTACTTCCGAATATATTTCATTCTAAAACTGTCTTTAAATTTTGGACTATCTCACATGCATATGTGATGTGTGGTTCGCAGAATCATACTCTTTCAAGAGACTTTTTGATAACAAGAAAATTGAAGAACGCACAAAGGACATGAATAACAATGAAGAACACAAAGAAAGACACAACTAGAAATTAAAGCGAAATACAGAATCTTGTTAGGCCTTTTGTATAAATGCAGTTTCGCTGCAAACCTTGTTAGGCTTGATGTTTATCCACGTTGAACAACTCTCGTCTAATCAACAATCCTCGAGTCAAGAACCTTGATAGATTCTTGGAAAGCTTCTTGAACAAATTAGGGATGAATTCAAACAATAATTCTTTTTCTAAAAATTGATTGAATTCAAATGATCGAAGCTTGAGTAAACAAACTTCAAAAATGAAGCACACACGGCTACTCAACTTTTATTCATGAATTAGCTGTTGAAAATAATGTCTAAGATGGCCCATTTAAGGCTCAAAACAAATTCTAAGCTAGACCGGAAAACAAGAATCTAATGTACCGAAAACTCTCAAAATCCAACAAGACAAGGACTTTTCATCCTAATAAAACACACCTAAAATAATTTATAAAAAAATACAAAGTCGGGAAGACTATTTGGCCATGGCCTACTAGGCTGTGTGACAAGAATTTTCTAACTAAATTAAAGAAAATTTGACAATGCGACTAATAATATTATATGGAACAGACTGCTGGGTCATAAAGAGGACACGGTCGCAGAAGATGGAAGTGGCAGAGATAAGGATGCTGAGGTGAATGTGTGAGCATACAAGGCTAGACAAGATAAGAAATGAGGTATACATGAAAATGTTAGGGGTGACTAGTATAGCAGATAAGATAAGAGAAGGGAGACTGAGATGACTTGAGTATGTCAAGAGGAGACAGACAACGGCGTCTGTCAGAACAGTTGAAAGCCTCACTGTAGAGGTGAAGAAGAGTAAAGGCAGGCCCAAACTGACTTGGGATGAGCAGATTAGGCACGACTTACCAGAGTTGCACCTCTCTGAGAACATGGTCCAGGATAGTAGTTCATGGAGGCAGAAAATTAAGGTTAAGAAGGTATAGGTAGGATATAGGGGCACCTTAGAATATACTTAGAGGAGTAGATATTCCCTACACTTTAGGTTCACTTGCATTTTTGGTTTTTGATTTTTGGTTTTTGGTCTTTGTCTTGCAATTATTGGTACATATCCACTGTTATTATTATTTTAATATAGGAAGTTTTCTATTTATGTTTAACAAGAGTTAATTGCACCTGGTATCCATTCTTTTCCACCAAATTTTAAGTAGCATCCATTCTTTCATGAAACTCACTTACCATCCAGACTTATAGGGGTAATTAACACCTGGCATCTGGATGACCTGCTGGTCGACCGTTGACCGCTGAAATCGACCTTTGACCGGACTTAACCATACTTTTAACCCGATTTTAACCAAGGTTGACTATTTTACCTTCAAAATTAAAGGGAAAACAAAATCAAAAACTTTCCACCTTCATTTTCCCGTTAAACATGGAAAGGCGAGGATACTTTTGGTATGAGGGATGAAGACTGACAACTCTACAAACTGATGAGCCGAGATAATGATGACGATGATGACGAGAAACCCAGCGAGGATGAAGTGGAGCTTGCCCGTATCACGTCTAGACTTCGGGTCAGTAACTTCTTGATTACTTGATTTGACTTTTCTTCATCGATTGCCTCTTGCTTATCGGGAAGGCATGCTGTTAATAACAATTTGCAAGACACATACATTTTTCTTTGGTGCCATGGGGTTGTTACTTGTTGATTTCATTTGTCTGTGCAGGAAATCGATCCTACCTTCTTCCCCAAATCTGAGGCTGGAACTTCATCAACAGAGCCGAAAAAATTTCGTCCTCTTACCAAGGAAGATTTCCAAATCATTCTAGGGGTTGAAAGATTCAGGTGCTCAAATCATCCTAATGTTGAAGTAACTCAACTGCCTGTCCATCTTGTTCAGCGACATTAGTTTGAGGAACACAGACAAGGTCTGATATACTATCTTGTGGCGTTACATTGTTCTGCACATGGGGAATAGAAACAGCAGCCGAAGGTATAGGTAGAAGGGTCTTTTTTGAACCTCTGTATAAGCTGAATGGAGGTGGGAGGCGGCAGCGATTTAGGAGCAAGAATGTCTGGAAAGGTTGGCTTTGGCAGAGCCGTAGGTGATGGAGCCTCCATGAGCTCAGTGCCGCAAAGAAAGGTCGCTGTCGAAGGGAAGGTTTGCAAATTGCAACGATGCAGAAAAACCCAAAAGCAGCAACAGAAGGATGGCGAAAGAAGAACAGAGTCAGAATCAGATTGAAAATGATGAGATGTGAAGGAGAAACTCAGTGATCATACCCAGCGATCATGGTGACGCGTTGGTCGCCGACGCCGTCATGCGCATCAGCATTTTTCTAAATTTCATATATATATATATATATATATATATATATATATATAGAGTGTGTGTGTTAATTGCCTTTGTGCCTTCAAAAAAGAGGCCCCGTTGGTGAACTCCGGCATGTTGGAACCGTCGGCAGCGGCGAGTGACGGAGGTGCCGGTGACTTTGGACTGAGGTGCTATTGGGATAGTGACAGTGGCTAATGTATGGCGCGGTGGTTTTGGTTGTTGTTATTGGAAGGAATGGAGGGAAGATGAAATTAACCAGGGTTGGGAAAAGTTTGGCTCCACTTGGGGGAAAAGTGAAAAAAAAGGAATTTTCATAAAAACCGTTTACAGCAGGTCATTTCCCGGTTGCCGGATGCCAGGTGTTAATTACCCCTATAAGTCTGGATGGTAAGTGAGTTTCATGAAAGAATGGATGCTACTTAAAACTTGGTGTCAGAGTATGGATACCAGGTGCAATTAACTCTGTTTAACAAAATCCCATCATTAGTGCATAGTCCTACTATTGTACTCCCTATGCAGGTATATATAGAGCCGGGGGTCTCATTGGAAGCAAACTCTCTATCACTTGAGATGGAGGTATTGTTTGCCTGCCTCTCACCCTCCACAGACCCTTGCAATAGCTTTTGCTGTCGTTGGGATATACTGGGTAAGATTGTTGTTGTTGTTGTACTAGGCTACATAAAGGCTCAATTACAATTTAAACATTCCAAAAAGCATATGGACAAATTTTAGACCAGACCACCCTCCTTCCATGCACTTGGTAGGCTTCTTGGACTTCAATTATATTAATCCAATGAAGGCTTTCATGGCCTTGCAAAAGCTCGGTCTGTTTCAATTGAATTAAGTTAAAATCAACCCGATTGATACTTGAATCTTCTTGGTTCTGGCACGAATAAGTAGAATTCCATCATGATAGACTTGGACTTTATGTCCATCAGCAAAAACGCTCATCTCGTCAGCCACATTGGTTTAATTCCGCTCATCAATATGTTTGTTACATTTCTTTGCCTTTCATCTTTTTGTCCCTGAACCAATGGATCAAGAATGCGGACAAACTCAAATCATATCATGTGGTTTTTACTTCTTGAGGAGTGATTTATGATTGTTCCATGTATCTCTTTTTCCATTAAAAAAATTATGATGCGTTTCCTTATTTCAGAGTGCTGCTGGTTCACGTGGTCTTAATTTGATTCAAGTCATTTAAAGGGTGAACTTGCATGATGCTCTTATTTTTCAAACAAAAAAAAAATTGAATTTCTTCCGTATCTGTTTAAGATAAGCTAACATTGACCTTAGGGCACTGCATTTGCACAAGGCTTATGCAACTGCAACATGATACTGTCCGCTATCAACTTTGGCTCTCAGCTCTTCATATTGATTTTCAAACTGGATGGTTGGTTTTATTTTTTATATATATTTTTTTTTGTTTTGTTTTGAAGCATATGCAAATTGAAAATAAATCTTCATCTTAGAAACTTTTTAATGGATCATTTCTGACCGCAAAGCTGTAGAAACGATCGATTAGTTTCTAGCTATCAAATTGAACAGGTCTATGCACTTCTTTTATTCAATTTGTAATTGATATTATTGTTGTTGTTGTTGTCGTCATTATTTGGAAAACTTTTAGGTTATTTCAAGTTAGTAAAACTAATTGATCTTCTCTGTGTGTAACCTGATGCTGTCCTTGCTTCAGAATTTCAACTTGATCATATGGATGAGCAAGGAGCCCTATCATAAAATGTAATTGTAGTTGTATCTCTGTCTTATATTCCAAGAGTTTGCACATTTTCGTAATTTCATCAAAATAAATTGAAAAAATTGACCTCTGTGTTCATCCCAATTATTTTGCTGGGATTGAGGCATATGGAGTAAGGTGACATTGTTCAGAAGAGGAGGAAAAGGAGCGAGGATGCCACGTATGTAAAATAGTTGACATATTAAATTAGCAAAAAGTTGGGTCAAATGGACATATCAAAATTAGATTTTCTTTGTAATTTTCTTAATTGACCCTAGTAATTTGGGCTTCTCCCCACGGTTATTGGCAAAAGTATAAAGTACTTTAACAGTGCTATCTTGCATTTATGTTGTATTCATATTTGATAAATAGATCCTTCTAAATTCTTGTTCTGGCTTTGCCCCTGGGTGCAATAGATATATTCTCAGAGAAAAAAAAAATAGAAGAAAAAACCATGAATAACAATAGCTACAGGAGAAATGGATAAGGACATAAGAAAGTTGGAAGTTCTGGGCAGGAAGGATGAGAGATCTAATGAATCCATGGAATGTACTATTTTGACACAGCATCTGTAACACTGTTCTGTTGTCAGTGGAAACTGCTTCCAGCATGCTAGATAGTTCTTTAAAGGTAGGAACCCGGAGTCAGAGAGAGGAGTGACTCAAGTGAATAAGTTGATTTTTGCAGTTAACAAAATCAATGATGATTAGGCTTTGCATGATAAAAGTCTTAACTTCATGGATAGTTGTAAAGAATGTAGTGAGTTGCTTGCATCATTATTTCATTTGAAAGATAGAAAACTATGAAATAAACTATAGAAAATATACATCCAAAACAAGACTTGAATGAAATGCTTGAATTCAATAGGATACTGCACTTGACAGAAGAATGTTTCTTAGTTCCATTACTCAAACTACAAAGAGAATATATACACTGGTAAATAGACAAACTCTAACGGCTATATTTGAGTTACATCACAAAGACAATGATGTATTCTCTGTGAGGTACAATGGTAACTGGGTACTATACATAACATATATATTTCTACACTCCCCCTCAAGCTTGGCATACACATTAATACAACCAAGCTTGGACAATAACTTATGAAATAATCCTGGTGTAACTGACTTAGTTAACATGTCTGCTATCTGCTCCGATGATGTAAAATGCTGAATATGTAGAGATTGATTTTCCAACTTCTCAAGGATAAAATGCCTATCAATTTCCACATGTTTGGATTTATCATGATGTGTTCGGTTTTCTGCCATATGAATGGCCGAGATATTGTCACATAAACCCTGCATTGATGAAGTAATATTATTTTGTTGTAGATCTTTTAGCACCCTTTGTATCCATAAACCTTCACAAATACCAAGAGCTAATGCCCTCAACTCAGCTTCAGCACTACTTCTTGCCACAACACTTTTTTTTTTGCTTCTCCATGTTACCAAATTACCCCACAAGAAGGTAGCATATCCAGAAGTATATCTCATATCTTTCTTTGATCCACCCCAATCTGCATCTGTATAAATTCTGATTGTTCTATCTGCAGTTTTCTTAAAGAATAGTCCCTGACTTAGTGCTCCTTTGAGATACCTTAAAATTCGCATCACAGCTTGTAGATGAGGATTAGTAGGTGCATGCATTAATTGACTTACATAACTTACTGAATAACATATGTCAAGACGTGTATGTGAAAGATAAATAAGTTTACCAATAAGTTTCCGATAAGAACTAATATCAGTTAGCAACTTACCTGAAGGAGTTCAGAAGAATGTCCAGGTATTAGAGGTGTAGACACTGGTTTACAACCAAGCATACCCGTTTCCCTAAGAAGATCCAAGACATATTTCCGTTGAGAAATACGTATACCTTGATTTGTTCTTTCAACTTCCATACCAAGGAAGTATCTTAGAGTACCTAAATCCTTAACTTCACATACGGTGGAAAGATGATTTTTTACCTTAGTCATACTATTAACACTTAAAATTATATCATCTACATATACTATAAGAATATTAATAAACCCATCAATTTTTAGTATAAATAAAGTGTGATCACTTTCAGCTTGCCTAAAACCATACTGGATCAGTACCTTAGCAAATTTTGAGAACCAAGCTCTTGGTGACTGTTTTAAACCATAAATTGCTCTCTTCAGTCTACAGATCTTACCTTCTGTGTGACTGTTTTGAAAACCAGGTGGAATAGACATATATACTTGTTCATTTAGTTCTCCATTGAGAAAAGCATTTTTGATATCTAATTGAAATAACTGTCAGTCTAAGTTTACTGCCACATAGAAAATTATTCTAACGTGTTCAACTTTGCAACGGGTGCAAAAGTCTCAAGGTAATCTATTCCATATGGTTGAGAATAATCCTTCGCAACAAGTCTGGCCTTATACCTATTGAGTGTTCCATCTGAGTTATATTTTAAAGAAAACACCACTTACAGCCTACATGATTATGAGCATCAGTATGTGTGACAAGATCCCACGTTTCATTTTTAATAAGAGCATTCATCTCATCTTCTACAGCTTTTCTCCACTCTCTATGATTCAATGCTTCATTAATAGAAGATGGAATATAGTGAGTATCAATACTAACAATAAATGATTTTAAAATGTTTCCTAACCTGTCATATGTCAGATAATTACTCAAAGGATGATATGTAGAACATGCTTTAGACATCGATAAGTGATAATCTCTTAGCTTAGGGGTAGTATACTGGTGCATTCTCTTGTTCCTTTCCTTAGTGCAATAGGTAAATGTGCCTTATCAGTACTAGAATCAAGAGGAACCTCAGACATCATGGGAGTCATATGTGTTACCTGTTTCATCCTTCTTGTGTAAACTTGTGTGATGGGTAGTGGATCTCTGGTTTGTTGTTCATTCTGGATTACCCCTCCTGCGTCTGAGTTGATTGTATCATCCTGATTTTGAACAGTTTCATGCTGTGTATCTTCTTCTGATGAAGTAGAATTCTCTACAGAATGGTTACTTACGTAGTAATATCAATAATACTCCAATAGTCTTCCTTATCAGCATTTTGAGAACTGGTTGAACAGTTATTCTTATAAAATGATGACTCTTCATCAAAGCATACATCTAACGTAGTATATATTTTTCTAGAAGGACAAAAACATTTGTATCCTTTTTGAGTTCCAGCATAACCAATGAACATGCATTTGAGAGATTGTTTATCAAGCTTCCCTCTGTTGGGTACTTGAAGATATACATATACAACGCAACCAAAAATTTTCAGAGGTAATTCAGATAATAATAGACAGTGAGGGTAAAGACTAAGAAGTTTTTGCTTAGGGGTAATGTATACCAGAACCCTAGATGGGGTTCTATTTATAAGATATGTAGCAGTTAAAACTGCTTCTCCCCATAGGTACTTTGGCACATTCATTTAGAACATTAGGGATCTAGCAATTCCCATTATATGTCTATGCTTTCTCTCAGCAACTCCATTTTACTGAGGAGAGTATACATTAGAAGTCTGGTGATAAATTCCTTTTTCACATATGAACATTTTGACTTCCCTATCTAAGTATTCACTGCCGTTGTCTGATCTAAACGTTTTAATCACTTCATTAAATTGGTTTTGGATCAGATTAACAAAGGTTTTGAACACAGTAGACAATTCTGACTTATGTTTCATTAATTAAATCCAAGTGACTCTAGTACGATCATCAACAAAGATAACAAACCACCTATTTCCATTTACATTTAAAACTCTAGATGGCCCCCATATATCAGAGTGTATTAAGTTAAATGGTCTACTTTCCTGATACAACTTTGCAGGATAAGACACTCTTGTTTGTTTTGCATACATACATGTTTCACATTTTAGGTCCGAAACTTGCAATCCATTAAATAATTCAGGCTTAACCCTTTTGAGGTACAAGAAGTTAGGATGACCTAATCGTTTGTGCCAAAGCAAAATAAGGTCTATTCTAGATTTCATAATATCTATTCTAGGAACAGAAACATTGTTCAAACAAGAATAAATACTAGAATAACCTTCAAAACAGTCAACACCACCTGATTGTGGTGTGTGCAAAATAAACAGTCCATCATGACTTCTAGCAAAACCAATCTTCTCCTTCATAACCCACTCCTTCATAGCCTTCTCCTGGAAGTATGAAGAAGAAGGCAAGAAATAGCAATTAGAAGGAGAAAAAATAGTTACTGAAATGAGATTGCAATCAAGAGCAGGAACATACAGAACATTCTTTAGGCGCAGTGTTTTGGACAGATTTATGTTTCCATGACCTTTGCTATCAAGACTTTGACCATTAGCCGCTCTAACCTTTTTAGATTCAGAAAATGATATAAAAGACTCTAGTAATGACTTATCAAAGGACATATGATGAGTAGCGCCTGAGTCAACAATCCAAACATTAGACTTACCTCCTTTACCTGTGTCGGCCATGGTAGCCCTGATCTATCCAGAACTGGCTTGATTCCTCTGACTTTCCAACACTCTCAGTAGTGCATTCAACTGTTCTTGAGTAAAGATTGCTTGTTCATTTTTCTCTCTTTGAGTTGCCTGTGGAACTTCAGCAACTGCTGCAGCCTTGGGAGATGGTCTCTATGAGTCTGCCTCTGATCTCCAGGTTTCACTTACATCAGATCTGCCAGGAAATGCTTGTTTGAAATTATGATTTTTCCTGAAAAACGATAGAGGTGGCCTGGCCTTAGATCCAGGACGTCTGTAGCAATCTTCAACCAAATGTCCAACCCTGTGACAATATTTACAGTACTTTTTGTGATAGTCGCTTGTTTCAGTCCTTTTAGATGCAAAAAATGCATTTTTGTCTTTATCACTAACATTCACTTGAGATATTAAAGCAGATAATTCTGTAGTGATAGTTGTGCTAGCCCCCATTATAACCTTCAACCTACTCTCTTCTTGTCTAACCTCAGAAAAAACGGCATTCATTGTAGGTAGAGGTTTAGTTCCTAAAATGCGGCTTCTAACAGCATCAAAATCCTTGTGTAAGCCAGAAAGGAAGCTAAACACTCGTTTGGTGTCTTTGATTGTTCGAAACAGTTGGTCATCAGTGGTGCATGTCCACTGGTATGACTCAAGAGAGTCAATCTATTGCCATAACTGCGATAAGTTACTAAAAAATTTGCTAACACTTTGATCACCTTGTTTTATGTCACGAAGTTGAGCTTCCAACTCATATAGCTCAGAAATGTTATCTCTCTTAGAGTACATTTCTTTGGTAGCTTTCCAGATCTCAGAGGCAGTTTGATACAACATAAATGTATTACTAACCTCTGGTGTCATGGAACCAAGAATCCATGACATTATCATTGAATTTTCAGCCTCCCAGGTAGCGAACTTGTCGCTGGTTTCAGGTGGAGAAACCATTTTTTCAAAAAGATATTCCTTCTTTCCATGTCCAATGATAAAAAGTTCAACAGCACGACTCCAGAGTAAAAAGTTGTTGCCATTTAGTTTTTGGTTTGTGATAGTTACCGGAGTAGAATCAACAATTGATCCGGTAGAAGAATGACTGGAACCTGCAGTTTTGTCTCCTCTAGACGTTATTTCACTGCCTTGATCAGCCATGCAGATGGTTGATAAGGTTCAAGATAAAAAAACTGGAAGAAGAATGGCGTTACTGGAGAGAATTTTTTTTTCAAATGTTCAGTTTTGAAGGTGGAAGGCGAAAGTGAATTGAGAGGAAGAAATTTAATTGTGGAGTGTACGAAAACAGAGAACTGTGGAAGTAATCGTACACGGAAAACTGACCTAATGCTTTAGCAATTATTTGACAAGAAATTTCACAAAAATGGGTTATAGACTAGCCACGTGTCAAGAGCTGATTGCTTGTACCAGCGGCGCCTTCTTAAAACCCAGACAGATGTGTAATACAATTAATGCCAGCAGTCAAGATGTAGACTTAACATAAATGCATGAAGCTCACGTGTCTTCTTGATATATTTAATTTTTCCTTTTTTAAAAACTTCTTCAACCTAGAATATTCTTCGTCTTCAACCTTTTTACCAGAAGATGTTCTTCGTCTTCCTGGACTCTTTTTTACCAGAAGTCTCTTTTTCGTCTTGTTCTTCAGATGTGTTCCTTTCTTCTATAATTGTTTTGATACACTTCTCAATTTGTTTCTGTTGAAACAATTTCAACAGTCGCTAAACTTTGTTTGATGAATTGTTTTGACTTTGAATATCGCTTTGAAGGAAATTCGCAACTTTCAGATTTGAAGAAAAATGGCTCTGATACCGTATAGAAAATATACATCCAAAACAAGACTTGAATGAAATACTTGAATTCAATAGAATACTGCACTTGACAGAAGAATGTTTCTTAGTTCCATTACTCAAACTACAAAGAGAATATATACACAGGTAAATAGACAAACTCTAACGGCTATATTTGAGTTACATCACAAAGACAGTGATGTATTCTCTGTGAGGTACAACGGTAACTAAGTACTATACATAACCTATATATTTCTACATAAACTTTTCCTAAATATATTCTGCTGTTGAAGGTACTTAAATATGGAAAGAGATAAAATGTACTTGTTTGCAAATCTAGAGTGTGTTTCAACTACAAATCTATATTTGGGTGTTGCAGGGATTGAAAATTTTCCTATCTGGACACCACTGGTGCACAGAAGTATCATTTGAGGATTCTCTCCTATAAGTAAGGCTATTGTTTCAGTCCTTGCCTCTGACCTGATTAATAAAGAAACTCTTATCATCGTTCTTAGAAACACAACCATTTTGATTTTTAATCAGATCTCAGATCACCTAACGAACTCTTATGATAAAAGTTTGTACTTTCGCTGCTTTTGACAACTGAAGACTTTTTTTTTTTTTGGTGTTTGTGTATAAATTATAAATGGCAGCACAAGTCTCTTCAACTGCAAAATTTTACGAAGGCGCACAATCCTTCCTGAATTGTTTACTCGGAAAATAGTAACTTATTACAAGTGTTGACCCGTGCTTATACCACAATCTGAAGTGTTTCATTCTTTACTTGTGTAACTAGACGACAGAGACAGACCCTCGCTCCCTCTCATGAAGGTGCACATGTGCGTGTGTCTATGTTTAAGACATATTGTTTCCTTCATTCCTACCTCGATCTTGGGTTTAAACAAGTAAATACAACTTTGTATTATGCTTTTGAATTAATACTCTTCTTCCCGTCTTTAAGTTTAGCTTTCTTCAATTACAAAAAAAAGTTTAGCTTTCTTCCTTGTCTTCTTGGTTGTGTCCTCTGAATTTGAACTCTTTTTCATATATTTTGAAGAGGGGAAAAAATGATAATACCGTTATCTTATCAAGAAATGTTGTTTTTTTCCTTCCAGGATCAGCATAGTGTGATGCGATGATATTTTGTCTTACATTAGCTGCGTACTAGTCGTTGCAATAATACTCATTACCCTGACCTTGGGCTTGTTACAGGACATGGAGGAAGTGATGGACTTCATGCTTATGTGCATTCACTAGATGCTGCTGTCAGTGACTTGGTCTGGTTTCACCCTAACTTTTATAGTGTGTGAAATTAGCACACCGCAAATCCATTACTCATGTAGTTGTTCCGAATTCATGCAGAAATCTTTTGTCACGAAGGTTGTAGATGAAAATCCAAGTCTTCCTTGTTTTTGCTTTGGGCATTCAACTGGTGCTGCCATAGTCCTGAAGGTGAAACATTCCATTGCTTCATATTTTACAGTTATCATCTAGCTTGTGCCGTACATATCACATTACTAAAGATTGTTTCTACCAAAATTTTAGGCAGTTCTTGATCCTGATGTGAAGGCTCTAATATCAGGAGTGGTTGTTACTTCACCTGCTGTCGGCGTTCAACCATCTCATCCAATTTTTGCAGTCAGTAACATTTGATCTTTGCTTTGCCAACGATTTTATAATTTTGCAAGGACTACAGTGGTCATTGCAACCTATAATCATGCATGCCCCTCTACTGTTTAATTATTCATTCGAAAGCTATTATTTGTCCCGGATATGGTGGTCCAGGATCATATTCCAATTTCTTCATTCTGGGCAAACCCAATGCTTTTTTCTCTTCCTCTAAGAAAAGACTAGGAGGATATTCGTATCAGGACATTTTCTGTATTAAAAGATACAACGTTTTGCCATTAATGATTCACCTGCACTTACCCAATTCTGTAGGTACTCGCCCCAGTTTTCTCATTCTTACTGCCAAGATTCCAGTTCAGTGCAGCAAACAAGAGGGGAATTGTGGTGTCTAGAGATCCAGAAGCACTAATAGCCAAGTACTCTGACCCTTTAGTGTTCACGGGTTCTATCAGGGTGAGAACTGGATATGAGATCCTCAAAATCACCACGTACTTGCAACAGAACATGAAAAGACTAACGACCCCTTTCCTGGTCCTTCATGGAACTGCTGATTCAGTTACTGATCCAGATGCATCGTGGAAACTTTACGAACAAGCATCGTCAACTGATAAGACCATAAAGCTTCTAGATGGGCTCTTACATGATCTACTCTTTGAACCGGAAAAGGAAGAAATTGTGCAGGAAATTTTGCAATGGTTGAACCAAAGAGTGTAGAGGGATTCGGAATCCTAATGTTGTATTCTAGAAACAAGCATTTTGGTTTTGGTGACTTGCTCGTTTAAGCTATATTAAGCGAAAACCTTTTAGATTTTCTTTAAAAAAAGAAGGGGAGTAAAATTTCTGTTTTGGGCAGTATGCTGTTGCATGTTAGCCATAGAAATCCGTGTTCAGTCGGCTCAGTTATGATTGTTTTTCCTTTTTCCCGGAAGCTGAATTTGTCTCTAACCCAGTATAATGAAGTAGTTTCTTTGAAGTAATAGAACGGTGAAATGTCTTCATTATTTCATTTTCTTTACCCCCAAAGGTCGCTCAAAGATTGTTGGAATGCTGTAATATAGGTGAAACAGTGTTCTGCAATTGTAGATCAAATGGTATTTTAGTTTGTTTGGCTCGACAGCACACTTCATGTAGCGTCCCGCCCGAAATCAGGGTTCCGGCTCAGTGCATCCGCCGTACTCTACTCCATGGAGTACAAAGCGTCGATACTATACATGTACATGTCGACATGAATAATGAATCGATAAGCGGAAGCAACATAACATAAACAAATCTTCATCGACATGTACGGTACTACCTCATAAACTGTACAATCATCCTATTCAGAATACTGAAATCATATATCATACATCATGATCTGAAACTTAATGCCTTCGAAATAATCTCTCAGTATGCTCTTCGTTATCAATGGTCTATCTAGCATGTCTTCAACGAGCTTGTATATTGATACCTGTTATCTGGAAAAATTATAAATGAGGCAAGTATGAGCGATAGCCTTCGACTTTTAATCGCTCAGCAAGTAGTCTTACCAGATACGACATGTGGATCATACATGGGGAGACGGGGTGACAATCATAAAAATCATAAATTTTGAATATAATAAGCACGTCTCCTTTCTAACAAGTAAAGTATCATATCAAATCTGTAAACTGCTGTAAACTGAAAGCAGATAAATTAGAAAGATTTCAAAGCATACATAGCATAACAGCATCTCATTCTGCTTAATCCAAAACATTATACTATATCCATACTTAACTTCTAATCCATAACTTATACCATCTTTACATATCTTACATGTACTACATTCTCATGCTTAACACTATATTGTCCACTGTAGTGCTATCATATACTTAAAGAATTCTTAATCATAAACCTAAGGTGACATGGTCATGACGTGATGCATAAAACATGACTTTTCATAAACATGACTTTTCATAATCATGACATGATTTTCATAACTTGCATAACATGACATATTCATAACTTGCATAACATGAGTTTTTCATAACATGAAGACATAACATTTACATCATTGGCTATAGCACTTTTCATAAGAATAATAACGCACGACATACTGAATGATTCTCCGTGTAGTACATGTGCGACATAACATCATGAATCATATGCACATGTGCTAACGGTGACGCATTATGACTGAGATCCTGTGTCCCAGACCCGGTGTTACACTGAGCAATAACGTAAACATGGGCCCCTGACACCTGCCACTCCGGTCCCGATGTCAGGACAGCGCTTCAACATAACATAACATAATCATGATCATGAACATAACATAACATATCGTGTCTCATCGGAATCATTCGTCTCGTGTTTATTATTCCTATGCATATGAACTTTTAAAAACATTAGATGTGACAACATAACTTTGCAAATCTTGTTTTCATGCAACATGAGACAAACATATGAGGATACTTTTGGTTCTTCTACATCTTGTAGCATCATCAAATACTTATTTTCCTTCTACACATCATAACTTAAGAAAATACTATTTTCATCACCCAATATTGGCCATTCGGCCATAAGAGCAAAACAACCTATTTTTCTTAATTATCATCTCACAATAATTTGATACATCTATTCCATACATGCATATCATAATTCATAATTTGAATGCCTACAACATGAATTTTCTAATTACCTTAACATTTCATCTAAGATTTCATAACTTACATCTTATCATAACCTACTTATGTTAGTATACATAACATGTAACATATCATATACATACACTATAAAAGTTAGTAATCTTATACTTACGCACACATAAATATGAACTATTTATGTTTCCTACTTTTCATAACATAATACATAAATTACATACTTAGCCTTCTTTCATAGCTTAACATATTCATCATATACACATATGTACTTGTGTAAAAATATAATGAAATCATTTTGTCACTAAGGCCAATGGACGAATACATTAACAATTATATATATACTTGTAACAATTTATACACTCTACATATATAGGTATATAAAATATTCTAAATACCATTATTCATATTTAACATGTATAGTATACTTATGTGTACATAATACATATAAAAATTACTCTTAATCACCATTAGAATATAAAAACCGAAATATATGTATTATACATATGTACATAATACATAAAACATAATACACCAAAACTTATTCATTTTCATATATATTACACATATAATTATACATAAAACATATAAAATCATATTTTGACCTTAAAATGGCCTTATGGCCGAAATATATATATTACATATATATATTTACAAACTTCCCAAAATAAATATATGTTTATACATGTATAAAATCATTTTACGATATATTATACAATAGTCATATGTATATACAATTATACATACTCCAAACCGTATATACATATATGCAATCTAAACATCTATAAACATATATACATAGAACCATATATATATATATTTATCTATACATCTACACATACTTATATATAGACATATAGATCCATATATACATATATAGGTCTATACACTTATACATATATATAAATATATATATATCAACATATATATTTTATATTATAAACCGAGTATGTATATATATATGCGTTTTTGTATATATAATGTATATATATGTATATAAAGTGTGCGTGTGTATATGTACGTAGTGTATGTATATACCTATTACTCAAACATAGATCTATACTTTCTTGAGAAGAAATCTTGAACATACTTCATGATGATCCAACTTTGATATGAACATAAATACTTAATATTTGTAAAACCATGTAGGAACTAGGAAGAATACTTGCCTTGAATCACTTTCTTACTCTTAAATGGAGTTTCTTCACTTGGTTTGAAAGAATGATCCTTCTTCTTTCCCCTTTGGTAGTCACGGTTTGAAGATGAGGAACAAAAGATTAATGAGAAACTTATGAAGATGGATGTATATAAGGATATAAACTTATCTTAGAGGGTGTTCTTACCTTATTACATCTTCGTATCCAACCCCCAAACTTTAAGCCATTTGATTGAAATGAAGGTGTATGTTGTAGTTATTATCTTGAAGGTGTGTATGAGATGAAAAGAAGAAAATAACTTCTTGTCATAGCCTTGAAATTTCGGCCATGGTAGTGAAGAAGAAGATGAAAATCCTTGTGTGTTGTAGAGGAAAGAGGAGGTGATTTGCTTGGAGTGTGTATGTGAAATGAAAAAAAAATGGTTTCTCCCATTTCTTGAGAGCTTCCAGCCGAACATGCAAGGAAAGAGGGAAGAGAAAATAATTGAGTGGGGTATGTGGAGTGATGGTAGAAGAAATGACGAGGGTTGAATATTATTGTAAGAATAATAGGGAATGGAAAATAATAAAAAAACTATGTGTTTCTCTTTTCTTGGTTACTGCCGTGGGAAAATGGGGAGGGGAATAAAAATATATTGTTTTGTTTGTTGGCATTTGATAAAGTGGAGGAAAAGTGAGGTGGTGGGTTTGAAAATGTATAAGAGGGGATGGGGTTTGTTTGCCATGTGGGAAAAGTGAATTATTCTTCCCAATTACGTGATGGGGTGGGCGGCCATGTGGGGAAAATGGGGGAGGGTTTGTCTTTTGTTGCCATGTAGGATAAAGTGAAAGAAAATATGATACTAGTGTGTATTGTAGCTATCGTATCGGGTATTTTTATTCGGTTTGATTTATCTCTATCGACTTATGTTGCTACCGACTAATTTATTTAAATACCTTGTATGTCCGATACAGTCATTGTCTAGTCCCAACCAGTCTCGTTATATCCGTTAAATTGCCTTAAGGTTATTTTTATGTGTGTTTCTAACCCCGATATTTAATGTCGATATCTTTATTTATTCTAAATAGAAATTTAATTTCCACTGTAATTTCATCAACATCGCATTTGCGTTCTATTTTCATCATTTCCACTAGCCCGGAATCTCGGGTCGTAACACTTCACATGAAACATACTAATTTTATTGAAAGAAGAAGGGGATGAATTACACAATAAACTTAACACTCTACTGGACGGATGTCCCACACGATTATGCCACGATGCCATATTCGAGACCACTCGGAGAGCACACAGCCGAGCAGAGGTGGGTTTCCACAGCCATTATAGCCCATCAGTCAGCTCATCCACTCCAATCCGAGTCCTAGTATTCCGGTTCTGTATCACACAACCATCTCTACTAAACTCAGCAATATAGTCACCTTGGCTTAATATTTGTGAAACGGACAACAGATTGCAGGTTAAATGTGGAACAAAAAGAACTTTATGCAAAACCAATTGCGTATCGAGATGAGCAGCGCCTTGCTGAAGTGCCTGTGTTTTTGTTCCATCGGGCATCCGAATAGTGCATGGAGCAATAGTGACACAATCATGTAGGAGATTTAAATTTTCCATCATGTGATGGAAAACTCCGGAGTCGATAATCCAAGAAAAGTCAAGACACTTACCACCGAGACGTTCAGTTGTTGTGTGCTTACATGTGCTCAGTGCCCGAAGCAGAGCGCCCATATCATATTCAGATAGTTCCAACCGCAACATTGGGTGGTGTGGAGACACGCTTTTGGGCGGGCGCCATATGCATGGTCCCTGATGGACACCTCGACCGCAAGGGTGTTGTGGCTACTGTGTCTTTGACGCAAGGTGGTACTTTCGGTCGATCACTCCACCAGTCTGGGTAGCCAATAATTTGAAAACATCTATTGGCTTCATGGCCTTTACGATGGCAATGTTAGCACACTACTGCTTTTGGGCGCTTTGCAGTCTCCACCTGTCTTTGTCGCCGACGTGAGTGCAAAATCAGCTGGTTGGCACTGCTCCTCTATTTGTGAAATAGAACCGAGGCTCTCCTCTTGACCCACCATATGGTAGATGCGAGTCAAGGTGGGGAGAGGTTCCTGACTGAGAATAGAAGATTGCACCATTTTTAAGTCGCATCATCGAGTCCCATGAGAAATTGATGAATTCGGTTGACTGCCGTAGGGCACAATGATAGCCAATGCAAGAGCACATAGGGATATCGTCATAGTCTTTCAGCTCAGTTTCTCTAGCTTTCTATAATAAGCCATCAACGATAGCCAATGCAAGAGCACATAGGGATATCGTCATAGTCTTTCAGCTCAGTTTCTCTAGCTTTCTATAATAAGCCATCAGTGAGTCACCATTCTGTTTGCAATTCGCGAGTGCCTTTTTCAAATACTGCACTCGAGGAGCATTGATTACAGCAAAGTGCTGCTTAATCTCGTCTCGCAAGTCCTTGGCTATTCTCTGCATAGGAAATGGTGGGACATAGGCTGGGCTTGATGGTGTTCAGTATTCATGCAACTATCATGGAGTTGATGGGTTCCCAATCATCTGCGTCCGGGGACCCGTCACTAGCTGTTCAATAGTTCCATCAAGGAACCCATACTTTCGGCAGGCAAGAAGCGAGCCCTGTACGGCTCATGCCCATTCTTCGTAGTTGAATCCTGTTAATTATACAGGAGTGATAAGTAACTCAGGGGGATCGCCCGAGTGTAAGTCATAGGGGGAGACTATTTTATTTTGGTGAGAAGTTTCGGCTACCATGGTTGGATGGGAAGTGGTCGAGATGAAAAAAAGCAAGACGGGAATGTTGTTGGCTCTGATACCATGTAAAGAAACAAGTTTGCAATCGAAAAACCTATATCTACTCATTCAATCGATCCAAATTTATAGGAGTAAAATTGACATCTCTATCTAAATTATAGCTAAAAAGATAAACTCAAATTGTATCACTTATGTATACAATCAATTTAAAATATTTGATGAGATTATGTTAAACTCCTAATTAATAACCATATCCAATCATATCCACAATCATGCAATCTCCAATCTCTATCTGCCGAGCTCAGCCCAGCTCGGCAGTTCAGGTCAGATCGATCCAAGCAGAGCAAGTCAATTCAAGGTAGCATGTACAGGTCGGCCAAGCGCAGCCCAACCGACATACCATGCTCAGCGCAGCAACTTGGCAGAACAGCAAATCAGCCACTGCACGAACACTATAACTTCTCATTAAACCCAAAAATGAGCTTTGTTCAAAATCCTTAATTTTTCAAGGGATGCTTTTTCAAACTAAATTTATTTTCTTTCTATTCATAAAAGAACAACTAAATTTATTTTCAGAGCAACAGTTATGTCACTGAATCCAAGTGGATATGTCAGCTTCACGTTTTCCAAAAACATCCTTACCATAGAAGTAACTTCGGATAACTCAAGCTAATATCTATGAGTAGAAGCAACTTGATGCATGTTTGGCGACACAAAAGATACAATCTTTTCTTGTTCTAACAAATCCTCCATAAGACGCCTTGTTCGGTTGTCAAGAATGGTCTTCACCACTATCCTTGGCCATGTACTTCTTGATTTGGAACGAACAAGATCTTCCAGCCTTGTACCTTTTTCGTGATCTAAGAACAATTTATCACCCTTGGGACCTGTCTTCATGTTTGAAAAATTCGATTCCCCATAATGTTTGCTCAAGACGTTGATATAGATACAAATTTTGATCAAAGATCAAAAGAAACACAAGGAAATCCTTGCTTGGCAGCCCTTGCCAAAATTGTGTCAAATTTTTATTCAGGTCTGATTATACAGGCGGCTGTGTATCTCTACTTATAGTCTAAACTAGGCTAACCCTAATGTACATAGGAAAAGATAAGACTTTCACTTGAAATCTATCACTTCAGCAGCTATCCAATCTTACATGCGCAATATCGGTTATCTAGGTCCAAATTTGTCGATGACGTCGTCTAGAGAGTTGTAGCCCGGATGTCTAGTTTCCATACCATTTTGAATCACCTCAAGACAATGTCGAATGAAAGAGTTATAACCAAAATACCGAAATAAGGTCGTCATGTGAAAACCCTAAAAAATAGGCCGATTTTTCAAATTTGGAAAGTCTACTCTCCCACCTTCCAATCAACGATTTTATCATCTAAAAACAGTCAAAAAATCTAAAATTACTTTAAAACATATTGCTAAAGGTTACAAGCCATGTTGGCCAAAAATAAGGTCATGCAAAACACCATGGACGTGCTTCCTCTCGCTGCACATCCTCTTTATAC
Organism: Eustoma russellianum; assembly: GCA_036186865.1. NCBI lineage: Eukaryota > Viridiplantae > Streptophyta > Magnoliopsida > Gentianales > Gentianaceae > Eustoma > Eustoma russellianum. The sequence goes on from AP025047.1 coordinate 33,841,153, forward strand.
AATTTAGCTCTTTTGACCTTATCACAACTTGTTTTCCTTTTTTTTCTATTACCTGCATTCTCTTCCAATTTCCCATTTTTTAGGTCACAATTCATCCATCAAGAAAGTTATATAACTCACACGAGTCTGATAAGGATTACCAAACTAGAGAACCACCAGAATCGGCAGTCGGGCTCAACTAAACAAGAAACCATTAACTTGTTGGTTTCTGTCAATCACGCAAATCCAGAAGGCAGATGCGGCGTCCAACTAAAGAAACAAGCCTCACCTAGCTTCACCCAGGTAAAGGAAGGTAAAACATTTTAAAGAGACTATATAGATAGATACATCTCAATGTGGGTTTAGATCGAAATTTAAGTTATTTTATACTTAAACCACTCACTCACTAAAGGTTGAAACTTTTTCCCTAAAAAACCACTCAAGAAACTAATTTTATCATTCACTCTTTATACAATACATGGAAAATCAATTGGAAAGACATTAGATTCATGTTAATCAATTACCCACATTAAGGAACGCGCTTTAACAGTTAATACAAGCACCACATTGCATATTTTCACACGTTAACACCGATAATATCTATATTAGATACAACAAATCAAAATAAATGAATCAACACAAGCCAAACAATGACTTTAAGCATAGTAACCAAAATTTTCTTACTCCATCTATAACTTCAAATCTATTCACTGCCCACAAAATTTCAGGAATTGAGTTTGGATGTATGCCACTTTAGCTACACAGCTCTGTAGCAATTTTAATGACCAATTAGTAAGAAACTTCAAATCAACCAGAGTGCTGAGACAAGGAGACCCCCTATCCCCTTATATTTTCTTTTTGGTCGTGTAGGAATTTAATCAAATTCTAAGGAATAGTGTTACGACTCGCACCCCCTCAATCGTTTAGAAAAGAGAATAAGAAATGTTATAATTATAAGGTAGGGCGTTCCGAGTGAAAATCGATAAAATCGTTGAACCGTGTTAAGCGGTATAGGCAAGGACATGTAGTACATATTAAATAAATAAAGTAAATTCTAGGCAACAAATGGTTTATGCAGACTAAATAAATAAATAGAATTGAAAATAAAGACACAAACTTTATTTCCCATTTAAATAAAAGGAAAACAGAAAGAAGACATAGGGAATTGATTTAATATTCTTGGAAGAAAAGGAAAAAAAAAGAAGAAGACAAAAATTTTGGCCATTACATGGGGAAGGACAAAAGCCTTCCCCTTGTCATAGTTACAAGATAGATGTGATAAAGCCATCTTCATTGCATGCTAAAAGTTTCGTCATTTTACTTACACCACTCCTCCACCCAATTCCCATAAGCTCGATCAAGAAGGGGTATAATGTACCCCTTTACTTCATTTTCTCCCACACTTAAACCACTCATCATCTTCCCACTTGAAAGTTTCACTCTCAAGATAATATACTCTCTCTTTTTTCTTCTTTAACAAAGTTTCATTTCCTTCATCCAAATCTCCAACTCCTCTCTTTCCTTCTTCAAAACTATAAGGTACCAAGGAGGATGGAAGGAAGAAAACTTTCCTCTTCAACTCATCCTTTCACCTTGAAAACAAAAGCCAATATTCCACCTTCCTACTAGGCTTGAATCCGAAATTCAGGAAGGGGCAAGAAGCAAGGAGAAGCAAGGAAAGGTTCATGCAAAAGTGATTCCAAAATACCCCCATTCTACCTCTTCTAAAAATGTTAATCAAATCTTTCTTGGAGCCATTCTGACTGTGTACTTTCTTAGGCAAAGAGGAGGAAGAACTTTCAAGTTCAAGTCAAAAATCAAGCTTTTAGAGTCTTCATCAAGAAGACATCTTCAAGTCTACACTTGAATTTAAGTAGTAGGCAAATACACTACTTAGGTTCTTCATGCTTTTTCCAACTAAGTATTTTATATAAGAAAAATGGATCATGCTAGGTATATTCAAGGCCTTATCTAGGTGTAAAATTCGGTCATAGGCCTTGCATATGATGTTTTGAAGCTTGCATGTAAGCTTTTGTCAATATAAAGAGTAGATAAAAGTATAGGCAAGCTATGTTTATATAGAAAGTATAGGTTCATTTAAAAAAGGCTTCAAGAAGCTTGCATGTGGGGAGAATGAAGTATGCATGTGTAGATTGAGTCTTGCATGTGTAAAAAGGAGCATGATTATGATTAGTCAAGAGAATGTATGGCTAATGTGGTAATGATAATTGAAAAACAAGAAAGGGATGTCTTGCATGTAAGTTATGATTATGGTTATGGCTAGAAAAAGAAAATGACGTGTAAAACAACCCACAAGGTCTTGCACGTGAAGTGAAAAATATAAATTTTGAATGGTGCATGGATGAAGAATTTGGCCAAGTGGATAAAAGAGGAGAAATGGTTATGTTAGGAATGTTCAATCATGATGACCTTGTTGCATTTTCTTTCAAGTGCTTGATTGCAAGATTCTTGTTGGTTGCATGAAGTTCTCTTGGTTTCCACCCTTGGGGAGACTCTTGGCCATATGGCCATTTCCATATTGAAATTCAATTTTTGACAGAACCATAATACCTAGTGAAATATGACAAGATGTTGGTTGGATGCATTAGTGGGTGTAAGGCCCATCTTAGATAAGAATCCTAGATCCTTGAATTCTAGCATTATTGAAAACTTTATTTATCCTTTTTGTGATGGTATGTCCGAATTGCATGTAGAGAAAGAATATGGTTTTCTTGATTTTAGAAAAGGATAAGAGGAAAGAGAATAAACCAAGGAGTGTGTAGAACAAATAATTATGTGTGTGCATACATATATAGCCTCGGCCAAATGGCCATTTGCGTGCAAAAGAATGATGTTTTGAAACCATAAACCATAATAGGAAAGTGTGAATACTTTGGGGTTAGCCTTTCTTGGTTGGTGACATAAAAATATATGTTTACATATATGTGTAAACTTTCGGCTATATGGTCATTATCATGAAGAATTTATGTTTTGGTCAATGAACCACAAACTTGGAAGTAGAAGTATAATTTGGATAGATTTTTCTTGATGTTGGGAATTATCTTTTGATGCCTATAAAATATTCGAATATGGACTTACAAAAGATTGTGGACACTTCCAAACAAATTATGGATATATCTTGTAAGCGTTAATTTCATGGAGTAGGGAGATTATGAATTCATATGAAGTTATACAGAAATTGGGGTACTCATGGAATCGTAAATAAAGACATGCTTATATGAACAATGGATATCAGATAACTATAGAGTTGTTAAATTACCATGGCATGAAATGAAGTAACCTTCATATTCATGGAAACTTATACGTAAGTAAGGAACTTAAGACGATGCAAGTTGTAATAAGGATGTGGATCACGGATGAATATATAATATCGGAAGGAACATAGATGGATTAGTAGACATAAATGAGTGGACATGGAACATAGACTAATATGTATGGGCATAATCACAAGGACACAGAATGGATTTTTAGATATATATAACCGAATTGGGAAATTATATGGACTCTTATATATATACGAATGGACATGGATCATGGTGCATCTCATCTTTGTGAAAGATCATTGGATTTAGAACACAGAAAAATTGCATATTGCATTGTTTACGAAATCATGCCCCATTGCGGATGGAAGTGGTCACTGACCAAATGAACATGCATTGCATTGTTTTATAACATCTGCATCATTATGACATTATTGTAGTATAGATAATATGGATAGTTATGCACACCATGCTGCAAAAATTCATTGGATTTAGATATGGAAACTTGCTCTTGCATTGTTTGCGAAATCACGATACCCACCGCGGATGGGATATGGATATGGACTGGTCCCTGATCAGATATGGATATGGACTGATCTCCGACCAGATATGGATATGGACTGGTGTTTGACCAGATATGGATATGGACCAGTCTCTGACCGGATATGGATTTGTCCCTGACCAGATATGGACATGGACATGCATTGCATTTTTATAACCTTGCTTCATTAATGCATCATCATGGAATGGATTGTGGATTACCACATGTGGACATGAATTAAGTATGGACATGGACATGGATTAATTATGGATATGGATTTTCATTACTCATGGACACAGACTTTTTCTTTCTTATGGATATGGATTTTCAATGTTTTATGAACATGGACTATTATAGATTATTTATGGACATGGACTAATATCGATTTTCATTATTGCATGGACATAGATTTAGCATGGATCATTTGATGGATATGGATGATAATGAACTAATTTATGGACATAGATTATTTGAAATCATGAAAATTATAGGATATGGATTTATCATGAAGATTATATGGATATAGAATATCACGGATTAAATAAGAAACATAGATTGGATTGATATGTAATTGTTGTGAAATTAATATGGATTAATAGGGAAATTATATGAATCTAGGTGGGAAATGGATTTATAAGTTGATTGGATCATCAGGTATACGGACTTATAAGTTATATAATGTATGGGTTTCAGCTTAATAAGTGTGTTACACTTAAATGAAGATGGTAAAGTATGTGTTTACGAGTTATATATTTTCGAACCCCGTCTTCGCACGTATGATCCCATGACGGATCTAAGAGGTCTACTTGCTGGGTGATTTGTGTTATCGCTCATACTTGTTGTCTAAATACTTTGCAGATAATAGAGATCGGGGTGCAAGAATTCATATAAGACAAGCTGAGAGTAGGTTGCCCGTGAGGATAACCAATGGGCCTTTGATGTCTTTGTAATTATGTTTATTCAGTCATGTACTAGTTACCTTTTGTATCGATGAAACATTATGTACGGATTTAGTTATGTAATGTACGCATGTCGGTTGTACTTAGTTTATTTTTATGTTGCTTCCGCTATATTGATCCATAGTTTATATCGATATGCACATAAATGGTGTCAACCGCCTTATACTTTTCTTAGTAGAGTACAATGGATGCACCGCTCCGAGACATTGGTCCGGGACGCATTGCTACAAATAGTCATATGCAGTTTTCAGTTTCACCCTAGATGTGGTCACTTTTAGCAAACTGTACTTGTTCTTGTTGGAAAAGTACTTAAAAGTACTTTAAATCGTGTGATCCAACCTTGTATAATGTTATGTGTTCAATTGATAGGAGATTGGGTGAAGTTTGGAGTGTTTTATGAACAATGGAAGGAAATGAGAGCGTTCCAAACACATGAAGCGCCTAATGTAGGCTCCAGAACACATGAAGTGTTCGAAGTGTTCTGGAACACTTCCAGAACACTTCGAATTCCTTGTATAGGCGTTTGATGTCGCATGAAGCGCCTAATGTAGGTATTCGAAGTGACCGTTCGAAGTGTTCCAGCAAGCTTCTAGAACACTTCGAACGCCTACAAAGGCACCTAAAGTGTGCATCAGTTCATAAAAGATGCAACTCTTGCACCATATGACATCTCCTTTTAATTAGAATGATAACCAACTTGGTGGTTAAATTCTCTGCAGAAAGGTGTCTTTAAGGTGATAATTAACCACTTGAAGCCTATATAAAGAAGGCTTTTTCATGTTAAATATGATGATTGAAAAAACACTTAAAGGTGATGAAACCTTAGAGAATTTCTGCAGGAAATTTTTCCTCTCTTCTTCTTCTCTTCTTTCCTCTAACAACAATCACTTCTACGGGCAAGTTCAAACTTTTTCTTGGAGAGCAACCAAAAGGAAGTAAGCTGTTATATGCTGGGAAGCATTTGTCTGAAGTTCACCTTGCTCAACAGTGAAGGCAAAATTGCTTTAATTTCACAGACATCTCGAGTCTCCTCTCGGCTTTGTTCTTCCATTTGTCCTTCTGTCAAGCGTCATAATATTGTTGATTCTTCATTCCAGCATCTTTGACTATCACATAGTTGTTAGTTGCATATGTTTATTGTCAACAAAGTCAATCGAATTCTTCAAATACCAGACCCCTTTTGTATGATGTTCTTAGTCATCTTTTTGAATATTAAATTCATGTCACAAAGTTATTTCATTTAAATATCTCTTATTCACGTTGGTACCATATCGAGCCAAATTTTTCAACAGTCTTAAAATAATTTTTTAGTTGATATGGTTCCCAAACAGTTCTTGGATTCCAATATGTTCAAGTTTGATCCACGCAAAGAAACAAGTTTTATAAAGAAGTCTTGTTCCTTTTTCATTCTTCAATCTCATTTCCAGCAAAGTGTGGAGGTTGAATCATTGATGAAAATATCTTAGAAAATCATTATTTTCATAATGAGATGAATGTGACATCATTTCAATTTCCTTTGGCCTGTGGGGGTGGATGTCATTCAACGTTGTCTTCATGTTTGACGTCAACTGAAGAAACTCCGATAGAAGAACATGGACATGCAACTCCTACACTATGATGGAAGATGAAGGCTAACTAGGTGGAGATAGTAGCATACACATGGAATCAAGCATTACAAGATTATAGCTTATTTGATGTCAACCAAAGAAAGCTCAAGGATACAAGAAACAAGAGAATTACCAACATGATTGTTGGTGGCAGATGAAGAGGAGAAGTTTCTTGGAATATCTACATGATGGAAGATAAGGAGATAACAATGGTCTTCTATGAGGTAATCTTGTTGATACTTCTTCGGAAAGGATGATAGGTTATATCTATCAAGTTTATTGCAACCAGTAGAGAGGTAGCTTAGTTTCTTTCATGATGCACTAGAAACCCAAGAGTTTGGATAATAGAAGGTGCACTTAAAGTAACTTTGTCTATAAAAACTAGAGTTGATAATATGTGTGATATTCTTACACATGTATGAATGATTTCTGAGTTGCTATCAAACAAGGATTTTAATGTTTGTTTTGTGCTGCATATGGTGATTTATGAGTCTTAATAGATTTGCATCTACTTTATGTGAAATCGTTTCATGTATTATGCATAATGAGAAACAAGAACATGAGTCTTGCTAATCTATTAAGAAAATGAAGGAAAATACATGCTTTGAAATGTGTAATTTGTTTTGCATTTCAACTTAAACTTTCATGAAACGAGAATTCGGCCTAGAAGTTGAAATGTAAAAGCATGCTGCTTTGTGTATAATAAAAGCATTCCACAGTGAAAAGTAAGAAATCTAGGAAGGAAATATTAGATAGATTGCTTTTATACTTTATGAATAAAGTTTCTTGTTAAAAATGGGTTGACTGAGACTAGTTGTTTATGATGAAGATAAAGTTACAAAAATAAAATTTTTAGTCTTAGTCATTTGTTCTCTGTGGTAAAACTAGCTAATGTGCTATGTGAAAACAGAAACCTAGAAATCACGAATGTTGGATTTCTATTTTAGTTGTTAGCTTTTGGAAAACCATACTGTTGAAACTATGGTATGCTTGAAAGGTCAAAAGTGCTAGTTCCTCATGAATTTTGATTCATGAGAAGGTTGTTGGAGTTTACTCCAAAGAGACTTAGTCTACGGTCATTGTTGGAAGCCTTTTGAATTAATCTATACCATAGCTAGTTGTCTGCTAATTTGTGATTAGTCAAAGATGAATATTGAAGTAATTGGTGATGATGAATAAAAGTATGTTTTGTGATTAATATAGAATGAGATGAAATGTGGGGTTTAGTCCTTTAGTACTTTTATTTAAAAAATGAAGTTATTAGAACATGTGAAATGTTGAGTATGTAAATAACTTATGTGTCATTTAAAACGCCAAAGTAGTGGTCATTGTGTTGTTCTAATTGGTTTGATGATTAATATTCCAAGTCTATAAGGGTGATAGGCTTGCTTCCTTTTTATGACGCACCGTGATAATATTCATGAGTTTGGTAATCAAAAGGGCGCATGTTTGTAAGCTTGTTAAGCTTGCTTGATGCTTATATTGAAAATCGATGATAAAAATGAATTGTGATTATTGAAGAATAGTTGCAAGCATATGAATGTAATTAACTGGTATGATGTTTTAATTAGTTCATGATGCTTGGCTATTTGTTGTTGATAAAACTGACGCTTGGATAAAGTTGTTCATGATACTATTGATTATGCTTGTAAGAGTCAAGTTGTAGAAACAAGTTTGATGATTTTGCTTGATGAAAATCATCTTAAGTTTGATGATTCACTTGACAAAAATCATCCTACATTTGAT
>AP025047.1:33849631-34149631 GCA_036186865.1 Eustoma russellianum
TATTTGAAAATATCAGTTGATTGTTTCCATAATATATTCAAAACATTACCATATTATCTATTAATCAATCCATATTATTCAAGGTAGTAAATATGGCTCATTATTTTGAAAATTTCGGCCAGCTCTTAAACTACACATGCAGAATTTTCAGCATGTGTCACAAATGTGACAAAGTTTGAAATGTTACCTTTTGTAGTTCCTTCCTTTATGTCACCAACCTTGTATACTTCATTCTTGGCCAATCAAGATGCCAACAAATCTCCACATATGCTCCAACAAGGCTGTCTAGGCGTGTGATGATGAATGTACATGTGCTGAATTTTATTTTTGCAAACTTTGTAAAATAGTGCACATATAATTATACACATATGGTATATTCCAATCACCCTTAATTGATTTTTCTAGAACACTTTAGAATGTATGAAGTATGTAAAAAGTGTCTAGATACATGTTATATGCCATGCCAAAAATGTTCCATGTGTCGTGTTCGTAGAAAACCGAATTTTGACGTTTGTCGATTACCCGATTTTTCTCCGATTAAATTCCAACTTCTTGCACATGTTATGTATATTATGTACACATAATATACATAAATTAAACTTTAATATTCAGCACTTAGGGCTGATTAAAGTGGCGCCTAATCATGTGACAAAAACTGAATTTGGAATCTCCACAATTTGGCCTTAATTTGGGGTGATTTGTGCGTGCCATTTAAGCCACGAAATTTGTGGCCATTTTTGAAGTGTAGGGGATGGCCATCTATATATGGAAAGTACGTGACATGTTGGCGAAGTTTCGGTATTCACCCGATGCGACAATTTTTGGTTTAGAACCTTTTAACGTGTCGTAATAAATTTGTCATCACCATGACTTATACCACATGATATAAGACCTGAATATACTCATAAATATGAGTTAAATATAGTGGTGTGACGTTAACGTACGTATGTAAATATATAACATGTCGGTAGTACGTTGGAATATATGTATGTGCCTTTTTAAAAAAAATCTGAATATATAAAAATATATGTATAATGGCGTGTAGGAGGAGTGGAGAACTTTCCATTCTTCAACTTGTTGCCTTTGTGCCTTTTGAAAATATGGCTTCCTTTAATGAACTACTTAGTTTATTAAACTAAGTACTTCACTTAATGAACTAGTTTAGTTCATTAATGATGGCACCTGAAAATAGTTCAAACACAACAAATGCTTGCCATTTGATGTAAGCTTTAAAGCTTCATGCTCGTTAGTACAACACATTATATATGAACTATATAAGGCAGGTTTCATGCAAAAACGTGTCGTCATAAAACTTGTCATGCATTTCTTTAATACACGTTATTTAAATCATGCATTTTGTAATCACTCAAACCCCTTTTTCTCTACAATCTCCCCTTTTGATGATTTACAAAATAACCTACGTTCATGATTTAAATTTTATCGCTCCCCTCCAATCATGCACAAATTAAATTTTGAATTTCAAATTTCAAATTTCGAATTTTCTCCCCCTTGATTTGTGCAATCAATCTCTCTCTCCCCCTTAAATCATGCATTCTCTCCCCTTTATTTTGGAAAGTCAATCAAAAATGCATGTAAATATGGAAAGACAATCAAATCAAATCAGCAGAAATCATGCCTAATTTAGAACGAAGATGTTCATACGTGGCTTGATTTAATGCTTTAGTGAAAATGTCAGCTACTTGTGCCTCAGTGCGTACGTGATCTATGACAATATCACCATTATTTTGATCACAAAGGAAGTGATAGCGTACTTCTATATGCTTGGCCTTAGAGTGTAGCACGGGGTTCTTAGATAAGTTGATGGCGCTCATACTATCACAATATATAGGAATCTTATTTACCGTAATTCCAAAGTCAGAAAGTTGTTGTTTTAGCCATAGTAATTGTGTCAACAAAGACTAAGCCATGTACTCAGCTTCAGTAGTGGATAAAGCTACGTTGCTTGCTTTTTGGAAAACCATGAAATAAGTGATTTCCTATAAATTGACAAGTGCCACTCGTGCTTTTCCTATCTATTTTACATCACCATAATCAGCATCAGTATAGGCATGCAAGTTAAATTCACAATCTTTATCATACCAAATGCCTAAGGTGGGTGTGTGCTTAATATATCGAAATATTCTTTTCACGGCATTATAGTGAGACACCTTAGGTTGACTTTGAAAACATGCACACATACATACACTGAACATGATATCAGGTCTACTAGCAGTAAGATATAGCAAAGAGCCAATCATAGATCTATAAAGCATTATCAAATCCTTACCATGTTCATCTTTTCTAATTTAGTGTGACACTCATAGGGGTGGGGACGGTTTTAAATTCTCAAATTGAACTTTTTAATCATATCATTATATACTTAACTTGGCTAATGTATACCTTTACTCGTTTGTTTAATTTGCAAGCCAAGAAAGTAATTTAATTCACCAACCATAGACATTTCAAATTCGATTTCATGCAAATTTCGAAATCTTCAACAAGTTTATGTGAAGTGGAGCCGAAAATGATGTCATCAACATAAATTTGAATAATGAGTAAATCCGATTTATCTTGTTTTAAAAATAAAGTACTATATAGTGCCTCTTTTAAAACCATTTTCTAAAAGGAAAGTAGCAAAACGATCATACCATGCTCTAGGTGCTTGCTTTAGACCGTATAGTGCCTTCTTTAGTTTGTACACGTGATCGGGATGTTTCAAATCTTCAAAACCGGGTGGTTGTTTCACGTATACCTCTTCTTGTATAAATCCATTTAAGAATGCACTTTTCACGTCCATTTGATAAGTTTAAAATCTTTCATGCAAGCAATAGCAAGTAAAAGTCGTATGGCTTCTAAGCGTGCTACGGGTGCAAATGTTTCATCATAATCAATTTTCTTCTTGATTATATCCTTGTGCTACAAGTCTCGCTTTGTTTCTAACAACTTTTCCTTCTTCATTCATTTTATTCCTAAACACCCACTTTGTGCCTATTATAGTCTTATCTTGTGGTCGTGGCACTAAATCCCATACGTCATTTCTAACAAATTGATTAAGTTCGTCATGCATAGCATCAATCCAAGAAGAATCACTCAAGCATCATGCACATTTTTAGGTTCGATTTCAGAAATCATGGCATGAAATTGATTTATTTCATCCGCATTTATTCTTCTACGTGGTCGTACACCATGAGTGATATCGCCTATAATGAGATCTGTGGGTGATCTCTATGCCATCTTGGTTGATTATTTTCTATGTTCTCATGCATTTCTAGTGTATCATGCATATCATGCGTGCCATCATCATCATTCAACACGGGTTTAATTCAAAATCATCATATTCTTTATCTTTATCAATCTCACCAAATTCATTAAACTTCACATGAATGGATTCTAGAATTTGTCTAGTGATGGGATCATAACATCTATATGCTTTTGATTCACAGAATACCAACAAAGATACATTCAATTGATTTAGATTCAAACTTATCTAAATTATCTTTCGTATTTAAACAAAGCATTTGCAACCAAACACACGAAAGTAATCAATTTTAGGCATGCGATCATTTAATATCTCATAAGGCGTCTTATTTATTTTCTTTCTAATAGAAACGATTAACTATGTAGCATGCACAATTTACGGCTTCCGCCCACAAAAATCTAGGCAATTTATTCTCACACAACATGGTTCTAGCAATTTCTTGTAATGTCCTATTCTTTCTTTCTACTACTCCATTTAATTGTGGAGTTCTAGGTGGCGAAAACTCGTGTTTAATTCCTTTTTCTTCGCAAAATGAAATCATGTCCTTGTTTTTAAATTCACCGCCTCTATCGCTTCTTATCCTTTTCACATTGACACCATATTGATTTTCAAGTTGTTTTATTAGTTTCGCAATCTCAATGGCACTATCATCTTTATGTGCAAGAAAAAGTCCAAGTATAACGAGAAAAATCATCAACAATCACACAAGCATATGACGTCCACCGAGACTCGTAGTGCGACTAGGACCAAAAATCAATGTGAATAATTCTAAAACTCTAGTCGTGCTTATTTCATTTTTAGGTTTAAGTGACTCGCGTGTTTGTTTGCCTTTTATGCAAGATTCACACAACTAAAGTTGTCTAAATCAAGTGTAGGCAATCCTCGTATTAGGTTCTTTCGTTGGAGTTTTTCAAGTGTAGAAATGCCAATGTGTCCTAAACGTCTATGCCACAAATTTACGTTAGGTTCATTTGACATGAAACACTTAACCTTAGCGTCTAACATCATCCATAGAAAGTGTAAAGATGTTTCCTTCCTGTTTTCCTTTTAAAACTGTTTCTATTTTTATTTATTATATTGCAATATGGATGAGTAAAACACACATCAAAACCATTGTCAATAAATTGTGAAATGCTAAGAAGATTATAGGATAAGTTGCTTACCAAAAAGACGTTGGAGATTTGAAGGGTGCTTGGGTTTCCAATTGTACCTTTTCCGATGATCTTGCCTTCATTGTTGTCTCCAAAGGTCACGGATCCGCCTTTTGTGACCTTCTTAACTTTATGAAAGCTCGGGTCACCCGTCATGTGCCTCGAGCAACCACTGTCAAGGAACCACTTGATAGATGTATCTTTTGATGTGTGGGTTCCCTGCAATGTACAAAAGTGATTTAGGTACCCTTTTAATTTTGGGTCCTTACGAGTTAGTTATTCACCTCTTAGTAAAAGTACCTTTCGGTACCCATACTTGGGTGATCCTTCTCGGTCTAGCAAATGGTAAATGTAGATGAAGGAGCAATGTAGTAGACATGTGGTGAGTGGACTTTAGGCCTTTGGCCGAGAACTCCTTTATACGCATATATGGAGTGCGTTTTTGATATGTCCTCGTGTTGTGTGCATAGTGCGTGATCTGGATGGATGAAATGAATGTCGTGTATGCATCACTTGTTTCTTCTCATATCTATATGGCACAAAATTATATTTCGCATGATATGTAGAAGAAGTATGACGAGATGAGAGGAGAGGGGGTCTTGCGTCATCTTAGACGCCGTATTTGCTTTTGGAGTGTCTACTTTCTTAGACAAGACAAACTTGGTTGGTTTAATGGATACTTCATTTGTCTCAATGTATCCTAATCCGGTTTTATCACTATCATGTTTTTGTGATAAAATAATGATCTAGCATGTTGGATCCTAGTATCAAACTGTTTCATCATTTTCTCTAAGTGTATTCCTTGATTTCAAATTTGAAATCTCGGATTTCATTTCATTATTATGAGTGGTCAATGATGAGATCTCTGTCTTTAATGCATTAATGATGCATGACGACTCTTCTTTTGAATCGTTTAATTGAGCGACAAGATTCGTGTTAGAAGATTCTAACAACTTTTGTCTTCAATTAATCGCTTCTTTTCTTTCGCGAGAGTTTAGTAAATTTATGCAATTCTAAATACTGACTGAAAAGATCATCATAAGAAGGCTCATAGTCAGAATCAGAGTCAGAAGATACCTCGTTTGATGCTTTGGACACAAAGCATACTTGTGCAGTCTCCTCTTCTGTATCAGTCTCGGAATCAGATGTATCACTCCAAGTGGAGGCCTTGAGAGCTCTTTTCCTTTGCTTAGGTTCTGAGATATCCGATCCTTGTCAGGGTTTGTTTGTTTGCTTGTCCTTATTAGGATAGTCATATGATAGATGTCCAAGTTTACCACATTCGTAACATTTAACATCCTTGTCATTTGTCTTGTTCTTATTTCTTTTAGTCGAAGTAGCCTTAGGTTTGTTTTTAAATGACTTTCTCATGAATTTTCTCAAGCCTTTAGCCAATAAAATTAAGTCATCGTTGTCTGATTCAGAATCACTATCATCTACGTGATCGGAAGAAGTAGAACGTATTCATTTGATTTAAATGCAATAGTCTTACCTTGTTTTGATGATGATTCCGATTTCCTTATGGTGAGTTTGTTCTCATATATATTAAGTGATCCAATTAGTTCCTCATCTTAATGATTTAGTTTCTTTGCTTTCTTCTATGGCCGTTACTTTAGGGTCCCACTCGGATGGAAGGCTTCGTAAGACCTTTTTACCTTTTCCTGCATAGAGAAGGCTTTGCCAAGAGACTCAAGAGAATTGTAAATGTTAGTCAAGCGAAGATCCATATCAACGATAGATTCATTTGGCAATAATTTAAATGACTCGAGTGTGGACATAAGCATGTTGATTTTGGACTCTTTTACTTGACTAGTGCCTTCATGTTTCATTTCAAGAATTCTCCACATTTCTTGAGCACTAGAACAATTGAAACATAGCTAGATTCACTTTTACTTAGTCCATTTAGAAGTAATTGCAAGCCCTAGCGTTCATGCTCAGTCTCTTTTTATATCACTAGTATACTCTTGTTTAGGCTTAACAACCTCTAGTGTGACTCCATCTACAGTGGATAATTTTGATGGAACAAATGGACCATCTTCTATAATGGACCAAAGATCAATATCAATTGCCATAAGGAAAAGTTTCATTCTTAACTTCCATTGAATAAAAGACTCACCGTCAAAGAGAGGAGGCCTTTGACTGGACATATCTTCTTGCTCGGTTTTGAAGTTTGTGGTTGCCATCTCACTTAGATCGTTGGATCCTTTAGTTGTGAGTGTTCTGCACTCTGATACCACTTGTAGAATCTGCAAGCACCACTAGAAGGGGGGGGGGGTTGAATAGTGGGTGCGGAAAATGTGGTTTTTAAAATTGTTTTAAACCAAAAACCCAACTTCTGAAAACATTTTCTGTCTTCAGACCTGTATTGAAACGTTTTGAAAACTAGGTTGCAGGTCTTCAAAAATTCTGAAATTTGGAGAGCTCTTATCTCAGATGTTCTGAGTATCTCCTAAAAATTTCAGATTAAAATTGAACCTCTAACCCCTTCAACAATCGTTGGTGGTCAGATTGTGCAAATCTTCTAGAAACGGTAGTCTGATTTAAAAAATGTATTCCAATTAAACCGTAACTCCAAATGCTTTGAAAATTTAATGACTAACCCCTTATTAGGCGTATTTAATTGGGTTGAAACAGTTTTGAAAAATTCTTTTGGGAAGTTAGTCAAAGACGTTCAAAGTCTCAACCTTTGCACGCCTAAAAATTAGACTGTACTAGTCTAAGAACTTCAGACGTTTGGATGACTTATACTTGTCCAAAAGGGTTGAAAGTTGCGCCAAATGAACCTTAAGACGTGTGGCTATGTTTCCGAAAGTTTCGTGATTTTTGAAATTCGTTTACTATTTTTAATAACATGACGAAAATAATGCACTGTGCTGGAAGCTGAAAGTAAGTGCTGAAAGTAAAGAACACAAGGAATTTTATACTGGTTCGGTTAAAACAACCTACTCCAGTCTTCGAGGACATCTTCCTCGGTTAGCACTAATCACAAATCACAAATAACACTTACCACACAGGGTTGATGTAGTTACACACCAACTCCAACCCTTTACAAACCTTGTATGTGACTACAACGATCACGAACACCACCACCTTGCCAATGCAAGATTGATCACCTTGATCAATCTTTTACAACAATAAAGAGTATATGTGGTATGTAAGAAGCCTATTCAAGATGTATAAATGTGAATACAATATGCTTTTAGAGAAAAGACAGAAAGAAGTGTAGATAGAAGGAGTATGCAACGTTTTTGGCACTTTGAATTTGCAAGACTTGTCTTGTCTTTTGTTTGCTCTCTTCTTCACTTTTTATCACCATATTGGCCGCCCCCTCTTGCCTTGATCTTCCTCTTGAAAATTATCTTTTAAGTCCTTGGAAGAGATATTGCATCATTGTGACATTTCCTTGCTTACTTGGCAACTCCTCATTGGATGATCATTAAGCTCTTGCTTACTTGACACTCATTGATTGGATGGAAGTTGTCATCATTTGATGATATAAATCTGAAAATAATCCTTAAAAACATATGCCAATTAGCCATAAAAGTGTCGCCATAAATCACATAATCATTCACATAATTAGCAAGACAACTAATCCCCATTTCCTTCATGAAAATCGGTCATTATGCTTCTCCACATGCTGAAATTTTAGCATGTGTAACATTCACACTTTATTCAAATTGTTGCCAAGTTTGCATTTGATTAATTCCTTGAAAATAAAAGAAATCAATCATCATTTAGTACATAACATTTCTACTAATTTTGAGATAAAAAGTAGTCATCAAGAGTGCCACAAAATTGGCCACATGCATTACACACATGCTGAAATTTGCAGCATGTGTGATATTTAAAATATCACTTGATTATTTCCATAATATATTCAAAATATTACCATATTATCTATTAATCAATCCATATAATTCAAGGTAGTAAATATGGCTCATTATTTCGAAAATTTCGGCCAGCTCTTAAACTACACATGCTGAATTTTCAGCATCTGTCACAAATGTGACAAAGTTTGAAATGTTACCTTTTGTAGTTCCTTCCTTTATGTCACCAACCTTGTATACTTCATTCTTGGCCAATCAAGATGCCAACAAATCTCCACATATGCTCCAAAAAGGCTGTCTATGCGTGTGATGATGAATGTACATGTGCTGAATTTTATTTTTGCAAACTTTGTAAAATAGTGCACATATAATTATACACATATGGTATATTCCAATCAGCCCTTAATTGATTTTTCTAGAACACTTTAGAATATATGAAGTATGTAAAAGGCGTCTAGATACATGTTATATGCCATGCTGAAAATGTTCCATGTGCCGTGTTTGTAGAAAACCGAATTTTCGACATTTGTCGATAACCCGATTTTTCTCCGATTAAATTCCAAAATTTTGCACATGTTATATATTATGCTACACATAATATACATAAACTAAACTTTAATATTCAGCACTTAGGGCTGATTAAAGTAGCACCTAATCATGTGACAAAAGCTGAATTTGGAATCTCCAAAATTTGGCCTTAATTTGGGGTGATTTGTGTGTGCCAACATGGAATGATTTTATGGCTGTATATACCATGTAAGACACGAAATTTGTGGCCATTTTTGAAATGTAGGGGCTGGCCATCTATATATGGCAAGTACGTGACACGTTGGCGAAGTTTCGGTATTCACCCGATACGACAATTTTCGGTTTAGAACCTTTAACGTGTCGTAATAAATTTGTCATCACCATGACTTATATCATATGATATAAGACCTGAATATACTCATAAATATGAGTTAAATAGTGGTGTGGCGTTAACGTACGTATATAAAATATATAACGTGTCGGTAGCACGTTGGAATATATGTGTATGTGCCTTTTCAAAACAAATCTGAATATATAAAAATATATGTATAATGACGTGTAGGAGGAAGTGGAGAACTTTCCATTCTTCAACTTGTTGCCTTTTCCAAATATGGCTTCCTTTAATGAACTACTTAGTATATTTAACTAAGGACTTCACTTAATGAACTAGTTTAGTTCATTAATGATGGCACCTGAAAATAGTTCAAACATAACAAATGCTTGCCATTTGATGTAAGCTTTAAAGCTTCATGGCTCTTTAGTATGACAACATTATATATGAACTATAAGGCAGGTTTCATGCAAAAACGTGTCATCATAAAACTTGTCATGTATTTCTTTAATACACGTTTATTTAAATCATGCATTTTGTAATCACTCAAACCCCTTTTTCTCTACACACACTTGATGAATTTCACCTGTATAAGTATGGAGGTGGTACCGCTTCCTGTGAGAGCCTGAAAAACTCTCTAGAGTGCTTATGAACCCTGGCATAGGTGCATGGCCAATTTCGCACCATACTGCGAACTTGTTGAAGTGAGGAGATAATGACATTCATGTGGCTATTCATATAAACAATAGTAGAATATGATTCAAGACGAAGTCCATTCTATTCTCGTTTATATAACTCCACTTATACTACCGGCGATTGAAGACCACAAGTCATCGTATCCGTTATGTGTCATTGTCTTTGCATTGTTGTTAGAGAGGTTAGTTTGTTATTGTTCGGATATGTGATTATACAAGCTTGGATCATGTGGGGGATTGTTGGAAAAGTACTTAAAAGTACTTTAAATCGTGTGGATCCAACCTTTTATAATGTTATGTGTTCAATTGATAGGAGATTGAGTGATGTTTGGAGTGTTTTATAAACAATGGAAGGAAATGGGAGTGTTCCAAACACATGTAGCGCCTAATGTAGGCGTTCGAAGTGCTCTGAAACACTTCCAAACACTTCAAACACCAAGCGCCTGATGTAGGAGTTCAAAATGACACGAAGCTCCTGATGTAGGCATTCGAAGTGTTTCAGCAAGCTTCCAGAACATTTCGAATGCCTACATACGGCGCCTAAAGTGTGCGTCTGTTCATAAAAGATGCAACTCTTGCACCATATGACATCTCCTTTTAATTAGAATGATAACCAACGATTACCAACCAACTTAGAGGTTAAATCTCTGCAGAAAGGTGTCTTTAAGGTGGTAATTAACCACTTGAAGCCTATATAAAGAAGGCTTTGTCATGTAAAGATGATGATAGAAAAAACACATAAAGGTGATGAAACCTTAGAGAATTTACGCAGGAAATTTATCCTCTCTTCTTCTTCTCTTCTTTCCTCTAACAACAATCACTTCTACAGACAAGTTCAAACTTTCTCTTAGAGAGCAACCAAAAGGAAGGAAGCTGTTATACGCTGGGAAGCATTTGTCTGAAGTTCACCTTGCTCAATGGTGAAGGCAAAATTGCTTTAGTTCAGAGACATCTCGAGTCTTGTCTCGGCTTTATTCTTCCATTTGTCCTTCTGTCAAGCGTCATAATATTGTTGATGTCTTCATTCCAACATCTTGACTATCACATAGTTGTTAGTTGCATATGTTTATTGTCAACAAAGTCAATCGAATTCTTCAAATACCAGACCCCTTTTGTATGATGTTCTTAGTCATCTTGTTGAATATTAAATTCATGTCATAAAGTTATTTATTTGAATATCTTTTATTCATTTTTGTATCATATCGAGCCAAATTTTTTAACAGTTCTTATTGACGGCCATTTCATCTTGGCTAAAGTGGATATAAGCTCTATCTCTATTTGTTAATGCTTCTCTACTTGAACTTTCTAACTATATTTGGTTACTGATGAACCATAATTGAATCGTCTGTTCGTCAACTGTCAACGGTTTAACTCCAATAGCTCAGCACTCAAAGTACTGTAGTTCAGCAGTACATCATCGAAACATAGCTGTTCACCCTCGGCTGCACCTCAACAAGGCATCATAACGTCCTTATAACATCGAAGAATATGCCAAGGTTTGCACCTCGGCGCCAACTTCAATTTATGTCCCAGTGCGGTACTTCAGACCACTTCAGCTGGGCAGGGCCTAGTCATGCTCTTCGGCAAGACTTGATCTTGCACTTCAGCAGAGTTCACTTGTGCACTTCAGCAAAGGAACCAAGAATGATATTACCTTGTGGGATCATCCAACAAAAGTGCAATTCGAATATAGTGACTACAACTGATCTTTCTTTCTCAACACGCCAAGGTCACAACAGCTGGCCTACTAAGTTACATCAACCCAGGCCGGCCTATTAGTCACATCAGTCAGACTACTGATCACATCAGCAGACCTACACCGCCCTAGGCTTTCCGCCCCAAGCAAACATCTTATCCACTATCAGAAGCCAAAGGCAGGAAAAGGTCTACAAAAGCAAGCCAACCAAGACAAAGAAGGAGGATCCGGAATTAAAACATTCATACTCTAAAGCAAATTCAGACACTTTGCTCCTCGGCATAGACTGTGAGAAACTCCTAACTCACCTAAAAAATTATAATCTCAGTGAGATATGGCCCAAACTGACTTGAGCGTCAGAGGGTTTTTCCCGGGGGCAACCCCCCGGGACCTTTGATCTGTGCTTTCTTATGCAGGATACTTTAGAGGTTATTCCAGCTACAACTTTCAGCCCAGTTAACAACTCTTCACATTAACTGACGGAGCTAATTTGAGACCGTCTAGACCCTTGGTGAAGATCCGACTTCATCAATTACTCTAACTATTTAGTCTTACTTCAGTTTACTTAGCAGGAGTGCAGGCTCACAGAAAGAGAACTTTGTGCGCTTTTGGGCATGATATAAAAAAAAGTAAATGCCAGTGAAATACCCTGGATACCCTTCAATCGCATCAAGGCTAACTTTTCAAGGATGCACTCTCTCCTGGATAAAATTCTTAAAAGGTTAAATATTAGGCTCTCTCAAGATTGTCTTGTGCTGGCAAGCTGCAGTTGCTGAAACAGAGTACTACTTAGCATCCATAACTAAATGGAACGTATATTTCGGTTACCCTACACAGTTTTCTCAAGGAGGTGGAAAGGATTATGAAAGAGCTGTAGGGATTATCCAGAAAAGCAAGGGTAACCTGGAATGATGTTTATCGTCCTAAGGAGGGTGGGGGATTTTCTATTCCTACCATTATGTTATTTGAACAAGGCTTTCTAATTGATGAACCAAGAAATACCACCCGTTGGTCAACAACAGTCAACGGAGGGGTATGGACAAAAAACGTTAAGTCCCCCAGATCGGCTCCGAGTTTAATAAGGTCATATGCAGACAAACAATTCATCTCGGCCAAACGGCCACAGCGCCATCTCGGCCTAAAGGCCTCATCTCGGTCTTCAGCTCCATCTCGGCCATAGAATAACTCGGCCAAAGGGCTATATTCGGCCTCAGTTCCGTTTTACTCGACGATCTCGGACCACACTTGTGACGTCAGCTGTGGACATCATAAAAGGCTTACCCATGTTCTTTGAGGTCGGCCACCTTCGTCTCAGCAAGCTGACCCCACACCCTAAGTCATCTCGGGCACTTATGAGTACTTCTCGAAGATTTGACCTCGGCACTAGGAGTTTACCCTAGGTAAGTCTGCCAGGTGAAACTCCCAGCCAGGTGTCCTAAACTAGCTTACTCAGCTCAGTACCGAGCCATGTGGCGAGTATGCGAGAGCAGGAGTCATCCGTATGACCTCCTTGCCTATCACGATTCCCAGGCTCTGCCCATGCATTGGCCCAAGCCGCCATATAAAAGGCAGAGAAGCAGGAGAGAGGAGGACAATTTTTTCACAACTTACTACAGTGAATCATCTTCCTCACGGTGAAATCACAGGTTTACCAGAAAACCTTTACTTAAAAAACTTTCATCAGTATATAAACCTCTCCAAAAATGGATTCAACTGACTTGACCGTCAGAGACCCGGGACCGTAGATCCCGGGTCCTCTGACCTTGTTTCTTTGTGCAGGTCGGCCAACCGCTTACTACAGACAATTGACGAAGAACTGAAGGCCTAACCCACCACATCACACTTAATACTTGGTGATAAATCCGACATCATCAAATTGGTGCTAGAAGGAGGGCCCCGAACCTCCGTCAAATAAGTTTTCTTTACTGCACAATTTAAGGTTTTAAGTCAGTCTGATGGGAAAAGAACCACGCGAGGGACTAGGGGAGTCTTCAAATCCTCACCGTCGTAAAGATACTCACTCTGTTCATCCTGGACAGGATTCCAGGAGGCTAGAGCTGGAAGCAAAAAAGGCACCAGCGGTGACCGCAGATGAGCGAGAAAGGGCCATGAAATATGTGGCCAAGAACTTAGATGTGTTTGAGGCCGTTGTAGAACGGCTCAAAGGAAAGCGTCCCGAGGTAGAATACATGGAGGAGGATTCCACCCCCCTCCATGCTAAGGAGAAGACTTAGCAACAATCTTCTCACGGCCCTCAAGGTTTCATGGCGGATGCCAGAAGGGGCAGTGTTGCAGCTCCAACGGTGGAGTCGGTGCCTTTGCCCAGGCAGCACCTCGGCATAAGGCCTCGATCCTTCAAAAGTGTTCGCCAAGAGGCTGACCCTCGAGGCCGAGGAGCCGTCCTGAGGAGCCTAAACCAGAATACATGAGGGTGATTCAAGAAAGTCCATTTTCTTGGGATATTGCGGAGTATTTGGCACCGGATAACTTTAAGGTGCCAAAGATGGATACTTATGATGGAACGTCTGATCCTACCGATCACCTCTTTCAATTTCAGACGGCCATGAGCTTGAAAAATGTTCCTGATCCACTCCGATGCAAAACCTTTCCCATGTATTTGCGTGGGAAGGCGAGAAGATGGTTTCAGGAGCTTCCACCGCAGTCAGTGGACTCCTTCAGACAATTGGCGCAGAAATCCAAGTCTCAATTTTTCTCTAGTGTGCCATTTATCAAAAACTCTTCACACCTGATGACCTTGAAACAGGGTCCTGAAGAGTCAGTGTTGAAGTACATGCAGCGTTTGATCGCCTTGGTGGCCGAGGCAAACGAGCAGGGAAGGTCTGCCCCTTTTAGCCTCTAAAGACAGAATTTTGGCCGTGATGGAAAGAGATGGTTTGAGGACGGACCTTAAACCTCTGGCCGGTCCCAGGGATAAAAGGGATCCTAAGCTATACTGTCATTATCATCGTGATGTCGGTCATGATACAGAAGATTGCTGGCAATTGGCTCAAGTGATTCAGAAGTTGATCGAGCTGGGGCATTTGAAGCAATTTTACGATCCACGCTCGTGACTTCACAATCGTTTGGACTTCCGAAAAAGTTCCCAGAAAGACAAGTGCTGACCTGAGACTCCACCTGCGCGTCCCAGGTCGAACGATGATGGTGACAGAGGCCGACATGAGGCTGCAGTGCGCCCCAAATCAACTCTGTAATTTATACCATCTCCGGAGGGCCACTTCAGAAAAGCCAAGGGGGTCTCAGTTTGTTAGGGACGTCATCTGGGCCTCCCCCTAAAAAGAGAAGGTTAGCCCGAGAACTGGTTTACAGACCAGAAGATATTATTCCACTAGACTCCAATAATACAGATCTGGTGATAGTTTTGTGTATACATTTGGCACCAGATAAAATTGTACAAGTGCGAAGGGTCTATGTAGATACTGGAAGTGCTGTAAATTTCATGTATTATCATGTATATAAGCAATTGGGCTTAGCAGATTCCCAAATGACCCCAGTGACTTCCCCTTTGTTTGGATTTACTGGTATGCCAGTTCGGCCAGCTGGCTTGATCACACTCAGCGTTAGTTTTGGTAAACCTCCTGCTTATCGCTGTTTGTGGATGGATTTTGTGGTAGGTTGCTACTGTTATGCAGTTGCTACCCAAGAGGGTGGGGCCATCCAGTAGGTTGTTTTGGATGATCTCATTCCCTCAACTAAGGAGCGTTTGCACTCAGATGACGCCGTCCAAGGATTCATCCTAGATCCAGGTCGGCCTGATAACACTATCAGGATTGGGACATGGATGCCAGCTGAGACGTTGGCTCAGCTTCAAAGTTTGCTGAGGGAGTTTGCGGAAATTTTTGCATGGACGATAGAGGATATGCATGGGATCCCGACTTCACATCGGCTTAATGTGGATTCTCAGGTCAGACCCATTAAGCAGAAGAAGAGGAACTTTAACCCGGAAAGGAATAAAGGAATAGCCGAAGAGGTCAAAAATCTCCTTGCCGCAAAGTTCATTGCAGAGGTCTTGTATCCGACATGGTTGGCCAACCCTGTCGTGGTCCCCAAACCCAACAAAACCTGGAGAATGTGCGTGGATTATACCGACCTGAATAAGGCATGCCCAAAACACGGTTATCCCTTACCAAAAATTGATAGGCTAGTGGACTCTACTTTGGGGGTCTGAGGTCTTCGATTTTCTTGATGCTTTCAAAGGCTACCATCAGATCATGATGGTAAAGGAGGATCAAGAAAAAGCTTCCTTTATAACAGAATCGGGCACCTACTGTTATGTCAACATGCCCTTTGGTCTTAAAAATGCAGGGGCAACTTACCAACGCTTGGTCAACTCGTTATTCTGAGATCAGATTGGCCGAGTTACGGAAGTATACATTGACGATATGTTGATCAAGAGCAGGTCTCTTGATCAGTATATCTCAAATCTTCGAGAAGTGTTTGTCATCCTAAGAGACTCTCGAGTACGTCTGAGATCTTTTCGAGTAGGGGATCTGGTGATGCGCAACAATGAAATCAGCCATGCAATCCCTGCAGGAACTTTTAATCCTAAGTGGGAGGGTCCTTACCGAATAGTTGAAGTATTCCCAGCGGGAGCTTACAAGTTACAGACCTTAGAGGGACGAACTCTTCCTCGAACTTGGCACACTTCTCATCTCCGACTTCTACACCAGTGATGTAATTGTAGCTGTTTTGTATATCAATACAACTTTTCTGAAGCATCTATCAAGAGTCAAGTACTGAATCAAGTGTCCAAGCGAATTTCGAGCACTATGGAGGCTCATATAAGACCTGGGCAGGTCCGAGGCAAATGCCTGCAAAAGGGTATATCAAGACCTCGGCAGGTCTGAGGCGAAAACCCGCTAACGGAGAGAATAAGACCTCGTTAGGTCCGAGGCACCAGCTTACTAAAGGCAAAAATCAAGACCTCGGCAGGTCCGAGGCAAAAGTCCAAAGAATGACTTGCAGAACCTCAGAAAGCCTGAGGTAAAAATTCACTAAAGGAAAGACGTGTACAAACAAGCCTAAAAAATCCTCTTAACATAAGGAGGCCAAAGTGAAACCAAATAAGGTACACATACCTTATCTGATCTAGTCCAACTAGATAAAGTTGCGATTAAAAAGTAATATTACACGCTCAAGAGTTGGAAGTACAACTATAATCAATGTCAGAGCCTGATCTAAACAAGGCAGAGTTCATCTCAAGTTTACTTATGAGTTAGCTCAGCCCAAACAACAGGTTTATTCTGTGACTTGAAGACTTAGTTTGTTTTCAATGAAGTTGATCAAGTTTGATAAGACTGACATGAAAAATCAGCAACAATAACATTGAAAAATAAACTTGATAAAAGTGCTAAAAACAGATTAGAAAACTGAGCCAGAAAAGAAATTTTCATTGATGGAGAATTGGAAGTACAAGCTACAAGTTGATGTCTGCTCAATTAAAGATAAACAAAGAAAGATCCTAATCCTAGTCATCTCGGTCTTCCTCCCTCAAGTCAGCTCCATCCACAAATTTTTGGAATTATTCTTCAAAGTCTTGAGCAGCAAGAGGATTATACAGTTCAGTTAGGCGGGGATCCTCTTTGTTCAAATCTGGATAAACAGTTGAGCAGACATCAATGGCTCTTCTTTGGCCGACCTCCATGGCTGAGCTCTGTAGAAGGATCATGTTTTCTTCAAAGAACTTGGACATTTTGAAGTCCATAATTGTCTTATCTCAGCCTCGGTCAACTGATTGCGCAGTAAGCCAATCAGCTCTTCATCAGCTTTGCTCTTCTGCGTCACATCAGCCAGTTGCTTCTTCAAGAACTCAATCTCATTTAGAGATTGAGTGGAGGTCAGCTCCAGATCAGTCACCTTATTCTCCAACTCATCCACCTTAGAGTTGGAGGTGGCCAGCCTCATCTCAGCCTCTTCAGCCCTTCGCTAGAGTTCAGAGGTCTCAGCCCGCAGGTTAACATTGTCTTGGGTCAGCTCAGCATTCTTTTGTCTAGCTTCTTCAAGCTGCTTGTTCTTGTTCTCGAGCTCCCCAAGAAACTCTTTACTGCGAGTTAGAACCTCTAACTCTTGGGCTCGGATCTGCGAAGGAAGCAGAGTTAAGAAAAAGGAGGTTAATTGATAAAAAGCAAATGAGGCGTTCAAAGAAAGTCTTGCTAACCAAAGCGATGTTGGACTGGAAGGCGTTTGTCAGCTCGCTCCAGCCAGTTGCCCTAAACTTCTGATGGTCCAAGGGCAGGATTACTATCTTGTTCAGTTTTTCGGCTATGGCGGGGTCCCAAGCTAAATCTCCTTCAGAAAGCCTAATGAGGATTGGGTCTTGAACATCTCTCGGCTGAGGTAGATTTTCCTCAGCCGGCTCAGCAGCGATCATCTCCGGGGACTGAGACTGCCCCGGATCACGACTGCTGGAACCTTCGCCCCTTTGCCGCTTTCTGGGGCGAAGGCTGGAGCCTTCACCAGCCTCTGCTGGAACTTCTAAATCAGCAGAAGCCTGAGGCTGGATCTCAGCCTCAGGCTCATCATCCACTACCATAATTGGCAGGGCTGCAAAGGAGTAAAGCAAGTCAGAACCTAAACAAGTGTTAACACTTAGAGGGTTTTTGCGTTTGAAGGAAAAGTTTACCTGATTCAGGCTCCGCTGGCTCGGGCTCAGCAGGAGCAGTAGTTGCAACTGGGGGCAAAGCCGAGGTAGAAGCTTCCCCAGAACCAAGGGTTGCAATCCTCCTCTCCCTTCGGGCCCTCTTCCTGGCTTGAGCCTCACCCATTAAATCAGCACGAGTAGAAGGACCAGCCATTGCACCTGCATCAGGAGTTAAACACTTAGACACTGAAGAAGAGAAAGTAGTTGAGAAGAAGAATAGCAATATCCACCTCGGATAATGGTTAACTGGTCCGGAGAAAGAGGCAAATAATTGTCACCCAGAGCCGAATGAGCTATGTCGGTTTCTATCCAAATCTCCGAGTCAACTTTTTGCCAGTCTATGACCACGAGAACTGACCGGATTCTGTCTGCTTCATCGCAGTAGTCTTGGCTCGGCCTCATAGTCAGCTCTGCCAGACTTCTAGATGTTCCCGCTCGGCAGCTAAGACTTTTTGACGTAAAAGAATTTTCCCTTCCATCTTTTGTTGGAAGTGGGAATATTAATAGCAAAAGGAAAATCTATACTAGACGCTCTCTTGCTGAAATAATACCAGCTATGTGAGGTCCGACATGCAAAAAGGGCTCGAAAAATGATGGCATTGAAAGGAAACTCAATTATTCTGAGAAGAAGAATATAGCAGAAAATAAGCTTAAGGCCATTAGGCTGAATTTGGGGAAGCCTAAGTCCGTAAGCTCGCATGATACAGACAACTGGCTCAGGAACAGGGAGACTAAAGCCAGATTTGGAATAGTCTTCATAGACTGCTTCGTAATCCCTAGGGGGTCATAAGGAGTCTGACCAGATAAAGGCAGAATGGGGTCGAATTGATTTCTATCAATTTTATAAAATTTACAGATCCTATTTAGGTCAGCCTCAGTCAGAGTAGAAGAAGTCTCCTGGACAAGGGGAGATGGCCGACCTCTTTCAATGACTCTGGAAAAATGAGAAGGACCCCTCAATGGGGCCGGAGGGTTTACAGACGCCGGAGCAGGAGTAGTCCCTGCTTGCTCCGGCGACGAGTTAATTACGGTGAGGGCTCTACTGGATTGAGCAGAGTCACCAGTGGTTCAACGCAAGCTGCCGATGGGAAGATCATCGGCATAGGCAGATCTACCCGACGAAGACGAGGAGCTGATGGTCACTCCACCGCCAGCGGTGTAAGAACCATCCCCCGTAAGGTTTTGAGAATCGCGAGAAGGAGAAGGCATAATCAAAGAATGGAGAAGAAGGCTTACAGAAACTCCTAAGGAAAGGAAGAAGAAGGTCGGAAGGAGGTTGAGCAAGAAGGGAGTCGGCGGAGGAGCAAGCAGAATGTTGGAGTAGGGAGACGAGAGCAAATAGAAGGTCTAAATGACTGGCGGAGGACCTATTTTTAAGGCTTCATCTCGGCATCTCAAAGGTCATCTCGAATTGATTAGCCTCGATTCCTGAAACGGCCAGAATTCCAAAAGCTATGCAATTGATGCTTCGTGATTTGCGCCAGCAGTAACTGCGCAGAACGAACCCATCAAAAATGGACACGTGCCCGAAAAGATAGCGTACTTATGAATCTAGTCAGTTCGTCTGATCAGCTCGGCCAAAACTGCCATCAACGTTTCGTACTCTGTGCAACTAATAAATATGTTCAGCGGCCTAATCAGAAGTTGTTACGTCATCATGAGAAGGACGACACATTCAAAATTCTGAATAGATTAGCCCGCCCTCTCAGGTCAGCTCGGCCAAACTAATCTGGGGCAAGTGATGAACCAAGAAATACCACCCATTAGTCAACAACAGTCAACGGAGGGGTACGAACAAAAAACGTTAAGTCCCCCAGATCGGCTCCGAGTTTGACAAGGTCATATGCGGACAAACAATTCATCTCGGCCAAACGGCCACAGCGCCATCTCGGCCTAAAGGCCTCATCTCGGCCTTCAGCTCCATCTCGGCCATAGAATAACTCGGCAAAAGGGCTGTATTCGGCCTCAGTTTTGTTTTACTCGACGATCTCGGACCACACTTGTGACGTCAGCTGCGGACATCATAAAAGGCTTACCCATGTTCTTTGAGGTCGGCCACCTTCGTCTCAGCAAGCTGACCCTACACCCTAAGTCATCTCGGGCACTTCTGAGTACTTCTTGAAGATTTGACCTCGGCACTAGGAGTTTACCCTAGGTAAGTCTGCCAGGTGAAACTCCCAGCCAGGTGTCCTAAACTAGCTTACTCAGCTCAGTACCGAGCCACGTGGCGAGTATGCGAGAGCAGGAGTCATCCGTATGACCTCCTTGCCTATCACGATTCCCGGGCTCTGCCCATGCATTGGCCCAAGCCGCCATATAAAAGGCAGAGAAGCAGGAGAGAGGAGGACAATTTTTTCACAACTTACTACAGTGAATCATCTTCCTCACGGTGAAATCACAGGTTTACCAGAAAACCTTTACTTAAAAAACTTTCATCAGTATATAAACCTCTCCAAAAATGGTTTCAACTGACTTGACCGTCGGAGGGTATTACCCGGGGCCATAGATCCCGGGTCCTCTGACCTCGTTCCTTTGCGCAGGTCGGTCAACCGCCTACTACAGACAATTGACGGAGAACTGACGGCCTAACCCACCACATCACACTTAATACTTGGTGATAAATCCGACATCATCACTAATGAAGAGCATTCGAAATATATGAGCTAATGGGGGACCACTTGGGGTCGAAAGGGCTTGCTCTTTTTCTCTAAAGGCAGCTCTACGCGGGAAGCAAGAAGCATAATATCAAACTCGGATTCGGAAGAAGCTGTGGCACAGTAGAGATCTGTCTCCCCATTTGGTTAAAAGAGCAATGGAAAATCAAATTTTTTTCGCTAGGCTGCCTGACATCTTTACATGAATTTGAATCAGGCAGCTAGTGACAATACCATGAGAAGGCTAAGGATCTCTGCTGCTGCTATACTTCCATCGAAGACAACGAAGTCACTTTCTGAATGAAGACAACGACGGATGAGGAGCTGCAGCAGTTTATTTTAAGCTGTGACAGCATGCTAATCAGTCATTCAGGTGGGGAAGACGATCGGAAGTGGTTACAGCCGTCTTTTGTTTGGAGTCCCTTAAGTAGTCAGAGAAACCATACTCCCAAAGTACCTTGGGCTGGTAATGTTTGGCCAAAGACAATAGTTCCCATTTATCTTGCAGCTTGTTTAAGGTATTGCCTATTCACTCTTATAGTGTGGCTTGCTTGTTGGTATTGCATATCCTGTAGCGCCCCGTCCCGAACCCTAGGGTCAGAACCGGTACGCCCGCCATATTCCACTAAGGGATATACAAGGCGTCTGTACGAATCCCTGCACTTATCAAAATGACAGAGTATTCGATTGCGGAAGCGAAATAAATCAACTCAAAACCCTAAATCACAAGTAAAATCCCCAAAATCATATATAGTCAACATTAAGTCAAAATGCCCTAAACGACATCGTAAAGTGCATAAAATGAAATCCTTAAGCTAAATCCTCAAATGAAATAATAAATAAAATAAAACTTCCTCAATTCTTGATCATCAGTCTCTAAGAGTTCCAATGTGCTCATTCAGAGTCCTCTCCAACCCATACGTAATCGTACCCTGAATCGTCTGCAACAAAACAAACGAACGGTGTGAGCGACAAAAACGTCACTCAGTAGGTACCCTACCTGCATCGGCCCTGTGAGATCATACATGCTAGGACAGTAGTGAAATACATATACGTACTGTAATACAAAAATAGACTGTCCACGTTTTCACAAATACGTATAACGGTCAGAACTTCTTAAAACGACGTATAACGGTCATATCTTTTTTAAAACAACGTATAACGGTCATAACTTCTTAAAACAATCAAGCACATAATCATGCAGGATGCACGTGAAATGCAATGTCACATACGTGATGCATGATAAACCTACCTTCTCAGAACATTCATCTAATCGTGCAATGCATGATCCCGGGTCCTAACAGAACGGAACGGAACGGAACAGAACGGAACGGAACAGATCAGATATGCGACTTATGTCTCGCATATCCTAACAGAACAGAACGGAACAGAACAGAATATATCATATATGCAATGTCTCGTGATGCATGAATGCACATAAATCATACACGGAATCCTTCATTTACTTTCCCTTTCCTTTTCTTCTTCTTTTCCTTTTCCTTTTCTTTTTCTTTTTCTTTTTCCCTCCTTATCTCCGTTCTCAGATCTTTCAATTTCCCTTTTCTTTTACATTTTCTTTTATTAATCTTTTCTTTATTCTTTTTCTTTTCTCTTTTCCTTCCTTATTCTTTTTCGTTCTCCTTCCCGTAACTTCTGATACCCCCCCCTTTTTTCCTTCCTGCGAGGTGCAGTTTCCCCCACCCTCAACCCCTCTCCAGCCTCGCACCACCCCAGTCCACCAACCCCAGCCGACCTCCCCCCAGCCCCCCCCAATTCACACCACCCCCTCAACAACCCTTTCAGCCGCCCCCTCCCTCAGGCCCCCACCCCTCCAAATCGCCCCCCCCAAACCAGCCCCCCGTCAGTCCGCTCCTCCCCCTTATCCCTCCATCCGGCAGCACGTGGTCATAGCCCACCACCACCGGCCACGCGCCGCCGGTACAAACACTCATTCCTACGATTCCGGTATTCACACGCAAATCAAAAATCAAATCTTTTCTCGAGTTTCATACGAAAATAGCGTCGTACATATATACGGACATACAATTCATCACATATACGTATAATCAATAAGCAAACATCTATACAATCACAAATACTAATGCACGATCTCGTTTTCATAAAGAAATTAAACGACTACTGCTATTACATTCAACAGATGTTAAGGGGGCACCTACCTGGAAATTGATACGCGTTGAAAGGTTGATCGAGCGGTGGTTTCTCCTCCCTAAACTGGCAGACTTGGGTTGAAGCAAGAGAAAGCCGCTCCTTTTCTTCCCTCTGTGAAGAAAGCGGCATGTGTTTGTGAGGGGAGGGAGAAACCTAAGCGTAGTTTAAATAGATATTTGATTAGGGTTTAGGGAAAATTTGATAATCAAATTAGGTTTTCTAATTAATTAAGCCCAATTGACCTTTTTTACCCTTATTAAAAAAATGGGATATAACATTCTCCCCTCCTTACAAAAAGTTTCGTCCTCGAAACTTGTGTATTACGAAATCAATAACTTAGTAGTCCTACATAATTCATTTACCTAGATCCCGACCGAACTTAGTATCCCTTGTGTATTCCGATATGTTACCCATTTCACTTTCTCGATACCAGACTAAGTCCTCAATTCATTCAGTGTATATATACAATATAATCTTTAACTCTATTGTCCTCCGCCTGATAGTTCGTAACATATTCTTTCTATAGCTTTTGAATCAACCTTAAGGGTATCGTCATTATACTGGATTCATGACTTGATCATCGGTCTGTATAGTACTTATATTTGCTATCATTAGCAACCCTCTAAAATCAATTCTTAGGTGTAGTACAATCTTTAACTTAACGCCTTGTTCACAAGACTCATCCCTAAAACTGCATGTATTTTTCGGAATACGTTGTACTCTCGTACGATTTAATTTAGTCATCACTAACATCTTACACGATGATCCTTATATGGTTCAATCCTTACTTAATTCTCTATAATTAGTGCCTACAAACTCCCACTTATACCGCTTGACATGTATCATTCAACTTATTGCAATCTACAATACCGGATTCTCAAACTTATCACCTATGATTCATCCCTTAGAAAATTAACCATACTAACATCCTTTGTGTATGCCCAATATGGTAACCGTTACCCTTCTTTAGCACAACCAAACCTTCAAAATCAGTTCTTATATACTTACGAACTAGCTCTATGATCATGCTCTTAATTTCTCAGAGATGTCGTTAGTAGTCTAGTATACGGAATATGTATGGACATATTTTTGTTCAAGTTAAAAGAAAAGCAGCTTACATAGGTATAATTTTGAACATAGCTTTAACTATCTAAAATGTTGAACCTTCTAATCTTTGTAACACAAAACTCAAAGTATCAGAGGTTTGTTTTCGCAACGCGATATCTCAAATGACCATTTTAAAAAACGATAATATAACTTTTTCACAAGGCATTTTGGTAAAATTGCGTAAAAACAGTTGAAAACTTAATAATGTAAGGTTTTATGAAATGATTTGAATATGGTACCTTCCGTTTTCAAAAACAGGTATATATTTTGAAAGCTACTATTTTTCCCACAAAAGTTATAAGTTCATCGCAAGCGGGTAAATAACTTCGAACACATTTAAAACGGTCAAACTGCTTGCGATATCGGTAATCGTCGAATTAAATTAACTTTCACTAAAAAAATATATTTAACAAAAACAGAAATTTGAAATATTCTGTAAGAAATATATATAAACAAATCGTTTTTGCAAGAATATCAATATTTTAAAAGTTTTTTTTTAAGGTCGTCAAAAGAATTGAAATCTTTATTAAGCTATTTTACAAGTACGGGAAGAAATTAGCCTCACAAAGTTTAGTAAACTATATAAAGAAATGTGACTTAATAATATATTTTCGAAAATAAAATGTCTTTTGAAGTCCCTGTAAAATATAGGTATAACTTGGTGTACGTGCTTATATAAAATATTATCAGCTAGAGAAATGACAGTCCAATATTTCGTATAATTTCTACAATCCATCCTTATTTTCAAAAGAACAATCCGTCTATGTATCGTTTCTTATAAGTCTAACATTCGCCTACTATGATAAAATCTCTAACTTAAATTGTCCAATCCTAGCACGACACACTAAATATTTATTGACTTAAGGTGTTCTAGTTCACCATGCTTCCGTGAGCCATACTAATCCAATTTCTTTACTTAGTTATTTGAACCACTAATTATCCTAGTTAAATCTCACCCGAACAAGCAACCACTACTGGTTCATTCTTACTCTATTTCAATTCAAGCCTACTAGATTCACACCAAATGTTCCAATGTCAATACTTATCCCACAATTTCGTAACGATATAGTATTCCAAAGCACATATTATGGTCGATTCTCGCATGTCGCTATTGCTCAATACCTCTAATAAGACTAATATCGTCGACCTATTTTTATTTCCATGCATTCAACATCTTAACCCTAGACTATAAATTTCTTTGTACAATATCCTTAACTAAACTCTACTGATTATAACGCTAATCGTTATTTGGTTTCTGTCATTCTACTATAAATCATCTCTTCGTATTCATTATACTACTATAATTCATTTCTTATTAGCTATGGTCCCAACTTCGACCTAAGCCTGCTCTGATGTTGCCGTCCAAGTAGGGATATGGACCCGTTTTACTTTACCCTAATGGTACTGAGTACCATGTTGCAGTTATGACAAGGCAGCCCGAGTTACTGCCTAACCCATTAATATGTCAACTAACGTTTGTAGTAGGGTATTCTAGTTAACATTGTAATTCATTCAAATCAATTATATAGTATTCAACTAGGGTTACTAAGATCACGGTTTAGAGAGTTATGATCAACCTTAGATAAGGGAGAATCGTATGAGATATCCTAGGTATACGTGTTTCAAAACCGATCAACTTCTTATGCTTAAGATCATAACTTATTTCTAGGATTGTTCTTAGCATAATCATTTCTTAAGTCTAAGATCACGTCTTATTTCCAAATCATAATTAGTAATAATCAACACTTATTATTAAATCGGTACTTATGTCTAAAGTCAACTCTTAATCGAGATCGTTACTTATGTCTAAGATCGTGACTTATGTTCAGGATCATCGCTTATAACTGAGATCAGTACCTATGTTCATGATCATCGCTTATGTTCAAATCATCACTTATGTCTAAGATTGTGACTTAGAGGCAAAATCGTAACTTATTTTCTAATATCATGTCCTAATTCTACATTTTTGCCGTGGATCTAGAGCCATGCTCTGAAGATCGTACCGTCGTCACGTAATACCTCTTGAACTCATTTTGAAATTAGATCCAAGTGATCGGCGGTGTTTGGTGTGCTGTATCACCACTCCTCTGCACCCACTTGTAGAAGAATCTCAAGTTCGAGTGCGGTGTGGTGGAGCCTGTGGCTGCTGACGTTATTGCGCCACAGCTTGGGCCATGACCCGTAGTACGTAGGTCAGGGTCTGGGGAAGCACAACCTGCGGTGGGGCCCCATTCTCAGAGTGGTTCTTATTGTCGTTCCTACCGTTCTCTTCTCGACGGCGTATTTGCGACGACAAGGAAATTTCAGTTTTTTTTTGTCAAGGGCATTTTAGGAAATATATAAATTTAAGATACAAACAGTCAAATACAGACAAATAAAAACCAACCGTGCCCCAGTCCGATCATCACTTAGTCTAAATCAAGTCTATTCTAAGATCAAACTTAGTCTCGGATCATAGCTTACGTCTAGAATCAAACTTAGTCTCAGATCACAGCTTATATCTAGAATCAAACTTACTCTCATATCACAGCTTATGTTTAGAATCAAACTTAGTCTAAGATCAAACTTACATTTATGATCAGAACCTAAATCTATAGTTATCTCTTATGTCTAAGATCATTTCTTAATTATACGCTTTCCGCAGTAGATCTAGAGCCTGGGCTCTGATACCACCTGTAGCGCCCCGTCCCGAACCCTAGGGTCAGAACCGGTACGCCCGCCATATTCCACTAAGGGATATACAAGGCGTCTGTACGAATCCCTGCACTTATCAAAACGACAGAGTATTCGATTGCGGAAGCGAAATAAATCAACTCAAAACCCTAAATCACAAGTAAAATCCCCAAAATCATATATAGTCAACATTAAGTCAAAATGCCCTAAACGACATCGTAAAGTGCATAAAATGAAATCCTTAAGCTAAATCCTCAAATGAAATAATAAATAAAATAAAACTTCCTCAATTCTTGATCATCAGTCTCTAAGAGTTCCAATGTGCTCATTCAGAGTCCTCTCCAACCCATACGTAATCGTACCCTGAATCGTCTGCAACAAAACAAACGAACGGTGTGAGCGACAAAAACGTCACTCAGTAGGTACCCTACCTGCATCGGCCCTGTGAGATCATACATGCTAGGACAGTAGTGAAATACATATACGTACTGTAATACAAAAATAGACTGTCCACGTTTTCACAAATACGTATAACGGTCAGAACTTCTTAAAACGACGTATAACGGTCATATCTTTTTTAAAACAACGTATAACGGTCATAACTTCTTAAAACAATCAAGCACATAATCATGCAGAATGCACGTGAAATGCAATGTCACATACGTGATGCATGATAAACCTACCTTCTCAGAACATTCATCTAATCGTGCAATGCATGATCCCGGGTCCTAACAGAACGGAACGGAACGGAACAGAACGGAACGGAACAGATCAGATATGCGACTTATGTCTCGCATATCCTAACAGAACAGAACGGAACAGAACAGAATATATCATATATGCAATGTCTCGTGATGCATGAATGCACATAAATCATACACGGAATCCTTCATTTACTTTCCCTTTCCTTTTCTTCTTCTTTTCCTTTTCCTTTTCTTTTTCTTTTTCTTTTTCCCTCCTTATCTCCGTTCTCAGATCTTTCAATTTCCCTTTTCTTTTACATTTTCTTTTATTAATCTTTTCTTTATTCTTTTTCTTTTCTCTTTTCCTTCCTTATTCTTTTTCGTTCTCATTCCCGTAACTTCTGATACCCCCCCTTTTTTCCTTCCTGCGAGGTGCAGTTTCCCCCACCCTCAACCCCTCTCCAGCCCCGCACCACCCAGTCCACCAACCCCAGCCGACCTCCCCCCAGCCCCACCCAATTCACACCACCCCCTCAACAACCCTTTCAGCCGCCCCCTCCCTCAGGCCCCCACCCCTCCAAATCGCCCCCCCCAAACCAGCCCCCCGTCAGTCCGCTCCTCCCCCTTATCCCTCCATCCGGCAGCACGTGGTCATAGCCCACCACCACCGGCCACGCGCCGCCGGTACAAACACTCATTCCTACGATTCCGGTATTCACACGCAAATCAAAAATCAAATCTTTTCTCGAGTTTCATACGAAAATAGCGTCGTACATATATACGGACATATAATTCATCACATATACGTATAATCAATAAGCAAACATCTATACAATCACAAATACTAATGCACGATCTCGTTTTCATAAAGAAATTAAACGACTACTGCTATTACATTCAACAGATGTTAAGGGGGCACCTACCTGGAAATTGATACGCGTTGAAAGGTTGATCGAGCGGTGGTTTCTCCTCCCTAAACTGGCAGACTTGGGTTGAAGCAAGAGAAAGCCGCTCCTTTTCTTCCCTCTGTGAAGAAAGCGGCATGTGTTTGTGAGGGGAGGGAGAAACCTAAGCGTAGTTTAAATAGATATTTGATTAGGGTTTAGGGAAAATTTGATAATCAAATTAGGTTTTCTAATTAATTAAGCCCAATTGACCTTTTTTACCCTTATTAAAAAAATGGGATATAACATATCCACTCATGATAAGCTTGTGGATTGGGTTTCTCGATCTCTGTGTACTGTGTATAGAGCTTCAAGAGTGAGAATGTATATCCTTTGTACGCTCCTACTGTAAAAGGATTCCGCTTTCACTGCTCAGAAGCCTTGGAAGTAAACAGAGGATATTTAAATACTCAATGATGCATACATGATCTATAGATAACCAAGCTCTGCAGGACTTATTCTTCTCTGGTTTGCCGAATCTACAAATGGGAATTAGAGAATGTTCCAGGACACAAGGAAAGGCCTCCATGTGAATGCTCAGGAAACTGTGGAACAAATCGAACTTCGTGTTAATACTTGGGGGGTTTCAGGAAGAATAGAACAAATCACAAACACTGTTAATTTCTAAACTTGTCTAGATTGTTTATTACAAGGGCAGTCGGTGCATAATTTGTTAGTTGCTGGACGTAGGGAGACTCTTCCTACCCCTTTCTTTTGGTATGTATCTGTGCTATACTCTGTCAATAAATGATATATAAATCTTAATTATAAGAAAAGATTATCATTACTACGGCTACATAATGCACTCTTAAGGTCCCTCTTGATCAAGGGTGAACCCAAAATGTTACAAGTCCGTTCCCTGTAGAAATTCATCAGAGAAATGTGAACATGAAGATTTCTTCTATTCAACCTTATTTCTTGAGAGACGTTTTGATACACTTATATACACAGACAACTTCTAACAGCTAGTTTCTCGTCAAATCACTAAGTAAGTGATTTGCTGCTAATCCTGTGATTATTATACAAAAGTACATAAAGACAAAATGCAAAATAAGACTAGGATTTTTTACACTCCTTCTCAAGCTTGGCATACATATTATAACATCCAAGCTTGGGCATTAATCTATGAAATACCCCTGGTGAAACCGACTTAGTAAGAATGTCCGCAATTTGTTCAGTTGAAGCCACATGCCAAATATACAGTGATAACTCTTCTAGTTTTTCCCGGATAAAGTGCCTATCAATCTCCACGTGCTTCGTTTTATCATGATGAAGAGGATTTTCCACCATGTGGATGGCAGAAATGTTATCACAGTACACTTGAATTGGTGATGATGCAGAAGGTTGAGTCAAATCCTTAAGCACCCTCTTGATCCACATACCTTCGCATACCTAAAGAGCCAGGGCACGCAGCTCAGCTTCTGCGCTGCTTCGGGACACAACAGTTTGTTTTTTACTCCTCCATGTTACTAGATTACCCCACACAAAAGAACAGTAGCCTGAAGTGGATCTCATATCCTTCTTTGAACCACCCCAATCAGCATCAGTGTAAACTTTAATTTCTCGATCTGCTTGTTTTCTGAAAAACATTCCCTATCCAGGAGCTCCTTTAAGGTACCTTAAAATTCACATCATGGCTTGCAAATAAACATTAGTAGGTGAATGCATAAATTGACTAACAAAGCTAACTGCATAGCATATATCAGGACGAGTATGTGATAGATAAATAAGTTTGCCTACTAATTTTTGATATGAATTAATATCAGTCAACACAATACCTTCAGCCATACTGGAAGCACAGTTGAATTCCAGTGGAGTGGATTCTGATTTACATCCCAACATACCAGTTTCCTGAAGCAAATCTAAGATATACTTCCTTTGAGATATACACATACCAGTTTGATTTCTACCAACTTCCATTCCAAGAAAATATCTTAATGTTCCTAAATCTTTTACTTCAAATATTGTTGACAGATGTGCCTTTACCTTGTTCATATTAGTTACACAATTACCTGTTAGTATAATATCATCCGCATAGACAATAAGGACAATGATTATTGTACCTGAATTTAGCACAAATAGGGTATGATCAGATTGTGCTTGCTTGAATCCATATTGTAACAAAACCTGCGTAAACTTGGAAAACCAAGCTCTAGGAGACTGTTTTAGGATATAAATTGTTTTCTTTAACCTGCAGATTTTCCCTTGTGTATGTGCATTTTCATAACCAGGTGGAATTGTCATATAAACTTGTTCCTTCAAATCACCATTAAGGAATGCATTTTTTATGTCTAGCTGAAACAGTGGCCACTCTAAATTAGTTGTCACAGAAAACAGAATCCTTATTGTATTTAGCTTTGCAACTGCAGCAAAAGTCTCCATATAGTCAATTCCATATGATTGTGAAAAACCTTTTGCAACTAGTCTATCTTTGTACCTGTTTAAAGCCCCATCTGAATTATATTTCAAGGAAAAAACCCATTTACATCCTACTGGTTTGTGTTCTCTGGTCCTGGGATTTGATTAGAGCTTGCATCTCGTCATCAACAGCTTGCTTCTAATGTTTGTTATTCAAAGCTTCTTCAATACAATTAGGCAAAGATTGATCCTGAAGACTCACAGTAAAACTTCTGAAGCTAGGACTTAGTTTCTCATAAGACACATAATTACACAGTGGATAGTTAGTAGAACAAACTTTAGAACTAAGAAGGTGATAATCCTTTAGTTTTGAAGGTAAATATTTAGTACACTCACGTGATCTTTTTCTTAATGCAATAGGCAACTCTGGTTCCATAGGTGGAATATAAGAAGTAGTTTCAGAAGATGAAGAGGAAGATACCTGATTCCTCCTGGTATAAACCTGTGTAATGGGTGGTAGCTCTCTGTGTTGATGCTGTACTGAACCTGCTGCCTCTGGATCTGAATTAACCTCAGTTGATGGTAGTATACCTTCACCACCTTTTGAGGCAGACACGTTTTCTCCAGTAGAAGAATCATGTACAATGGAAACATCAATAATACTCCAGTAATTTTCTTGTTCTAAACTGTGAGAGCTAACTTGTGTATTAGGTAAATAAAAAGGTATGTCTTCAGCAAAACTCACATCAAATGTAGTATAAATTTTTCTAGAGAATGGGCAAAAACACTTATACCCTTTCTGAGTCCCTGAGTAGCCAATGAACATGCACTTAACTGATTTTCTATCAAGTTTACTTTTATTCTGTGTTTGTAGATATACATGCACAGAACATCCAAACACTTTATATGGTAATTCAGATAACAGTAAACAGTGTGGATAATACTTGAGTAACTTCTATTTTGGACTGTCATATCCAAGTATTCTATAAGGCGTTCTATTGATTAAATAAGTAGCTGTGAGAACAGCCTCTCCCCAAAAGTATTTTGGGACATTCATAGAAAACATAGGTGATCTAGCTACTCCTAAGATATGTCTATGTTTCCTCTCAGCTAATCCATTTTGTTGAGGAGAATAGACGTTAGAGGCCTGGTGATGTATTCCCCTGTCTGAGAGGAAACTTTTTACATCCTTATCCAAATACTCACTACCATTATCAGATCTAAGAGTTTTAATCACTGTATTAAACTGATTGTGAATAAGATTGACAAATGTCTTAAGCACAGTTGATAATTCAGACTTGTGTTTTATCAAATAAACCCAATTCAAACATGTATGATCATCCACAAAAATAACAAACCATCTGCTTCTATTAACATTCAACACACTAGAAGGCCCCCAAATGTCTGAATGGATCAGATTAAAAGGTTTACTTTCTTGATATGTCTTTACAGCATAAGAAACCTTAGTCAGTTTAGCATACTGACAGGTTTCACATTTCAGAGAATCCATACTAACACCACAAAACAAACCAGGTTTGATTTTCTTAATGTATGAGAAATTAGAGTGGCCCAAGCATTTGTGCCATAGCAAAATGGCAGCTATTCTAGAACTTGACTTACCTATTCTAGAATCAGAATTGATAGAAGAATAGGTACTAGAATAGCTTGCCTTAGATACATTACATGACCCTGGTACTAAAGATTGCAAAAGAAATAGCCCATCTTGTAACCTAGCACATCCAATCTTCTTCTTCATAAATTTCTCCCTCATAGCTTTCTCCTGGAAGAAAGAAGAAGAAGCAGGTAGAAAGTAACACTCAGATGTAGAAAACACAGCCAGACAATCATTATCAGACATTAGTTTTCTTACAGAAATGAGGCTACAGTCTAGACTAGGAACATATAGAGTTTTCTTTAGTACCAACTGATCTGAGAGATAAACATCTCCATGACCAAGTATATCAATATTATGACCGTTAGCAATCTTTACCTTTTTTGGAGTATTGAGTGGTGTAAACAATTTTATCATGATTTTATCAAATGTCGTATGATGAGTAGCCCATGAATCAACTATTCATAGTATTGATTTACATCCTATACCTGTAGCCATTGTGGCTCTAATCTGGCCAGAATTTGTATGAGCCTCCTCATCCTGAACTTGAGCTCTTTGGCTTCCCAGGACTTTTAGCACTGCATCAAGTTGAGCCTTAGTAAACGTTGAGTCAGTTGTGTCTTTGGACTGTGCGTCAGCCACTGTTGCTCTTGGAGATGATCTCCAAGAGTTAGCATATGTCCTCCATGAGCCACTGGAATCAGACCTCCCTGTTGTATTTTGCCTGGAGTTGTAATTGTTTTTGTACAAAAATGGTGGTGGTTTCACTTTTGAACCTGAACGTCTATAACATTCGTCTATCACATGACCAACTCTGTTACAAAATTTGCAGAATTTCTTTATATACCCACCAGATCCTTGCCTTTTAGACACAAAGTACACTTCTTTCCCTTTCTCACTACTTTCTTTATGAGTTACAAGAGCAGAGGACTCAGACACCATTGTAGATGAAGTTGAGTTCGTTCCCATCATTACCTTCAGTCTATTTTCCTCCTGTCTTACCTCAGAAAACACAATATTCATTTATGGTAGAGATTTGGTGCCTAAGATACAGCTTCTGA
Source organism: Eustoma russellianum (assembly GCA_036186865.1). NCBI lineage: Eukaryota > Viridiplantae > Streptophyta > Magnoliopsida > Gentianales > Gentianaceae > Eustoma > Eustoma russellianum. The sequence goes on from AP025047.1 coordinate 33,883,038, forward strand.
CTGCATCAAAATCTTTGTGCAGTCCAGACAAGAATCCAAACACCCTTTTGGTGTCTTTAATTGTCCTAAAGAGATGGCCATCAATGGTGCATGTCCACTGATACATCTCAAGAGAGTCAATCTGTTGCCAGATTTGTGATAAACTGCTAAAAAATTTACTAACTGACTGATCACCTTGCTTCAAATACTTTAATTGCGCTTCAAGCTCATAGAGTTCTGAAATGTTATCCTGTTTAGAATACATTTCTTTCGTAGCCTTCCATATCTGTGCATCAGTTTTGTAGAGCCTGAAGGTGTTGCTAATTTATGGTGTCATAGAGCCGAGAATCCATGACATTATCATGGAGTTCTCAGCCTCCCAGGTTGGATATTTTTCACTTGTTTCAGCAGGAACACTCATCTTCTCAGTTAAGTATTCCTTTTTTCCCTTCCAACAATAAAGAGTTCCACTGCTCGACTCCATGGCTGATAATTGTTCCCATTTAATTTTTGATTGGTTATGGTAACAAGAGTTGAATCTAAGATAGAACTAACACCAGAACCAACAGTCTTGCTATCAGATGAGGTAATTTCACTACTAAATTCAGCCATGCAGAGAGTCAAGAGATAAGACTAATATGAAAACAAAGGAAGGAGATGAAGACTAAGTCTCCCAGAGAAGAAAGTTTTGAAAAGTGAGGAAAAATCTGGAGGGAGAATCAACAAGAGAGATAATGAAAAAGATTTTGGAAAGATCTTGAAATGAGGTGTTTTGACGTGTTGGTGTACTCAGACAAATATTGTAAATGCAAGAGGACAGGTGTAGTAAATGCAAGTGGACGGATGCAATAAATGCTACGTGTCTATTTCCGTGTAAAATTTAATTTTTACTCATTTTCGTGTTTTGTTGAAAACAATTTTAAAGAATTCAACAATAGAGACCAGCTAGCAACCACCGAGACTGAGGAAGAAATATTGTGTCAACAATTTATGAGGAACACATGTCACAGAATGATTGGACTTGCTGTCCACTAGCAACGACTTTGTCGTTCTTTTTCTTTTGACAACAAAAATGATACAAGAAAAGTTTCTTCTTCTCCAGAAGCCTCAAATCAACTTCTTCGACGTCTTTCTTCTCTTTGACGTCTTTCTTCCTGTATGCTAGTACCTTCCCTTCTGTTTCCGTTTTCTTGGATTTATAGCAGTACTTCAAATGCTGACAATCGTTTTTTCTTCAGAGAATGAGTAGAAGGAAGTACTAGAAAGTTTTTTCTTCAAAGATTGAAAGTTTAAGATTTGTTGCTGAGACCTTGTAGATAAGAATCGTAATTTCAGTGTGATTCTTTATTGCAGAGGAACTGGATTTATAGCTCTGATACCATGTAGAAATTCATCAGAGAAATGTGAACATGAAGATTTCTTCTATTCAACCTTATTTCTTCAGAGACGTTTTGATACACTTATATACACAGACAACTTCTAATGGCTAGTTTCTAGTCAAATCACTAAGTGATTTGCTGCTAATCCTGTGATTATTATACAAAAGTACATAAAGACAAAATACAAAATAAGACTAGGATTTTCTATATTCCCTAAATTTATGTTTTTTTGTTTTTGAAGTACTTGCAGAAAATTCCAAAATTACACCTAATTATTTTGTTTGAACCCACTAGTGAATGAAAATACAAATTTTCCACTCTAACTGTAGTGACCCGTTCCGAGCTCTAGTACTCGAAACGACTCATCATTCGTATTTAGCTCAATACAAATGTCAAATAAACCAAACCCTCGAAATAATCACCATCATTAATATCAATGTCTAGGTAAATTTAGCTCAATACAAATGTCAAATATAGATATTAAATACTAACCCTCAAATTACATAAGGTCAGTCCATATATTATGCCATAACTAAATCCTCGAAAACTTCATTAGAATATCCTCAATCTCGAAATCTCCATACCCGATCTTCCATGGTATACTAACTCAATTACCTGTTTGTCTGCAAAAATGATTTATAACGTAGGGTGAGCGACATACATCGCCCAATAAGTAACCTGACTATATTTACCATGGGATCATACACAGAGAAGCTAGTGTAAATAAAATAAATAGATAGCATAACATAAAATAGTATGCTTATCTTTGCAAATAAAGTTTACCTCCTTGGCCTTCCTAAACAATCAAGCATGTAAAGCACACGCACCTTAGTCATCGCACACAAAAGTCAATACAACCAAAAATCGTGGTGCAACTTTTTAAAATCATGAATGCAACGACTCGATAACCATTTATACTTTATTCATTCCCATTTCATATTCCATCTTCCATTTCTCATATTTCATTTTCTATTTCTCATATAATGGGCAATTACCCCTTCTGGTATCCCTATCCATATCCATTTTCTGATACCATATGCGATTACCTCTTACGGTGTCCCTATCGATATCCATTTCTGATATCCATATGCAGTTACCCCTTCGCAATCCATATATGATATCCAATCTTACCGATGCAATGGAGCTTACCTTACAAGTGACTTATATTTATAAGATTTACGGTTTTGGTTCCCCAATGGTCAATATATGTGCAGGTGGCCTAGCTCCTTACAACACAGTCAATATGCGCCTAGATGGTCCAATTGGCGGTCAATATGTGTCCGAGTGTCCTAGCTCCTTACAGCATAGTCAATATGTGCTCGGACAGCCTGTTTGTTTGGAACCAAACCCAACTACGCAATATATTTTCTTTGTAAGGGTGACTTTTTCGAAACATGAATTTTTGCAAACACTTTTCATTTACCGTTACACTTTTATTTTAGTTTCAATTCCAACTCATTAAACACGTGCAATTATACCCACGTATATGTCTGCGTCCGTACACACGCATATACACGCTTATACTTACGCGTATTGTCCTCAGTCCACTTTTCCCCTACCCAACCCAACTCACCCTACGCCCCTACACCTCACACGCCCCCTAATGTCCCTTAGCCCAGTACCTCTAGCCCTCAACACCCTTAGCCCAGCACCTGCAACCCCCTTGAAAACCCTAATTCCTCTCCCCCGTACACTAACCACTTCGACTTGCAATGTGATTTTTTACCACTGATTTTTTCTCATATCTAACCCCATAGACACCTAGTACAGTTCACGTTTAACACACTGCCGCAAAAATAGCAGAAAACAGAGACTCCATGCGCTATCACGCGCCACTGCTTTTCCAGACCTCTGACCGCCAAAATCCTCCTCCGCTCATTTCCTACCATATTCCGCCCTCGAATCACCAAAAATCTAGTTTTTCAAAAATGGTTTTCCCTTCTTCCAGTGACAAAAGTCCTAATTTCGATTATTGCGTTTTTCTTTTGGTTCAATTCACGTTCTTCCATCATTATTCATCAAATTCATGAGTCCATTGGTCAGCATATATATTTCGGCCATAGCATCATCAATTCAATTCCAAATAGCACGTATTCGATCACATGAAACAACATTTATAATGATTCAATTAACTAATGCATAATCATATACAGCAGCACTACTCCCTACCCGCGGCCCACCATGGCCCCAAGACGTCAAAATTATACAATCTTTATATATATACACATAATCGATACATAATTACAACAATTACATATGTATATACAACAACCTATACAATTTACAAATAAATCATGCATAATCCGATTTGATATGAAAATAACATCATAGAATTGGAAAACATAGCGAATATAGTAAGGGTACTTGCCTCGTGTCGTGATTAAACGTACTACGCGATGAACAGAATGAAGAACGGATGAAAATTCACTTGTTTCTTGCACCTATGCTGGCGGCAGGAGGTTGGCTATGGAAGCAAGGTTTGGCCGACTTTGATGTGTCAAGACTAATGGGTATAATTGTGTTATGTTGGTGTAGATATATGTATAAGTATATAGATCTAAAAAGCTTAAGGTTTATTATGGAAAAATATTTCTTTTACCTCTTAAATGGGTGGCTGCCGTGGCTTTTGTTGCTACCGTGCAAATTGTGGAAGGGTGCCTCCATGCTGCCGAGGTTGCTGAAGCTTTGTGGGGAGGTTCTGGGCATGATAGTGTAAGAGGTTTGTATATATAGAAGTATATACTAGTCCTAATATGATTAGGACTTTGAAGGGTAATGAATTTCTATCTTTTTGTTATTCTTTTCTTAGTATGTTTAGATTTCTAGGCTTTATCTATTCAATTTATTTTTTTATTTTTATTTTACTATTTTTTTTCCATGTTCGGCCGTGTGTTTACACATAATATAAATATATATTTTGTATGTTTTTGCTAAGCCATACCATGAAGTTATGAGAGAGTGTAATAGACACTCGAATTAGGAGAGAAACTCATGTTACGGTGAACCAATTTGGTTTTATGCCAGGAAGGTCAACTACGGAAGCAATACACATTTTCAGGAGATTAATAGAGAAGTATAGGGAGAAGAAGCGCGATTTACATATGGTTTTCATCGATCTTGAAAAAGCTTATGATAGTGTGTCGTGTTACCTGATATGGGATAGTCTGGATGCAAGAGGGATCCCTATAAAGTATATAGACATAATTAGAGATATGTATGCTAGGACGAAAACAACCGTTCGTACGTCTGTGGGGAATACAGACTTCTTTCCGATGGAGGTCGGTCTCCATCAAGGGTTTGCGTTGAGTCCATTTCTTTTTGCAGTTATCCTTGACGAGTTGTCAAAGCCGATACAGGAGGCAGTTTCGTGGTGTATGCTTTTTGCTGACGATATTGTATTAGTTGTAGAAAGTAGACATACCTTGAGTATGAGACTAGAGCAGTGGAGAGGTGTTTTAGAGAGAAAAGGCTTAAAGATTAGCCTAGCCGTTCTAAGACCGAGTATCTGCACTACGACTTTAGCGGCATAGCAGACAGTGAGGATAGCCAGCTCACCATCGATGGTCAAGTGGTACCACATGTAAGTAAGTTTAAGTACCTAGGATCATTTGTGCAACAGAATGGTGACATAGATAGTGATGTAGCATATCGAGTTCAAGCAGACTGGTATAGATGGAGGGCTGTCTCAGGGGTGCTGTGTGATAAATATTTCCCAACTAAATTAAAGGGAATATTTTATAGGGTGGCAGTGCGACCGGAAATGCTATATGTGACAGATTGCTGGGCCATCAAGATGTCACAATTACATAAGATGGAAGTGGCAGAGATGAAGATATTGATGTGGATGTGTGCATACAAGGCTAGACCGAATAAGAAACGAGGTGTTTCGAGAAAGGTTAGGCGTGGCTAGTATAGAAGATAAGATAAGGGAGGGAAGAATGAGATGGTTTGGACATGTCAAGCGGAGACAGACAACGGTGTCGGTCAGAGCAATTGAAAGCGTCATTGTAGAGGGGAACAGGAGTAAAGGCAGGCCCAAGCTGCCTTAGGATGAGCATATTAGACACAACCTACTAGATTTGCATCTCTCTGAGGACATGGTTCAGGATAGGAGTTCATGGAGACATAAGATTAAGGTTAATGAGGTATAGGTCATATATAGGTCACTTTAGAGTATATTTAGGGAAATAGATAGTCGTAGACACTATCTACACTTTCCACTTGATTGCGTATATTATGCCGTTGTTTTACATTACATGTACATATACACGTGATGTGTATTTTAATATCGAAAATCTTTTCTTTGTATTTTTTGAATTTTCTCACTAACACACTAGCACAACATATCTCTATTATTATGTCATTTATGCAGGTACATATAGAGCCGGGGGTCTCACTGGAAGCAGACTCGGGATAGAGGTATTATCTGCCTACCACTTACCCTCCCCAGACCCTAACGATAGCTTTTGCAGTAATTGGGATATACTGAGTCCGGATGATGATGATGATATATTTTGTATGTTTAATGAAAGCACGGGTCATAACACTATCATTTTGAATTTCATGTTAATACTTAAAACTGTTATCACCATTGATGAACTGAGCCCACTTTTATCTTATTCTGGCACTGAATTTTATGTTAATACTTAAAACTGTTATCACCATTGATGAACTGAGCCCACTTTTATCTTATTCTGGCACTGCCCATCTATCCGATGCTATGACAGAAACAGAATTAACATTTGCAATAAATGCAACTCCAAAATTCTGTGTTGTTTCAACTTGATAAACCGTCTATTTCAGAATGGAGCCACGAATTAGAAATAAATGCAACTCCAAAATTCAACTTAGCAAAAATAAAAAACAGCTGCAATAATTCTTCAACACACTCCAAACCCCCCCCCCCCACCGCGGGCCCCAACCTCCTTGCGATGGCAAAAAGGAAGACAAGAAAACCAATATCAGCACCCGCCTTTTTTCTTTGTTTGATCCCACTTCTTGTTGGAAAAAGTACTTAAAAGTACTTTAAATCTTGTGATCCAACCTTGTATAATGTTATGTAACCTTTTGATAGGAGATTGGATGAAGTTTGGAGTGTTTTATGAACAATGGAAGGAAATGGGTGTGTTCCAAACACTTTAAGCGCCTAATGTAGGCGTTCGAAGTGTTCTGGAACACTTCCAGAACACTTGAAGCGCCTCATGTGGCGTTCGAAGTGTTCGGGGACACTTCCAGAACACTTCGAACGCCTTGTAGGCGTTCAATGTCACATGAAGCGCCTAATGTGATTTTGTACAGTCGTTCAATGTCACATGAAGCGCCTAATGTGATTTTGTACAGTCGTTCAATGTCACATGAAGCGCCTAATGTCATTTTGTACAGTCGTTCGAAGTGACATTAGGCGCCTAATGGGTCGTTCGATGTCACATGAAGCTCCTATGTCATTTTGTACAGTCGTTCGATGTCATTTTGTACAGTCGTTCGAAGTGACATTAGGCGCCTAATGTGACCCGACTGTTCACAAAAGATGCATCTTCTCCTCCAAATGACATCTCCTTTCAATTAGAATGATAACCAACGATTACCAACCAACTTGGAGTTTACATTCTCTGCAGAAATGTGTCTTTAAGGTGTTGATTAACCACTTGAAGCCTATATAAAGAAGGCTTTGACATGTTAAAGAAAGATATGGAGAAAACCACTTGAAGGTGATGAAACCTTAGAGAATTTCTGCAGGAAATTTATCCTCTCCCCTTCTTCTCTTTCTTCCTCTAACAACAATCACTTCTAAGGGCAAGTTCAAACTTTCTCTTGGAGAGCAACCAAAAGAAAGTAAGCCGTTATATGCTGGGAAGCATTTGTCTGAAGTTCACCTTGCTCAATGGTGAAGGCAAAATTGCTTTAAGTTCAGAGACATCTCGAGTCTCGTCTCGGCTTTATTCTTCTATTTGTCCTTCTGTCAAGCGTCATAATATTGTTGATTTCTTTATTCCAGCATCGTCGACTATCACATAGTTGCTGGTTGCATATGTTTATTGTCACTAAATTCATTCATATTCTTCAAATAAGAGACCCCCGTTGTATGATGTTCTTAGTCATATTATTGAACGTCAAATTCATGTCATAAAGATATTTCATTTGAATATCTCTTGTTCATGTTTGGTACCATATCGAGCCAAATTTTCCAACAGTCTTAAAGCAATTTTGCCTTCATTTGATATGGTTCCCAAACAGTTCTTGGATTTCTCAAAGTGTGGGGGTTGAATGATTGATGAAAATATATTAGAAAATCATTATTTCCATAATGGAATGAATGTAATATTATTTCATTTTCCGTCGGCCTATGGGGGTATATGGTGTTCACTTGGCTTCGTGCTCGACGTCAACTGAAGAAATTCCATAGAAGGACATGGATAGGCAACTCCTGCACTATGATGAAAAATGAAGGGTAGCAAGGTGGAGATAGCGGCAAACACATGGAAACAAGAATTACAAGAATAGAGTTTATTTGGTGTCAACCAGCGAAAGTTCAAGGATACAAAGAAACAAGAGAATTACCAACATGATTGTTGGCGGCAGATTAAGAGGAGAAGTTTCTTGGAGTATCAACATGATGGATGATAAGGAGATCACAACGGTCTTCTATGAGGTAATATTGCTGATAGTTCCTCGGGAAGAATGATAGATTATGTCTATCAAGTTTATTGCAACCAGTAGAGAGGTAGCTTAGTTTCTTTAATGATGCACTATAAATCCAATACTTTGGATAGTAGAAAGTGCACTTAAAGTTAACTTTGTCTATAAAAACTGGAGTTGGCAATATGTGTGATATTGTTACACATGTAAGAATGATTTTTGAGTTACTATCAAACCAGAGTTTTAATGTTTGTTTTGTGCTGATATATGATTTATGAGTCTTAATAGATTTGCATCTAGTTTATGTGAAACCGTTTCATGTATTATGCATGGTAAGAGACAAGAACATGAGTCTTGCTAATCTGTTGAGAAAATGAAGGAAAATACTAAGACATAAGAAATATGTTTTGTATGATTGTGAAGAAATAGACGCATGTATTTAATCCCATTTAAATATGATGTTAAATATTTGTATTAACGTGTGTAATTTATTTTGCATTTCAACTTAGAGTTTCTTGTTGAAAATGGGTTGACTGAGACTAGTTGTTTGTGATGAAGATAGACTTACGAAAATAAAATTTTCTAGTCTTAGCCATCTGCTCTTTGTGGTAAAACTAGCTAGTGTGCTATGTGAAAACAAAAACCTAGAAATCATGAATGTTGGATTTCTAGTTTTAGTTGTTAGCTTTTGAAAAACCACACTGCTGAAACTATGGTATAATTGAAAGATCAAAAGTGCTAGTCTCTTATGAATCTTGGTTCATAAGAAGATTGTTGGAGTTTACTCCAAAGTGACATAGAGCGTCTAGTCTATGGTCATTGTTGGAAGCCTTTTGAATTAATTTATATCATAGCTAGTTGTCTGATAATTTGTGATCAGTTAAAGATGAACGTTGTAGTAATTGTTGATGATGAATAAAAGTGTGGTATGTGATTAACATAGATTGAGGTGAATTGTGGAGGTTTTGAAATGTGGGGGTTTAGCCCTTTAGTACTTTCATTTAAGAACAAAGTTATTATAACATGTGAATGTTGAGCATGTAAATAACTTTTGTGTTGTTTAAACGCCAAAGTAATGGTCATTGTGATGTTCTAGTTGTTTGATGATTAATGCTCCAAGTCTATAAGGATGATAGGCTTGCTTGCTGTTTATGACGCACCATGATAATATTTATGAGGCTTGGTAATCAAAAAGGTCACGTGTTTGTAAACTTGTTAACTTGCTTGATGCTTATATTGCAAGTTGATGATGATAATGAATTGTGATGATTGAAGCATAGTTGCAAGCATATGAATCTAGTTAACTGGTATGATGTTTTGATGAGTTCATCGAGCTTGGCTATTTGTTGTTGATAAAACTGACTCTTGGATAAAGTTGTTCATGATACTATTGAACATGCTTGTAAGAGACAGTTTGTAAAAACAAGTTTGATGATTTGCTTGATAAAAATCATCCCAAGTTTGATGATTTGCTTGATAAAAATCATCCCAAGTTTGGTGATCTGCTTGATAAAAATCATCATAAGTTTGATGATTTGCTTGACAAAAATCATCCCAAGTTTGATGATTTGCTTGAAAAAAATCATCCTAAGTTTGATAATTTGCTCGGTGATGAATCACCTAAGTATGATGATTTATTTCACGGAAAAATTATCTTAAGTTTGGTGATTTGCTTGTTGAAACATCATCCTATTATGTTGAGTGATTTGTTAAAGAAAATCACTGAAAGGATTTCTCATGAGATTGTGCACTATCATGAGCTTCCTTGGGTAAAACATAGCCAATGCAAGGTCTATGAGAGAGACCCACAGTAACATCGAGGGGGATGAGACTTTCCACTTGTTGTGAGCTCTATGTGGCGGGAACACAACTCGCTATTAGTAGAGATCCTACGAACGGAGTTCAATGTGGTAAAAACAAGTCACAAAAGAGTTCTATTCAGTACTATCAACGTTGTCTCTCCCTATGGTGTTGTTGAAGATAGTACTTGCTGCAAGAATTGAGGATGAGATTTCGAGAATCTCTTAATGAAAATTCATAGCCATGTTGAATGGTAGTGTGAGCAGTACACACTTGATGAATTTCACCTATATAAGTATGGAGGTGGTGCCGCTTCCTGTGAGAGCCTGGAAAACTCTCTAGAGTGCTTATGAACCCTGGCATAGGTGCATGGCCGATTTCGCACCACACCGCGAACTTGGTGAAGTGAGGAGATAATGACATGTCTCGTGGCTGTTCATATAAACAATAGTAGAATATGATTCAAGACGAAGTTCATCCTATTCTCGTTTATATAACTCCACTTGTACTACCGGCGATTCAAGACCACAAGTCATCGTATCCGTTATGTGTCATTATCTTCGCATTGTTGTTAGAGAAGTTAGTTTGTTATCGTTTGGATATGTGACTATACAAGATTGGATCATGTGGGGGATTGTTGGAAAAAGTACTTAAAAGTACTTTAAATCTTGTGATCCAACCTTGTATAATGTTATGTAACCTTTTGATAGGAGATTGGATGAAGTTTGGAGTGTTTTATGAACAATGGAAGGAAATGGGGGTGTTCCAAACACTTTAAGCGCCTAATGTAGGCGTTCGAAGTGTTCTGGAACACTTCCAGAACACTTGAAGCGCCTCATGTGGCGTTCGAAGTGTTCGGGGACACTTCCAGAACACTTCGAACGCCTTGTAGGCGTTCAATGTCACATGAAGCGCCTAATGTGATTTTGTACAGTCGTTCAATGTCACATGAAGCGCCTAATGTGATTTTGTACAGTCGTTTAATGTCACATGAAGCGCCTAATGTCATTTTGTACAGTCGTTCGAAGTGACATTAGGCGCCTAATGGGTCGTTCGATGTCACATGAAGCTCCTATGTCATTTTGTACAGTCGTTCGATGTCATTTTGTACAGTCGTTCGAAGTGACATTAGGCGCCTAATGTGACCCGACTGTTCACAAAAGATGCATCTTCTCCTCCAAATGACATCTCCTTTCAATTAGAATGATAACCAACGATTACCAACCAACTTGGAGGTTAAATTCTCTGCAGAAATGTGTCTTTAAGGTGTTGATTAACCACTTGAAGCCTATATAAAGAAGGCTTTGACATGTTAAAGAAAGATATGGAGAAAACCACTTGAAGGTGATGAAACCTTAGAGAATTTCTGCAGGAAATTTATCCTCTCCCCTTCTTCTCTTCCTTCCTCTAACAACAATCACTTCTAAGGGCAAGTTCAAACTTTCTCTTGGAGAGCAACCAAAAGAAAGTAAGCCGTTATATGCTGGGAAGCATTTGTCTGAAGTTCACCTTGCTCAATGGTGAAGGCAAAATTGCTTTAAGTTCAGAGACATCTCGAGTCTCGTCTCGGCTTTATTCTTCTATTTGTCCTTCTGTCAAGCGTCATAATATTGTTGATTTCTTTATTCCAGCATCGTCGACTATCACATAGTTGCTGGTTGCATATGTTTATTGTCACTAAATTCATTCATATTCTTCAAATAAGAGACCCCCGTTGTATGATGTTCTTAGTCATATTATTGAACGTCAAATTCATGTCATAAAGAGATTTCATTTGAATATCTCTTGTTCATGTTTGGTACCATATCGAGCCAAATTTTCCAACACTTCTGACCAGGAATACAAATTCTGTGATTGAACAGTTCCTATTTAGTGTGAATAATGTATTCACCTTCGATGAACTAAGCCATTTATCTTATTCTGGCACTGCCGTTTACCCTAATCTATGGTAGCGACATCATGAAGATTAACCAGACTAACGAAACAAGAGTTTCAGAAAGCATCCACTCCGAATTTGACACATAAAGGAAGAGGCCTAGTCTTTTGTTACTGTTGGAGGAAAATAGAAACTATACATTTGTTGCCTACGGCCTCATCCTTGTTGCGTCACGTTGAAACACTGTTTACTTGAGAATAGAGTCATAATTAGAACTAAATGTAAATCCAAATAGCTTCATGTACAACAATGAAAAACTGCTACAATAATTTATCATAACAGCCACAACCACTACTTCCTGTCGCCCTGCAATGCCAATTAGAAAAAAAGGAACACAAGAAAAGGAAAAACAATCTCAGTGCCCGCCTTTTTTCGTGGCTTGGAGAGATCTTCCACCAAATGATTTATAAAACTGCAGGCAAAATAATCAACCACCTTGCCCACACCATCAGGTGTGTGGGTGACGAAGTCAAATGTATTTATGGATTGTGTCTAGCATTAATAATCAACGGAAGGAAGAGGATCTACCGCTCAACATCATTACAATAAACCACTTGCCAAAGAGTTGCACCACCCTGGTAATTGTATTTTTTTTTCATTTTAACTATTAGAAAAGGCATAGAAAAAGAAAAAAAGCTTCTTGATTAATACATTATAATCTACCAGTGATGACGGATACATGATAAATAAGATTTGGAAATCAAGATCATGTGCATGTTGGCCTAATCCTGATGTCAGACATGGCCTCGGAATTATCCCGACTGTTGTTAGTTAACTCTAACTACGGTGTTTCTCACATGTAACATGCCACTCTTTGAAGCATCAGATTGCACAGATCTAATAATAAGAGGTTATATATTCTCTTCCATATAAGCCATGACATGAGAACTGTAGCGTCCCGGCTCGATACTGGACATCGGAACCAGTGCACCCGCCGTAGTCTGCTACGAGAACTATGAAGCGTCAAAACAAATCAAGCATACGTCATCTATGACGTAAGATAAATAAGCGAAAACGTCGTAAAATTTAAAACTTCGATACTCATAACGTAACCAACTAAAATACAGCGGAAATGAAACGTAACTAGGGGAATGTCTAATATATTCCCCAATACAACACATTAAACAGTAAGTCTTCTAGCTAAAAGAAAGTGAATGTAAATCTATCCACTTTAGTGATCATCATCCCAATGAGCCAACTCACCGTTGTCTTCTACAAAAATCATCTCGTACTCTGACTCAACTGAAAAGCAGATGGAGTATTTATTCTTAGCGAAAACATCGCTAGCAAGTAACCCGTCTATACACTTTACGAGACCATACACGACGAGCCACCAGTATATAAATCAATGCCAAAATAAGGTGCTCGGGTTAGTAAATAACATCTATATTACAATTCACCAAAGCCAAATAAGTCACATAAATGATACACGAATACGAAACAAACATGTATCTAGTAAAAGATACTACAAAAACAGATCATATCGAATGTCATTTCTTGCATGTCAAGTCTTATGCTTCGTATCACATGATGCATGTACTCCTTTAAAACTACACACTGAACTAAACAAAACCAATGCATATGCCTTCTTCTGTAAACATGTCATGCATGTCATTTCATAAAACTTTTCACAATTCTTCTTATCTTATTCTTCGCGTAGCAGAACTCTATACCCTGTGGGTGATCAATCCACAGCAAACAGAACTTTATACCCCATGCTGAAAGGTCCACGATCCCATAACATAAACTGTATACCCCGTGCTGATAGGTCCATGGCCCCATAACATAACTTTATACCATGTTGTTGATTCACAGGTCACGCTTTTATATCCTGCGACTGCAGGTGTGACTTTTATACCCTGCTATCAACCAGCAGCCATGGCTTGTCTATCGAAAACTTTAATCTTCTTTTACAAACACGTGTTCCTTCGCAAAACAAATCTCATGCCGAAATGCAATGTGTTCATGTCGTGATGCAGAATGTTCATGTTACATCATATGAAACGTAAAAATACACACACACACACTTTACATATTAAGTACAAAGTCTTGAACCTCAAACACACCACGCTCGTACCATTTCAGGTCCTTTCATATTACAAGTTCATTTCAAATTCATACTTAACCTTACTCATTCACACTTAGTATTTACAACTCAAGCACACCTCAAATACCCTTGTATTTTATGAGCAAGGAAGAGCATAAAAGTATCTCACATACATGGAGCGCTTAATGTGTCAAAAGGGATTTCCAGTACACTTGAAACGCCTTCAGGATGTGCCTAATGTGACATAAAGCGCCTAAACTAGGCGTTCGAAGTATTCTGGAATGTGTTGTGACACATCGAATGCCTACATAAGGCGCCTTATATGACATGAAGCGCCCTATGAGGTGTTCGAAGTGTTTTGGAATGCATTGTGACACATTGAATGCCTACTTTAGGCACCTAAAGTGACATTGAGCGCCTAAAGTGGGTGTTCGAAGTGTTCTGATGATTCCCAAAACTGAAAATTCTGCAGTAACTTCTCCCCTTCATCTTCTCCCTTCACCCCTTTCATGTTGAACACCTCAAATTCTATCTTACCACCTAAATCCATCATTCTTAACACACACATAACACAGTTTGATCCTTAAACCATTAACCTGCATCCACCTAAGACTACTACCATTCACATCTCTGGATGTATCATCGATCTTCCAACCCATATTGAAGTTGCAGCAACACATCATCTAGACCTTCAAACCTTCCTCAATTCATCTTAAATCATCTAAGGCAATATTTAGAATACACGATAAATTATCACAACGCAATATTTACACCAAAGATGACACTTTAAGGGCATGTCTATTAACAACCAAGAACAACATAGATATTCTCAGAATTTGACGCAAAGAACATGACTTTACTCAACCAACAACAACAAACACATATAGTAGAGCATTTAACATAAATGCATCAAGGTTACCAATGTGATCCAAATTTTCTCTCTATAAGATTATAAGGCCTGTTGAACCAAAATTTGCGTAAAGTGTATAGAAAGATCACTTGTCATTGTTTTTAGATAATCTTACGAGCGTATGGTAGAATTTCAGAAAGAGTTGGACCTAGGTTGGCCGCTTTTTCTTCTTTTTCTTCCTTTCTTCCTCTTTCTCTTTTCTCTTTCTTTTCTCCCTTGTCTCAGCCAGTTTCCCCTCTTCTTTTGGCCTTGTAACCGACGGTCTAGTGGCCTAATGGAGAGTTATACTCCTTTGTATAACTCCCTAGCATTTAAGTGGGGAGGGGCATTTTTGGTATTTTAGCCTAATTTTTTTAATTTCAGATTTTTGATTATTTTCCCTCCTACATTTCATTTAGCTAAGCCTCATTGACATATATAATTAATAAAATTGTATTTTAAGTTGCTCTTGATTATTTGACGTCAGACGCGTAAAAATACGGGGTATGACATTCCGCCCCCCTTACAAAAAGTTTTGTCCTCGAAACATACGTATCTTAGTTGAAGAGTTGAGGATACTTCTCCTCATCTGCTCTTCAAGTTCCCAAGTAGCTTCCCGTTCCATATGATTGCTTCACTGGACCTTCACATAGGGAATCAACCGCCTCCTCAATACTTGTTCTTTCCGGTCCAAGATCCTCACCAGTACTTCCTCATAAGTAACATCACCAACAATTCAAAGATTATGCTTCGAGAACATGGCGTGGATCCGTCACGTATTTTCTTAACTGTGATACGTGAAAAATGTTATGGGCTTGCGCCAATACCAGAGGTAATGTCAACCTATATGTCAAAGCTCCCACCTTCTCAAGTATCTCGTGAGGACCAATAAAACGGGAGCTTAGCTTCCCCTTCACTCCAAACCGCATAATGTCCTTCGTAGGTGATACTTTCAAATAAACCTTTTCACCTACATTAAATTTCAATGGCCGTCACTTGGAATCCGCCCAACTTTTGTTACAGTCCTGAGCCGTCTTGAGTCTTTCCCGTATGATTTTCACCTTTTCCAGCGTCTTCTCGAGTAACTCAGTTCCGGTGATGGTCCTCACACTGACTTCGTCCTAGTAAACGGGTGACATGCACTTCCGTCCCTAAAACGCTTCGAAAGGAGCCATATCAATTATACTGTGGTGAATGTTACTATAAGAGAATTCCATTAACTTCACCACTCCATCCCAATTCTCTTTGAAATCTAAAATGCAAGCCCTTAGCATATCTTCTAGGGTCTGAATAGTCCGCTCAAACTATCCATCGGTTTGGGAATGATATGCCGTACTCAACCTTAATTCTGTGCCCATGGTTATCTGAAATGTTGTCCAGAACTTAGAAGTAAACCGTGGATCTCGGTCGGACACTATACTCACTAGGACATCATGCAAGTTGACAATATTATCTATATATAAATTTACCAACTTGTCGAGAGATGATTCACTCGAGATGGGTAGAAAATGTGCAGACTTGGTTAATCGATTCACAATGACCCAAATCATGTCATATCCACTTCTCGTCTTTGTTAAACCCGTTATAAAATCCACCATGACATGTTCCTATTTCCATACTGGAATCTCCAGCGGCATCAAAAATCCGCCAGGCCGTTGTTGTTCAGCCTTGACTTGTTGGCACACCAAACATCTCTCAATGAACTATGCGATATGCTTCTTCATTCCAGACCACCAATAGTGCTGTTTAAGATATCTATACATCTTGGTCCTACCAAGATGTATCGATAACCTTGAGTTGTGGGCCTCATGCAGAATTTCTTTCCTTAAGTCATCAAAATCAAGGGCACACAGTCTTCCTCTAAACCATAGGCTCCCGTCCTCATTGACCTGGAATCCCTCAACCTGATCATGCTTCATCTTTTCTGCAATCTCACTTTGGTTCTTATCATTCTTATGAGCCTCTTTTACCTGATCAACCAAACTCGAGGTGATGGACATTTCTGCCAAGACATTCACTATGGAGTCAATCAAATCTTAGCCAAATTCTTCCATTTCTCTTTCAAGCGATGATTGTCGTGCATGGCTGGATTTCTTGCTTAACGCGTCAGCCACTTTGTTAGCCTTTCTTGGATGATAATGAATGGTCAAGTCGTAGTCTTTCAGCAGTTCCAACCATCTCCTTTGTCTCATGTTTAATTCTTTCTGGGAGAACAAGTACTTTAGGCTCTTATGGCCAGTGAATACCGCACACTTTTTCTCATATAAATAATGCCGTCAGATCTTCAAGGCGAACACAACTGCTGCGAGTTCAAGATCGTGCGTTAGATAATTCTGCTCGTAAGACTTTAGCTGTCTCGAGACATACGCGATAACTCGTTCGTGTTGCATCAAAACACAACCTATATGTACGGTATTAGACTAAACTTAATCGGTATGCAAAATCATAACCTTATGCTACAGTTTACGTACCAAAACCATTCTTCGACGCATCGCTATAGATCACAAACCCATCAGTTACGGAGGGTTGAGCCAATACTGGAGCTGTGATTAACCTCCTCTTAAGCTCTGTGAAGCTTTTTTCGCATTTCGTCGTCCACTCAAACTTGGACTTCTTTTGAGTAAGTCGACTAAAGGGCACTGCTATTGTTCAGAATCCCTCGATGAACTTCCTGTAGTAACCCGCTAGACCCAAGAAACTTCGCACTTCGGTGACATTAGTGGGTCTAGGCCACTCCGTGATAACTTCCACCTTTTTTGTATCCACCGCAATCCTTTCCTCTGATATCACATAACCCAGAAAAGCCACACTACTTAGCCAGCGCTTGCACTTGCTAAACTTAGCGTAAAGTGTTTCTGCCTCAAAATGCCTAGAACAATTCTCAGATGTTCAGTGTGAGTTTACTCATCAAGAGAATACACCAGAATATCGTCTACGAATACCACCACAAACCTATCCAACTGTTTTCGAAAGACGGTATTCATAAGGTCCATAAAGGTTGCAGGGGCATTTGTCAACCCAAATGGCATCACTAAGAACTCATAGTGGCCATATCTCGTGCGGAAAGCTATCTTCGCGATGTCTTCAGTCTTCACTCGTAACTGATGGTATCCTGATCTGAGGTCAATTTTAGAGAAGATATTGGCACCCTGACAGATGTAGGAAATCCTTCCATTAGAACCACAAAATTTTTAACGAATGGTCAATCTTAACAAAACTTACCTTGAGCTGATCAAACAGATCCTCAATTCGCGGAAGAGGGTATTTATTCTTGATGGTGATTTTATTCAGCTCTTGATATTCGATACAGAGTCTCATGCTACCATCCTTCTTCTTCACAAATAAAACATGTGCTCTCCAAGGTGACACACTAGGCGATAAACTTCTTGTCCAACAACTCCTGAAGTTGTTCTTTCAGCTCTTTTAATTCTACCAGAGCCATTCTGTAAGGGGCTTTGGAAATGGGTTCGGCTCCTGGAATCAGATTTATGTCGAATTCGACTTCCCTCCGAGGTGGTAGTCACAGCAGTTCCTCCGGAAACACTTTGTGAAATTCGTTGACCACTGGAATCTACTCAATAGAAGGTACTTCCTGGATAACATCCATCGCAAACACTAAAAACCCCTCGGCACCTTTCCTTAAGGCTCTACAAGCTTGAGCAACCGACATATACATCTTCTTGGAGACTTTCTTTCGCTCCGCATCTCCTTGAAAAACTACCTCTTCCATCTTAGCATTCTTGATTGTCACCTGCTTCAATTGACAGTCAATGTTGGCGTGATACTTGGCCAACCAATCCATTTCTAATATAACATAGAAGTCATACATCTGGATAGGGATCAGTGTGGCAGATAACATTTGCCCTCCGAACACTAACTCACGATTCTGGTACTGCTGGTGCGAAACCATAATTTGATTTATGGCCGCTTGGACACGATATGGAGTTTCTAACCACTCAGGTAAATTACCAAGGTGCTTAGTGAATCTCTTTGCCACAAAAGAGTGGCTTGCACCGCTATCGAAAAGCACGTTGGCAGATATCTTACTTACTAAAACAGCACCTAGGACCATAATTTAAACTTATTTTAGGTTGTACGTGCTACCACATCGGTGGTTTCCTACACGTTGGTGTCTGTCATGATATAGACACAAGCATTTGTCCTCGGCTGCTGGGCCGCTTCTCCTGGAGTATTCTTCTTCATCTCTAGGCAGTCTCTAATAATATGACCCACCTGTCTGCATCGGTAACATGCTCCAGCAAGCTTCCTACATTCACCAATGTGACTCTTATTGCAATGTGGGCAAACTCCAACAACATGTTAGACTACTGGATTTTAGGGTGGAGGCCTCTGAAAATGTCCGATTAGGCCTATCTTCGGAATCTTGACCTAACGTCCGGGTCTACCGCTAACTCTCACCTCATCCCTAGGCCTTTTTCTTCTGTCAGACGACCTTACACTGGCTTCCCATGCTGCTACTCTATGGAAATCACTTTCGACGCAAAAATACGCATCCAACATATCTTCATAAGTTCTCATCCCTGCGTTCACTATCGCCGACTAAATTCTGGAGTCCTATCCTCTCTCAAACTTCGTCATCTTTAGACGATTATCAGGCATAATCGCGAGCAAATTTACCTAGAGCCGATCGACATATTCTGACACTATCATTCGACCCTGCTCTAATCTATCAATTGCCCTTATCTTGTCCAATATTTCAGTCTCTGGCACGTAGTACTTCAGAAAAACATCACAGAACTGCGCCCATGAGATAGGTGGAGTCATCCTCAGTACCATACCAGCCCACCATTCACCCACCTTGCCACACAAAAGAGGTGTGACCACGTCCACCTTGATCTCCTCAGGCACTTGCACCAGCGTGAAACACTTTTCCACCTCAGCAACCAATGCTTAGCCTCCTTGGGATCGGTACATCCTCCAAACTCCAGAACTCTCATCTTCCTCATCTCTCCATAGAAGAATCGGATATTATGCTGCGGTGGTAGATGAGGCAGCGGCTGCGGCTGCTAGGCAAACCCTTGTGCGATCATCGTCAGTGCATCAGTGAGCACCTGAGGTGAAAACCACTTGTGGGGTCTGATTTTCCTGCCCGTTGGTCGAGTTTCTTGTGTTATCTCTTCGTGGAGGCATTTTCTCTGAAAGGTCAATGTTTCATTAGAAATCAGTGGATACAGGCTGTTACTGAAAGCTTGAATGCGTAAGAATGGCAGGGGTATGAAATAAGAATGTTAATACGAAAATTAGATGATAAACGCGTTCACACACACCCAATCCTAATCATACTTGGACTCTAGAAAATCAACACTTATACCTAAGGATCAAACTTAAGGGAAAATCACATCTTAAATGGCTTAAAGATCATGAACCTAAGTTTCCGAGATAGACCTGGAGCCTAGGCTCTGATACCACCTGCAGCGCTCCGGCTTGATATTGGACATTGATACCAGTGCACCCAACGTAGTCTGCTACGAGAACTACGAAGGGCCAAAGCAGATCAAGCATACGTCATCCATGACGTAAGATAAATCAGCGAAAACATCGTAAAATTTAGAACTTCGATACTCATAATGAAACTAACTAAAATACAGCGGAAATGAAGGTAACTAGGGGAATGTCTAATATATTCTCCAATACAACACGTTAAACAGTAAGTCTTCTAGCTAAAAAAAGTGAATGTAAATCTGTCCACTTTAGTTCCATCATCCCAACGAGCCCACTTGTCGTTGTCTTCTACAAAACTCATCTCGTACTGTGGCTCAACTGAAAAGCAGATGGAGTGTATATTCTTAGCGAAAACATCGCTAGCAAGTAACTCGTCTATACACCTTACAGGACCACACACGACGAGTCACCAGTATATAAATCAATGCCAAAATAAGGTGCTCGGGTTAGCAAATAGCATCTTTATAACAATTCACCAAATCTAAATAAGTCACATAAATGATACACAAATACGGAACAAACATGCATCTAGTAAAACATACTACATAAACAGATCATATGCGAATATCATTTCTTGCATGTCAACTCTTATGCTTCGTGTCACACGATGCATGTACTCCTTTAAAACCACACACTGAACTAAACAAAACCCATACATATGCCTTCTTCTGTAATCATGTCATGCGTGTCATTTCACAAAACTTTTCACAATTCTTCTTATCTTATTCTTCACATAGCAGAACTTTATACCCTGTGGGTGATCAATCCATAATAAACAGAACTTTATACCCCGTGCTGAAAGGTCCATGGCCCCATAACATAAACTTTATACCCCATGCTGATAGGTCCACGGCCCCATAACATAACTTTATATCCTACTGTTGATTCACAGGTCACGCTTTTATACCTTACTACTGTAGGCATGACTTTTATACCCTACTATCAACCAGTAGCCATAGCTTGTCTTTTGAAATCTTCTTTTACAAACACGTGTTCCTTCGCAAAACAAATCTTATGCTGAAATGCAATGTGTTCATGCCATGATGCAGAATGCTTATGTTACATTATATCAAACGTATAAACATACAAAAACACACTTTTTACATATCAAGTACAAAGTCCTTATTTCAAACACACCACGCTCATACCATTTCAGGTCCATTCGTATTACAAGTTCACTTCGGATTCACACTTAACCTTACTCATTCACACTTAGTATTTACAACTCAAGTACACCTCAAATACCCTTGTATTTTATCAGCAAAGGAAGAGAATAAAAGTATCTCACATACATGGAGCGCTTAATGTGTCAAAAAGGACTTCTAATATACCTGGAACGCCTTCAGAAGGCACCTAATGTGACATAAAGCGTCTATACTAGGCATTTGAAATATTCTAAAATGTGTTGTGACACATCGAACGCCTATATAAGGCGCCTTATGTGAGATGAGGCGTCCTATGAGGTGTTGGAAATGTTCTAGAATACATTGGAACACATCGAATGCCTACTTTAGACGCCTAGGGTGATATTGAGCGCCTAAAGTGGGTGTTTGAAGTATTCTCACGATTCCCAAAATTAAAAATTCTGCAGTAACTTCTACCCTTCATCTTCTCCCTTCACCCCTTTCATATTTAACACCTCAAATTCTATCTTACCACCTAAATCCATCATTCTTAACACACACATAACACAGTTTGATCCTTAAACCATCATCCTGCATCCACCTAAGAGTACTACCATTCACATCTCTGGATGTATCATCGATCTTCTAATCCACATTGAAGTTGCAACAACACATCATTTAAACCTTCAAACCTTCCTCATTTCATCTAAAATCATCTTAAGGCAATATTTGGAATACATGATAAATTATCACAACACAATGTTTACACCAAAGATGACACTTTAAGGGCATGTCTATTAACAACCAAGCACAACGTAGATATTCTTAGAATTTGGACAAAAGAACATGACTTTACTCAACCAACAACAACAAATACATATAGTAGAGCATTTAACATAAACGCATCAAGGTTACCTGTTGTACCCCGTGAAAATCGCTATATACTGAGAATCGTATAAAGCGGTTTAAAAAGGGAACAATGTTATACCCCACAGGAATTCGTCTATACCGCCGACTCTTATGAAGATGAGTCACTAAGAATTAGTCAACCGGTTACATTATTTAAATGTAACTACATTGATTTGACATTCTCCGATAGAATTTCCTTAAAGTAAATATTATAGGAAATTTAATATAATTATGTAAGTGTGTCGCACAACACAAGTGAAATGACAAACTACCCTTCCAACATTATGTAAAATTCGGCCACAAGGGCCTTGGAGGAGTCTAGAATTTTCCTTATTATCACAATTATGTAATTAGTAAGACTACAATAAAATAGGTTGTCTTGGAACAAGAAGAATTAAGCATGGTGAAGGGGTCAACCAAGCCTAGAAATCGGCCCCCCTAGTTGACCAAGAAAAATTACCATGGTTACTTAATATTTACTACAAGGTAACTCTAGTTGGATAAAGTAACCAAGGTTGGCCATAAAGTAACTATAGTTGACATAAAGTAACTATAGTTGACATAAAGTAACTATAGTTGGCATAAAGTAACTATAGTTGGCATAAAGTAATTATAGTTGGCATAAGTAACTATAGTTGAACTAAAATAACAAACTCTTATTTAAGAAATAAAATAAAATAAACAAAAGGAAAGACAAGACAAGTTGTCTTGGAATAAAAAAAAAGAAGATTGCAAGCGTGGGGGACAAAAGGGCAGCCCCATTGCAAGACACAAGAAACTTCCTCTTTCTAGGCATTCTTGGAAATCCTCCATGTCTCCCTTCCCCTCCCTAAGGCACGCCCCCCCTTCCCTTGTCTTCTCCATGAAGACTTCTTCAAGTCATGAAGGAGCTTAACTTCATCCATGGAGTTTTATCTAAATTCATACTAAGAAGCTCCATCATCTAAGTCTTGAACACCCTCAAGAACTCACCTAAACAAGCCATGGAGGACTAATTGAACACTTAGGCAACTCCTCTATCCTCATCATCAAATTCGGCCATGAAGAAGCTAGGAGTGTAAGATCATCTTCATCTTTAACCTCCAAGAACTCATCTAGGTAAGTTGAATGTTAAACTTCTAAGTGAGTTCTATATTTCAAAGGATGAAACTCACCTAGTACCCCTTTCTCCTTGCACAAAAACGTGACTTTCATGAGGTCACTAGGAGAAGATTCTTCAAGCTACTAAGGAGAAGCTAACATCTTGATGGTTTGAATCCATTTCTAAGCTTCATTTTGGTAAGAGAATCATAACCTCAATGTAGTTATTTCTTCATTAAGAAGGTAGCTAATGATTCATCCTTTATTTCTCTCAAAAACATGCACTACATGATGAAGTTGGAGGAAGACTTCACTCCATATCAACCAAGGTTCAAGCTAAGGAAAATCTCTAAGGTTCAAGGAGGCAAGTATACTCTAGCCAATCTTGCCTTATTTGTGAAGTGCATGCTTGAATGACTAGTCATTTTTAGGCTATGAATCTTAGTGAAAGATGCTAAGTACAAGATATGAAAACTAGTTGTTATAAGAAAAGTGATGGTATGAACAAATGATTTGTTACATGAAAATGTTTTTTTTGATGTGATTCATGAATAAATTATTTATGGTTAAAAGCATGTTATGAGGGTTGAAATCATTATGTTGAAGTGTGTATTTGATGGTTATTTAGTCACTTTAAAGAATGAAGTTGCTTGGAAATGCTTGGACCATAAAAGGGAATAAGTGCTGAAATCCCTGGAACTGGACAGTTTTATGTGTCATGTTGGACGACCTGAAAATGAACCTTAGGAAGGTGCAAATGGCCTAATTTTTGGTATGATTATATCCTTAGATGTTTATGAAATGTGTGAGTTGGAATTTCATTAAAAGAAGTTTTGGTTTGTCCTTAATGAAATTTTTAGTAAGAGTTGGTCAAACAGAATTACTGGAGCTGGACAGATTTATGTTGCATGTTGTACGACCCGGAAATGAACAATAGGAGTGTTCAAATGGGCTAATTTTTGGTATGATATGTTTATGAGATGTGTGAGTTGGAATTTCAGTAAAAGGAGTTGTGGATTATTTTTAATGAAGTTCTTGTTAAAACTGCTCAAAGAGAGTTGCTGAAACAGGACAGTTTTGAGTAGTAAGTTGCATGGCTCGAAAACGTACCTTAGGAATATGAAAATGAGTTGATTTTTGGTAGGATGATATTTTGATGTGTTTATGACATCTTTGAGTTGGAATTTTGGTAAAAGGAGTTGTGATTTGGTCACAATTCATTTCGTGATACAACTGGTCAATCCAGTCTCTGCATGTACCCAATTTGGGAAAGTAATTAGATGACCCCTTTAAACTTATTGAATTGCCATGGAAATTTTATGGTAGTTACTTAGAGCATAGATGTGCATGTTCATGTAAAGTAACCAGCCTAAAACCACCATTTTGATGGTTAACAACTGAGTTGAAGTTAGTGGTACAAATCTGGAAATAGGACACTTTAATGTTTTAAGTTGTAAGGCTTCGATCTTGATCATTTAGGCTTGAATGTGATGTTTAGCCTTATGAATACTGTTCCTTGGTGAATTAGCTATGTTTTCCAGGTGATGGATCAAAATGAATAAAGTTTTATGACCCACGAAACAGAGGTAAGGCGGTACTGCCCTGCTAATTTCAGCAGTACCTTTGATGATAGTATGATGTTTTGAGGAGTTAGACATTTCGGAATGTAACGAAATTTTAATAGCATGTGTCTAAGCCTTCATTATGCATATGTATGGCATGGGTTTATGTATATGAGCACGAATTAATGAGCACGAGGCTGCATGAACAGAATGTGATTGCTGGACAGTTTTTTCCAGTTTAAAAGACAAGTCCATACATGCATGATTATGATGCATTTGTTCACGAGTCGCACAATGCATGTCATACATTGCATCATCGTCACTTGCATGGTTTATGGCATGGATTTTACGTGAAAGAAAGATGAAAAGCGTTTTCAAAAAGATGATTTTATGTTTTTTAAAGAACACTTCCCCACCGGTACCGTGTGTGAGTATGAACTGGCCAGTATGAACCTGAGCAGATCCGGGTTAAGCGATCTGAAAGAATGATGACGTTACTGTTCTGAATCCGGGAATAATAGATTCGAAGGGGACAAGTTACCGCCTCAGATCCGGGAAGATAGATCTGAAAGAATGATGACGTGACCGTTCCGGATCCGGGAATAATAGATTCGAAGGGGAGAAGTTACCGCCTCAGATCTGGGAAGAGAGATCTGAACACTCTATTGTTTCATGACGATGATGATTTGAAAGAAGAGCATGAAAAGTCATTTTCTCATTTTATCATGACGCATTACATATGCATATGCATGCATGTCACGTATGGAGTCATTGTGTAGTGACACATGATACTTGGACTAAGTTGTCATGACCTTTTAGAACCTAAGTGTGACTTCCTTAAGTGTTGATCATTAACGGGTATTGGATGGAGGGCATTATGCGCTACTTTTGCACGTTCATACGCATTGCATATGGTCATGAGCATGATGTTGAGTCTATTTGCACTAGGCTGTATTATTACTTGCTTCGTGCCTAAGTTATGACTTTATTGCCTTATCGGTTATTGATTGAAGGGATGAGACGCTAGCCAAATGCTAGAGGTAATGTTACATAGGTTATGATCCTCCTATTTCTTGTTACCTAAGTTATGACTTCACTACTGTTGAAACGTAAGCTATGATCTTATTCATGACATTTAGGTCAAGTTGTTATGATTTCGTAGCTCCTAGGTTATGATCTTTATTGAGTAATGACCTTTCGTATGCCATGATCCTTATCGAATGATGATCCTTTCATAAGCTATGGTCTCTGTTAAGTTTTAATCTTTGTTAAGATATGACCTTGTATATATTTTGTGTTGACTTCTTACGGGTGTTTAATGGAAGGTCAGGTATGTTCTAAACCGAATTTTGGGGGTTCGATTCTCGTATGTACTTTTCAGTTAATGCATGATTGTTTATGGTATACTTGCTGGTGACTTTGTCACTCACCCCCTATTTTTCCTCCCAGCGGCTGCAGGGAACAGGGTATTACGGATTGAGGATGGACATAGGGACCCCTACCCGTGAGTGCAGCGAAGGATGGGCGGATTAGGAGAATGACCTGACGATTATGACTGATGACTGCTTACGTAGTTGTGATGGGAAAAATCTACGTTTGAGACTTTCGATACCTTAGATGTGGGTTGTAAACTTTAAATGGTTGTGATGATGCTTTTAAATTGAAAGTTTAAATTCTGCCACGGTTTCGCTTACTTGATTGTGCGTAAGCATGAAAATCCATGCAATCCTATCATGGATCACGACGTGTATGGATGACGCCTAGTACTCTCCTTAGTGAAGTACGGCGGGTGCACCGACTTCCGCGGGGCCGGGGTGTGGGGCGCCACATTACCAATGTGTGATCCGAATTTTTTCGTTGTAAGAACATAGGTCCTATTAAACCAAAATTTGCGTAAAGCGTATAGAAAGATCACTTGCCTTTGTTTCTAGATAATCTTATGAGTGTATGGTAGAATTTGTAGGATCTGCAAGGCACCACTAGAAGTGGGGTTGAATAGTTGGTGCGGAAAGCGTGGTTTTTAAAATTGTTTTGACTTAAGAACTCAACTTCTGAAAACAATTTCTGCTTTCATGACCAGTTTTAAAACGTTTTTAAAACTATGTTATAGGTCTTCAAAAACTTTGAAATTTTGAGAGAACTTATCCTGAGATGTTATGAGTGTCTCCTAAAAATTTCAGATTTAAATTCAACCTTTAACCTCTTCAAAAATCGTTGGTGGTCAGATTGCAAGAATCTGCCAGAAACGGTAGACTGATCTACAAAATTTATTCCTATTTGTACGTAACTCCAAATGCTCTGAAATTTTGACCACTAACCCCTTATAAGTTATATTTAAATGGGTTGAAACAGTTTTGAAAAATTCTTTGGGAAGTTAGTCAAATACGATCAAAGTCTCAACCTTTGCAAGCCTGAAAATCAGACTGCACTAGTCTCAGATCTTTGGACGTTTGATTGACTTATACTTGTCTAAAAGGGTTGCCACTTGTGCCAAATTAACCTCAAGACGTGTGGCTATGATTCTGGAAAGTTTCGTAATTTTTGAAAAACGTTTACTATTTTTACAAACGTAAACAAAAATGATAAGCAGTGCTGAAACAGAATATAAGTGCTGAAAGTAAATGACACCAAGAATTTTATACTGGTTCGGTTATAAACAACCTACTCCAGTCTTCGAGGAACACCTTCCTCGATTCACACTAATCACAGAACACAAAAACACCTTACCACAGGGTTGATGGAGTTACACACCAACTCCGACCCTTTACAAACCTTGTATAATGAATACAATGCACACGAACACCACCACCTTGTAAGATTGAAGATTGATCACACCTTGATCAATCTTTTACAAAGATAAAGAATGTGTGGTGGTTTAAGATAAGCCTATTCAAGTATATGAATGTAGGTACAATAGGCTTTTAGGAAGAAGAAAGAAAGAGAGTGTAGAAGAAGAAGAGCTAGGCGTTTTTGATCTCTTGAATTGCAAGACTTGTTCTTGTTCTAGTTTTGTTCTTCTTCCTTCCCTTTTAACATGTTTTGGCCGCCCCCTTTAGTCCTTCTCCTCTTTAAAATTATCTTCTAAGTCTTTGAGAGAATATGTGGCATCATTGTGACATGATCTTACTTACTTAGCACCTCCTTATTGGATAATCATTTAACTCTTGCTTACTTGGCATTCATTGATTGGTTGAATGTTGTCATCACTTGATGACTAGGAAAATCTGAGAATTCCACTAAAAACATGTGCCAAGATCACCATAAAACAATTACCATAACTTTCAAGATCATCACATAAATTAAGCAAGATAATTTCCTCACAAAAATGGTGCAAACATCAGCCATTATTGAGACTTGACATGCTGAAATTTCAGCATGTGATACATGGTTCTTCAATTCAAATAATTACCAAGTTTTCTTTGATTTATCTCTTAAAAATAAATCATCAATTATTAGAAAATATTGTCATCAATTTTGGGAATAAAATTGGACAATAACATGGCAAAAAAATCGCCTAGGTACATTCACACACATGCTGAAATTTTTCAGCATGTGTGATATTCAAGATATCACAATTTTACTTTCATATCTTATTCAAATTAATTCCAATTTGTCTTCCAATTAATCACATGTTTCAAGACACAAAATATAGGCCATAATGATAGGAATTTCGGCCAGCCTATAATCCACATGCTGAAATTTTCAGCATGTGTTACAAATGAGATAAAATTTGAAACATTACCTTTTGTAGCTTCTTTCTTTAAGTCACCAACATTGTATGCTTGATTCTTGACCAATGAATATGCCAACAAGTATAGGCGTGTATGATATGTATATACATGTGCTGAATTTTATTTTTGCAAACTTTGTAAAATAGTGCACATTTAATAATACACATATGGTATATTCCAATCAGCTCTTAATTTAATTTTCCAGAACACTTTAAGATGTATGACATATGTAAAAAATGTCTAGATACATGTCGTATGATGTGCCAAAAACGTTCCATGTGTTGTGTACGTAGAAAACCGAATTTTCGATGTTTATCGATTACCCGATTTTTCTCTAATTAAATTCCAACTTTTTGCACATGTTATATTTATATTATGCTACACATAATATACATAATATAAACTTTAATATTCAGCACTTGGCTGGTCTTAAAGTGGCGCCATATACATGTGACAAAACTGAAATTGGAATCTCCACAATTTGGCCTTAATATGGGGTGATTTGTGTGTGCCAACATGGAATGATTTTATGGATGCAAATAACATCAAACCCACGAAAATTATAGAGATTTTTGAGGTGTAGGGGCTGGCCATCTATTTATGGCAAGTACGTGACACGTTAGCGAAGTTTCGGTATTCGCCCGATATGACAATTTTCGGTTTAGAGCCTTTTAACGTGTCGTATTTAATTTGTCATCACCATGACTTATATCATATGATATAAGCCCTGAATATACTCATAAATATGAGTTAAGTATGGTGGTGTGACATTAATGTACGTATGAAAAAATACAACGTGTCGGTAGTACGTTGGAATAAATTGTGTGCGTGCCTTTTTTTCAAAAAATTTGAAAAAATATATATATATAAATATATATATGGCGTGTATATTTATGTGAGAGGAGGAGAATGAGACTTTCCTTTCTTAATCTTGTTGCCTTTGTGCCTTGTCCAAATGCTGCTTCCTTTAATGAACTACTTAGTTTAATTAAGTACTTCACTTAATGAACTAGTTTAGTTCATTAATGGTGGAACCTGAAAATAGTACAAACACAACAAATGTTTGCCATTTGATGTAATCTTTAAAGATTCATAGCTTGTTAGTACGACAACATTATATATGAACTATATAAGGCAAGTTATATGCAATATGGCATGCACACTTATGTCATGCATGTTTTTATGCACATTTAAACCATACATTTTGAAATCACTAAAACCCCTTTTTCTCTATAATCTCCCCCTTTTGATGATTTTCAAAATAATCTACTTTCATGATTTAAATCCTATCGCTCCCCCTTCAATCATGCATAAATTCAAAATTTGAATTTCAAATTTCAAATCCGCTCCTCCTTGATTTATGCAATCAATATCTCTCTCCCCCTTAAATCATGCTTTCTCTCCCCTTTTATTTTGGGAAGTCAATCAAAAGCACATGTAATGATGAAAAGAAAATCATGCATTTTGAATAATCTCAAAGGTGCGTTCTTAAGGGTTATTTATTCAACCCTTTGAAAATGTCCTTTTTGTTACCCAAATTTGGGTGACCCTTCTAGGTCTTCCAAAAGGTGAGAAAGGTGATGAAAGCACAACATAATATACTTTAGGTGCAACTGCATCTAGCCTTTGGCTAAGAACTCCTTTATACGCATTGTATGTAGGACGTTTTTGATATGTCCTTGTGTTAGTGTGCGTAGTGTGTGATGTAGATGGATGAAATGCATGTCGTGTATGCATAACTTGTTTCTTCTCATATCTATATGGTACAAAATTGTATTTCTTATGATATGAAGAAGAAGTATGACATGATGTGGGGAAAGGGGTTCTTTGCGTCATCTTAGACGCCGTTTTTGGTTTTGGAGAGTCTACTTTCTTAGACACTACAAACTTGGCTGGTTTGATTAATACTTCATTTGTTTTAATGTATCCTAAACCCGTTTTATCACTGTCATGCTTTTGTGAAGAAATAATGTGATCTAGCATGTTTGTTCCCGTATCAAATTTCCTCACCATTTTCTCTAAATTCGCATTCATTGATTTCAAGTTTGAAATCTCGGATTTCATTTCATTATTGTGCATAGTCAATGATGAGACCTCTGACTTTAATGCATTAATGATGCATGACGACTCTTCTTTTGAATCGTTTAATTGAGAAACAAGGTTCGTGTTAGAAGATTCTAACAACTTCTTGTCTTCAATTAATCATTTCTTTTCTTTTGCAAGAGTCCTTGAAAACTTATGCAATTCTAAATATTAACTAAATAAATCATCATAAGACCATTCATAATCGGAATCAGAGTCGGAAGATATCTTATTTGATGCCTTAGATGTAAAGCATACTTGTGCCTTTTGTTCTTCCGTATCATCAGTCTCAGAGTTGGATGTGTCACTCCAAGTGGAGGCTTTGAAGGCTCTTCTCCTTTGCTTAGGTTCTGAGACTAGTCTATTCTTGTTCCGATCCTTGTCAGGGTATTTGTTTGACTGTTTTTCTTTATTAGGGCAGTCATATGATAGACGTCCAAGTTTGCCGCATTCATAGCACTTTATTTCCTTATTTTTATTTTTATGATCCTTAGATGAGGTAGACTTATGTTTAATCGATTTTCTCAATATTTTTCTTAATCTTTTAGCCATCATGATTAAGTCCTATCATCGGAATCTATGTCACTATCATCTACGACGTATTCATTTAATTTAAATGCTATAGACTTATCATTATTGGAAATAGACTCAGAAAGTCTTAAAGAGAGTTTGTTTTCATATACCTTTAGTGATCCAATTAGTTCTTCCATCTTAATCGATTTAGTTTCTTTGCTTTCTTCTATGGCAGAGTCCCACTCGGATGGAAGGCTTCGCAAGACCTTTTGTACCTTTTCCTGCATAGTACAGGCTTTGCCAAGAGACTCAAGAGAATTGTAGATGTTAGTCAAGCGAAGATCCATATCAACGATAGATTCATTAGGCAATAATTTAAATGACTCGAGTGTGGACATAAGCATATTGATCTTGGACTCTTTTACTTGACTAGTGCCTTCGTGTTTCATTTCAAGTATTCTCCACATTTCTTGTGCACTAGAACAAATTGAAACATAGCTTGATTCACTTTTACTTAGTCCATTTAAAAGTAACTACATAGCCCAAGCGTTCATGCTTAGTCTCTTTTTATCATCACTAGTGTACTCTTGCCTAGGCTTAACGACCTCTAATATGACTCCATCTACAGTGGATAACTTTGATGGAACAAATGGACCATCTTTTTTAATAATTGACCAAAGATCAATATCAATTGCCATAAAGAAAAGTTTCATTCTTACCTTCCATTGAACGAAATACTCACCGTCAAAGAGAGAAGGCCTTATGGTTGACATTCCTTCTTGCACGGTGTTATAGCTATTGGATGCCATCTCACGTAGATCGTTAGATCATTTTGTTGTGAGTGTTCCTGCGCTTTGATACCACTTGTAGGATCTGCAAGGCACCACTAGAAGGGGGGTTTGAATAGTTGGTGCAGAAAGTGTGGTTTTTAAAATTGTTTTGACTTAAGAACTCAACTTTTGAAAACAGTTTCTGTTTTCAGGACCAGTTTTAAAATGTTTTTGAAAAACGTTTACTATTTATACAAACGTAAACAAAAATGATAAGCAGTGCTGAAACAGAATATAAGTGCTGAAAGTAAATGACACCAAGAATTTTATACTGGTTCGGTTATAAACAACCTACTCCAGTCTTTGAGGAACATCTTCCTCGGTTCACAATAATCACAGAACACAAAAACACCTTACCACAGGGTTGATGGAGTTACACACCAACTCCGACCCTTTACAAACCTTGTATAATGAATACAATGCACATGAACACCACCACCTTGCAAGATTGAAGATTGATCACATCTTGATCAATCTTTTACAAAGATAAAGAATGTGTGGTGGTTTAAGATAAGCCTATTCAAGTATATGAATGTAGGTACAATAGGCTTTTAGGAAGAAGAAAGAAAGAGAGTGTAGAAGAAGAAGAGCTAGGCGTTTTTGATCTCTTGAATTGCAAGACTTGTTCTTGTTCTAGTTTTGTTCTTCTTCCTTCCCTTTTAACATGTTTTGGCCGCCCCCTTTAGTCCTTATCCTCTTGAAAATTATCTTCTAAGTCTTTGGGAGAATATGTGGCATCATTGTGACATGATCTTGCTTACTTAGCACCTCCTCATTGTATGATCATTTAACTCTTGCTTACTTGGCACTCATTGATTGGTTGAATGTTGTCATCACTTGATGACTAGGAAAATCTGAGAATTCTACTAAAAACATGTGCCAAAATCACCATAAAACAATTACCATAACTTTCAAGATCATCACATAAATTAAGCAAGATAATTTCCTCATAAAAATGGTGCAAAAATCGGCCATTATTGAGACTTGACATGCTGAAATTTCAGCATGTGATACATGGTTCTTCAATTCAAATTATTACCAAGTTTTCTTTGATTTATCTCTTAAAAATAAATCATCAATTAGTAGACAATATTCTCATCAATTTTGGGAATAAAATTGGACAATAACATGGCCAAAAAATCGCCTAGGTTACATTCACACACATGCTGAAATTTTTCAGCATGTGTGATATTCAAGATATCACAATTTTACTTTCATATCTTATTCAAATTAATTCTTATTTGTCTTCCAATTAATCACATGTTTCAAGACACAAAATATAGGCCATAATGATAGGAATTTCGGCCAGCCTATAATCTACATGCTGAAATTTTTAGCATGTGTTACAAATGAGATAAAATTTGAAACATTACCTTTTGTAGCTTCTTTCTTTAAGTCACCAACGTTGTATGCTTGATTCTTGACCAATCAATATGCCAACAAGGCTCCACATAGGCTCCATCAAGCCGGTATAGGCGTGTATGATATGTATATACATGTGCTGAATTTTATTTGTGCAAACTTTGTAAAATAGTGCACATTTAATAATACACACATGGTATATTCCAATCAACCCTTAATTTAATTTTCTAGAACACTTTAAGATGTATGAAATATGTAAAAAATGTCTAGATACATGTCGTATGATGTGCCAAAAACGTTCCATGTGTTGTGTATATAGAAAACCGAATTTTCGATGTTTATCGATTACTCGATTTTTCTCTAATTAAATTCCAACTTTTTGCACATGTTATATATATTATGTTACACATAATATACATAATATAAACTTTAATATTCAGCACTTGGCTGTTCTTAAAGTGGTGCCATATACATGTGACAAAATTTAAATTGAAATCTCCACAATTTGGCCTTAATGTGGGCTGATTTGTGTGTGCCAACATGGAATGATTTTATGGCTGGAAATAACATCAAACCCACGAAAATTATAGAGATTTTTGAGGTGTAGGGGCTGGCAATCTATTTATGGCAAGTACGTGACACGTTGGCGAAGTTTCGGTATTCGTCCGATACGACAATTTTCGGTTTAGAACCTTTTAACGTGTCGTATTTAATTTGTCATCACCATGACTTATATCATATGATATAAGACCTGAATATACTCATAAATATGAGTTAAGTATAGTGGTGTGACGTTAACGTACGTATGAAAAATATATAACGTGTCGGTAGTACGTTGGAATAAATTGTGTGCGTGCCTTTTCTTCAAAAAATTTGAAATATATATATATATATATATATGGCGTGAATATTTATGTGAGAGGAGGAGGATGAGACTTTCCTTTCTTAATCTTATTGCCTTTGTGCCTTGTCCAAATGTTGCTTCCTTTAATAAACTACTTAGTTTAATTAACTAAGTACTTCACTTAATGAACTAGTTTAGTTCATTAATGGTGGCACCTGAAAATAGTACAAACACAAAAAATGTTTGCCATTTGATATAAGATTTAAAGCTTCATGTCTCTTTAGTACGGCAACATTATATATGAACTATATAAGGCTAATTATATGCAATATGTCATGCATGTTTTTATGCACATTTAAATCATACATTTTGAAATCACTCAAACTCCTTTTTCTCTACAGAATTTTGGGAAGGGTTGGACCTAAGTTGGCCACTCTTTCTTCTTCTTCTTCCTTTCTTCTTCTTTCTCTTTTCTCTTCCTTTTCTCCCTTGTCTCAACCAGTTTCCCCTCTTCTTTTGGCCTTGTAACCGACGGTCTAGTGGCCTAATGGAGAGTTATACTCCTTTGTATAACTCCCTAGCATTTAAGTGGGGAGGAGCATTTTTAGTATTTTAGCCTAATTTTCTTTATTTTAGCTTTTTGATTATTTTCTCTCATACAATTCATTTAGCTAAGCCTCATTGACATATATAATTAATAAAATTATATTTTAAGTTGCTCTTAATAATTTGACATCGGACGCGGAAAGCAAAATAACATCAAGTCCAATGCCTAGTAATGAGAGGTTACATATTCTCTTCCATATAGGCCATGTCATGAGAACAGTAGCAAAAAAACATCAAGTCCAATGCCTTCTGTCAACAGCTTGACAGAAAAAAAGGTCAAAATTTAACCAGACAACAATATACACGCCTATAGTCCGCAAGCAACTAGCCTCTAGATGTTGTAGATTCATGTCATCGAACTCCTGAAATGATTGATGAAAAACCACCATGAAAACAAAAAACAGATTCAAGCACATGGGTATATGGCACGTACACATAATTTTTAATGTTTCCGTTTGAATGTTTGGCTACCTTCAGAGAAGCTAAGGTGAACACCCTAAGAACGAACACGCCAAATTCTACTTGGCACAGAAAAACCAGTCCTCCGTGAAGGCAGAGTTCATACCTATTCAAGTATTCCTGTATTCTAGGAGCTTTTTCTTCTAACATGGTGCAGGATAAGAGGTGTTCCTTCAAACAGCTGCGACAAATAATTCTCTAAATCTTCAGAAGTGTACTTTATGGTATTTTCCAGCATTCTTTCCACTGTCTATATGGCTTCCAAACCTTCCCAGAAAGGCACGATAGGCTGGAATCAGTTTTTCTGAAATAGATATCCTAAGTTCATCACGAGGCTGTGCATCTGGAACTTTCCAAGCAGTCAGAACTCTATATATGTCTTCAAAGCAAGCATTGAAACTCTTAAACCTATCTTTCAAAACAACATTTGAGGCATTACTACTTCCTCCGATACCCTCATCCTTCAAACAAGACAAAACCTTGCTCCATGAAGCTCTAAGGTAACTGGTAGAGTGCTGTATCTGACCCCTCCGTCTCCGTATCCAATTATCACCCAAAAGATTCCGAAGTTCAGAATCTTTTACTTTCTGAACTACGTAAAGTATATTATTCATCAGAAAAACATTTACCAGCCCACCATCCTCATACAATCTTGACTTATCCTCAAGATTAGATTCCAAAGACTTGATCAAAGACAGCATGTGTACGGATATAGGGCTCATATTCTCAAACCCAACATTATCACCATTACTGGCCTTCAAATCCTCTGATTGGCAGTCTTCCTAAAATTTCTCCAGAAGAACATTAAGTGTATCACTATAGTCTACAAGTAATATCATATAATTCATCACGTATCGCCTCAAAGGATGAATTCACCAATGAGTATCGGCCTCCTGGAGGCCTCACTTTTAAAAGCCTTCTCAAACTCGATAAAGGTTCCAATGGCCGCCTCGCCCAATGTGTAGCGCCCCGCTCCCGAGCTCCATCCTCGGTAACGGTGCACCCGCCGTATCTCACTAAGGAGAATACAAAGCGTCACATCAACCTGTTACACGTCAGTACTGACATAGAAAAGTTTTCTTTCTCTTTGCTGCGGAAACGACAAGTCAGAATACTAACTTGAATTCAACGAACATCAAGAAAATAACGACATTATTACTAGGCTGTCCAGGCCTTACCAGTCAAGGTCAATGTCTAAGTTTAAAAAGTATGAAATTGTTTTCAAAGTAATACTGAAAAGAATAAAAATGTCCGTGTCACCCCACGAATATCATAACAACCCGTCTCCTTCCTCGCTGCAGACACATCTACGAGTCACTCAGCCCATTTCACGTTGTCGGACCCATCCTCAACAAAGATATAATCATACTCCATCTCGGCTTCACCTGGAATTCTAGGGGGTGAGTGATGGTAATCACCCATTAGGTGCCTCTCAAAACAATACAAAACTTACATACCCAAAAAGATATTACCACATAATGACATACGACAAGGTAGCATGGCTTATACGGAAAAGTAAAACACTCTACATAAAATGCGCAAGTACGTGATGCATGCTCAAATAATGTGTCACACACAACTAGAAATATGTTAGGCAATATGCTCCCAGACCTATATGCAATGCATGCTCTCGGGTCCTAAATCCAGCGTCATGGTCTCTAGCCACCACTTGCTGTTCTGGAAACCCACACCCTATAGACGCTGCGTATCACATGACACCCATGCCCTATAGACGCTGCGTATCACATGACACCCACGCCCTATAGACGCTGTGTATCACATGACACCCACGCCCTATAGACGCTGCGTATCACATGACACCCACGCCCTATAGACGCTGCGTACCTCATGCAAATGCACGTGTCATTGATGCGAGAGAAAGGATTGAAAACAGTTGGATGTCATCCCCTGACGTCGATCGATCGACGTCCATCTGAGGCACATCGAACCCTCACTCAGTTGACGTCGATCGATTGATGTACTTCTGGGGTACATCAAACCCTCACCTTCTGGATGTCGATCGATCGACGTCCATCTGAGGCACATCGATCCCTCAGCTGTTGGACATCGATCAATCGATGTCCCCGTAGTTCAGGATTTTCCATTCTTAATTTTCTGCAGTCCATCCATCAATAACATTCCAAAATCCCACCACACATACTCCCATACACGCATAACAACATCATATCACTACAAAGAAAGGGGCATCAACAAGATCACGTTGAAATCAAGAATCATATAACGGAAAACTAGACACGTTGAAGCACATCATTAAGATTATAATTGAATCAAGAATAAAGGCAAACAATACATGACAATACCATTTTTGCCTATGCAACCTTCATACCGTTTTGAGAGAATGAATAGTATGCACCTACCTCGATCCTAACGAGAATTGATTGATATACGGGAGTGTGGTGATCTCGTTAGCGTTGTGAATCCCTCTTCTTGAACCTTGGATCAAAGATCCCTCTTTTCCTTGTCTCTTATGGCCGAAATTGGTGATGGGGAGATGGGAGAGGAGGCTGCCGTTTTTGAGATAAAAGAGAGGAGAGGGTTAGGGTAAATGAGGAGCTTAAAATGAAAGGGAGAGTTAGGGAAAAATTAAAGGGGTTAATTAA
This sequence comes from Eustoma russellianum, assembly GCA_036186865.1. Taxonomy (NCBI): domain Eukaryota; kingdom Viridiplantae; phylum Streptophyta; class Magnoliopsida; order Gentianales; family Gentianaceae; genus Eustoma; species Eustoma russellianum. Next base: position 33,920,890 of record AP025047.1, read on the forward strand.
GGGAAAAGGATAAGATTTAGCTAATTTAAATGTTTCATTATTATTGTTATTTTATTTTATTCTTTTTTTTCTTTTCTTTTTTACCCGGTTATAACATCCTACCCCCTTACAAAAAGTTTCGACCCTGAAACTTGCCGTACCTTACTCAAAGAGATGGGGGTAGCGGTCGCGCATTTGCTCTTCTAGTTCCCACGTTGCCTCATTCTCCCGATGGTTGCTCCACTGAACCTTTATGTAGGGAATGATTCTCCTTCTGAGTTCTTGGTCCTTGCGATCTAGGATTCGTATCGGAACCTCTTCATATGACGCGTCAGGTCTAATCTTAAGGGGTTGCACATCCAGAACGTGACTCGAATCAGAAACATACTTCCTCAACTGGGAGACGTGGAAGACGTTGTGCACCTGGGCCAACATCGGGGGTAATGCCAATTTGTAAGCTAAATCTCCAACCTTTCCGAGTATCTCATACGGTCCAATATAACGCAGTCAACTTCCCTTTAACTCCAAACCGTGTCACACCCTTCATGGGTGACACTTTAAGATAGACTTTTTCTCTCTCCTCGAACTCCAAAGGCCGTCTCTTCATGTCGGCCCAACTCTTGCTTCTATCCTGAGCCGTCTTAAGACTTTCACGTATTAGTTTCACCTTCTCTTTAGTTTGCTCGATGATCTCGGGGGCCGTCAACCTACGTTCGCCAACTTCGTCCCAGTGAACAGGTGACCTACACTTTCGTCCGTATAAAGCCTCGAATGGTGCCATGCCTATGGCACTGTGATGGCTGTTGTTGTAGGAGAACTCTATCAACTTAAGCATGCTGTCCCAGTTCCCCTTGAAATCTAACGCGCATGCCCTCAACATGTCCTCCAGGGTCTGAATGGTCCTCTCAGATTGACCATCGGTCTGAGGGTGAAAAGCAGTGCTCAATCGTAACTCAGTCCCCATTTTCTTCTGACAGGCTGCCCAGAACTGAGATGTAAACTTCGGATCTCGATTAGATACTATGCTGACTGGCACTCCATGAAGGCAAATAATGTCAATGTACACAGTTACCAACCTCTCCATAGTAAGTCCGGTAGGAATAGGTAAGAAATGAGCGGACTTAGTCAATCGATCCACAATCACCCATATCACATCATTCCCATTTCTTGTCTTTGGGAGTCCAACCATGAAGTCCATTGTCACATGCTCCCACTTCCATTCGGGTATCTCGAGCGGTCGCATCAGTCCACCCGGTCTTTGATGTTCTGCCTTAACTTGCTGGCAAACAAGGCACCTCTCCACAAACTCAGCAATGTGCCTCTTCATGCCATTCCACCAATAGTGTCTCTTCAAGTCATTATACATTTTCGTAGCACCAGGGTGTATAGACAGTCTCGAGTTATGTGCTTCCTTCAACAACTCCCTCCTGAGTCCCTCAACATCCGGTACGCACAACCTTCCTTGGTACCACATACTGCCATCATCATGAACTTGAAACCCATCTACCTGGCCGGTTAGCATTCGTTTTTGCGTTTCTCCAAGTGCTGCATCGTTCTTCTGGGCTTCCTTAATCTGATCTACCAAAGTTGGAGTGATAATTAGCGCTGCCAAGATATATGCAGTAGAATCTACAAGATCCAAATCAAATTCTGCCATTTCCTTTTCTAGAGGAGCCTGGCGTGCATGGCTCGATTTCCTACTTAAGGCATCAACAACTCGATTGGCCTTCCCTGGATGATAGCTGATGGATAAATCATAATCTTTCAATAACTCTAACCATCTCCTTTGGTGCATGTTCAATTCCATTTGTGTGAACAGGTACTTAAGGCTTTTATGATCAGTGAACACCTCGCACTTTACTCCATATAAATAGTGGCGCCAGATTTTCAGTGCGAATACCACTACTGCCAGTTCCAGATCATGTGTCGGATAGTTCTGCTCATAGGGCTTTAGCTGTCGCAAAGCATACGCAATGATCTTGCCGTTTTGCATTAACACACATCCTGAAATACGAAAGTTAGACCACATCTTTAATTGTATACGAATCAACTTGAAATCATATACATTACCTATCCCGTTCTTTGAAGCGTCACTATAAATGACAAACCCTTCTGATGCGGAGGGTTGGGCAAGAACAGGAGCTGTGGTCAGTCTCCTTTTCAACTCGATGAAGCTCTGCTCGCACTCGGCAGTCCATTCAAACTTCGACTTCTTCTACGTCAATCGGCTCAGAGGCACAGCAATGGATGAGAAGCCCTCGACAAACTTCCTGTAGTATCCAGCCAGTCTGAGAAAACTTCTTACTTCAGTCACATTAGTGGGTCTAGGCCACTCAGTGATCGCCTCTACTTTCTTTGGATCCACAGAAATCCCTTCTTCGGAGACCACATGACCCAAAAAGGTTACGCTTTTCAACCAAAACTCACATTTACTGAATTGGCGTACAATTTGCTTCTCCGAAGGGTCTCTAAGACTTCCCTCAAATGCTCAGCGTGAGTCTCTTCGTCAGGGGAGTATACTAGGATATCATCAATGAACACCACAACGTACTTATCCAATTGTTTCTGAAATACTGTGTTCATTAGATCCATAAAGGCGGCTGGGGCGTTGGTTAATCCAAAAGGCATAACCAAAAGTTTGTAGTGGCCATAACGTGTTCGGAAGGCGGACTTGGCTATATCCCCTGATTTGATCCTCAACTGGTGATAACCAGATCGCAAATCGATTTTGGAAAATACTCTAGCCCCCCTAGCTGATCAAAGAGATCCTCGATTCGAGGTAATGGATACTTGTTTTTAATAGTGATCTTATTGAGCTCCCGGTAATCTATACATAATCTCATGCTCCCATCCTTCTTCTTCTCGAACAGGACTGGAGCACCCCAAAGTGATACACTGGGGCGGATAAACTTACGATCCAGCAGTTCTTGTAACTGCTCCTTCAACTCCTTGAGCTCTGCTGGAGCCATGCGGTAGGGTGCCCTGGATATGTGTTCAGCACCGGGTATGAGATTGATTTCGAACTCTACCTCTCTTTCCAGTGGCAGTCCTGGTAACTCCTCGGGGAAGACGTCTGTAAATTCCTTTACCACAGGGATTTGGTCGATCTGTGGAACCTCCTGTTCGGCATCCATTGAGTAAACCAGAAATCCTTCTCTTCCTTTCTTTAGTATTCAAAACGCCTGAGCCGCAGTCAAATAAAGCTTCTGGGGTACCTTCTTTAATTGAGGGTTCCCTTGAAAAATAGTTTCCATCGATTCGTGTGTCTTCATGCTGACTTGGAGTTGCCGGCAATCAATATTTGCATGATACTTTGCCAAGAAGTCCATGCCCAGAATAACGTCAAAGTCGTGCATCTGGATCGGTATCAAGGTCGCAGAAAACTGCAGATTGTTAATCTCCAACTCACATCCCTTGTAGTGATGGTGGGACATGAGTACTTGGCCGCCAGCAGCTTGTATACGATATGGAGTCTCAATCCATTCGGGGAGAATATCCAGATACTTGGCAAATCTCTTTGCCATAAACGAGTGACTCGCCCCACTATCGAACAGAACATTGGCTGATACTTTGTTAATTAAAATCACACCTACCACATTCAGGGTTTAGTACTCAACATGCAATAATAACAACTTGAATTTAATCCAACTTCGAAATTAAGTGCTTAAATAAACATACCCGTAACCACATCGTCCGACTCCTCGACCTCTGCATCCGTCATAGCGTGGACCCAAGCATTGGTCCGGCCTCGTCCTCCCTGTTGTGTTTGAGTCTGCGGGTTCACCTGAGCTGGTGCCGAGCATTCCTTAGCTATATGTCCCTGCTTCCTGCAATTATAGCACAACCTCTGATCCTTCCAACATTGTCCCAGATGAAAACGTCCGCACAGTGTACACCGTGAGACAGGTGCCACAGCCCTTACGGGTTGTGCATCAGTCGGTGCCGGACCGTCAATCATCGGGGTCTGACTCACTGCCCTCTGCTGTCGTTCCAGCCTGAATGGTTGCCCAGACTGCGGGCGCCGAGGCACTTTCAGCCATCTCCCTGATTTGCCTGCCTGTAACTCCTCACGGGGTCTCTTCAGTCTCTCCAGTGCAGCAGCCCTATCCAGGTTTCTCTCCACACGTCTACATACCTCTAGTAATCCCTCAAATGTGGTGGCCTCTGCACACACAATCGCCTGCTGGATGCGAAAACTCAGACCTGTATGGAACTTTAGCATCTTGGCCTCTTCGTTGTCCATGATGCATGACATGTACTGGCCCAACTCGTGAAATTTCTCAGAGTACTGATCAACTGTCATAGATCCTTTTGTCAGCATCTAGAATTCCGCCATCCGACTCTGAATAGCACTATCCGGAACATAGTGCTTCTTATATTCCTTCACAAACTGTTCCCAAGTCACCGGTGGAGTCAATTTGCGTTTCACCCTATTCCACCACCTTTCAGGCTCCCCTTCCAAAAACGGGGTCGTTACCTCAACTTTCAGGTTTGTAGGCACCTGTATCAGTCTTAATTGTTCCGTCACATTTTTGAGCCAAATCTCGACCTCCTCAGTCCGAGTGGTACCCCGAAACATTGGTATTCAGGAGTTCTGCATTTCCCTGTAATAGAATCGTAGACCTTGCTGCGGTGGTGGTGGTGGTGGTGGTGGTTGTTGTTGCTGTTGTTGCTGAGTATGCTGGAGTATCTGGGCAATCTTAGCCTGTTGCTGTGTCATCTGAGTATATTGTTGCGCCATCTGCGTCTACTGATGGGCTATTAAGGCCGTCAGATTGGCCAGTGTATCTGCAAGGTTTTGGGGAATCGCCCCTTGCCCCTGACGTTCGTCTCTGTCATTTCTACCATTCCCTGATGGTTCACGTCGTGGAGGCATTGTCTGTAGACGATTTAAAGCACGTTAGACAAAATTGACTTAAGAGTATTGTAGAGAGGTGCAAGAGTGGAGGGCAATAAGGGGTAATCTATCCCGTATACTTACTAACAGCACTCACCGCCCGAAACTCCAGTCATAGCTTATGTCCACTTCGTTTTATTTAAGTTAAGAAAATCATTTGAAAACATATCATCTCTTATTCTAGGGGTGGTTAACTAGTTTTCACGTTCCTGAGGCGTATCTGAAGCCTGGACTCTGATACCACCTGTAGCGCCCCGCTCCTGAGCTCCATCCTCGGTAACGGTGCACCCGTCGTATCTCACTAAGGAGAATATAAAGCGTCACATAAACCTGTTACACGTCAGTACTGACATAGAAAATTTTTCTTTTTCTTTGCTGCAGAAACGACAAGTCACAATACTAACTTGAATTCAACGAACATCAAGAAAATAACGACATTATTACTAGGCTGACCAGGCCTTACCAGTCAAGGTCAATGTCTAATTTTAAAAAGTATGAAATTGTTTTCAAAGTAATACTGAAAAGAATAAAAATGTCTGTGTCACCCCACGAATATCATAACAACCCGTCTCCTTCCTCGCTGCAGACACATCTACGAGTCACTCAGCCTATTTCACGGTGTCGAACCCATCCTCAACAAAGATATAATCATACTCCATCTCGGCTTCACCTGGACTTATAGGGGGTGAGTGATGGTAATCACCCAGTAGGTGCCTCTCAAAACAATACAAAACTTACATACCCAAAAAGATATTACCACATAATCACATACGACAAGGTAGCATGGCTTATATGGAAAAGTAAAACACTCCACATAAAATGCGCAAGTACGTGATGCATTCTCAAATAACGTGTCACACGCAACTAGAAATATGTCAGGCAATATGCTCCCAGACCTATATGCAATGCATGCTCCCGGGTCCTAAATTCAGCGTCATGGTCTCTAGCCACCACTTGCTGTTCTGGACACCCACGCCCTATAGATGCTGCGTATCACATGACACCCACGCCCTATAGACGCTGTGTATCACATGACACCCACGCCCTATAGACGCTGCATATCACATGACACCCACGCCCTATAGACGCTGCGTACCTTATGCAAATGCACGTGCCATGGATGCGAGAGAAAGGATTGAAAACAGTTGGATGTCATCCCCTGACGTCGATCGATCGACGTCCATCTCAGGCACATCGAACCCTCACTCAATTGACGTCGATTGATTGATGTACTTCTGGGTACATCGAACACTCACCTTCTGAGGCACATCGATCCCTCAGCTGCTGATCGATGTCCCCGTAGTTCAGGATTTCCATTCTTAATTTCCTGTAGTCCATCCATCAATACCATTCCAAAATCCCACCACACATACTCCCATACACGCATAACAACATCATATCACTACAAAGAAAGGGGCATCAACAAGATCACGTTGAAATCAAGAATCATATAACGGAAAACTAGACACGTTGGAGCACATCATTAAGATTATAATTGAATCAAGAATAAAGGCAAACAATACATGACAATACCATTTTTGCCTATGCAACCTTCATACCGTTTTGAGGGAATGAATAGTATGCACCTACCTCGATCCTAACGAGAATTGATTGATATACGGGAGTGTGGTGATCTCGTTAGCGTTGTGAATCCCTCTTCTTGAACCTTGGATCAAAGATCCCTCTTTTCCTTGTCTCTTATGGCCGAAATTGGTGATGGGGAGAAGGGAGAGGAGGCTGCCGTTTTTGAGATAAAAGAGAGGAGAGGGTTAGGGTAAATGAGGAGGTTAAAATGAAAGGGAGAGAGTTAGGGAAAAATTAAAGGGGTTAATTAAGGGAAAATGATAAGATTTAGCTAATTTAAATGTTTCATTATTATTGTTATTTTATTTTATTCTTTTTTTTTCTTTTCCTTTTTACCCGGTTATAACACAATGCATCCATCACTTTGCCTCTCTGCAAACCATTTCGCGACCTTCGTCATTAAAAAGAATTTGCAACTCAGGCAACATTCCAGATAGATCATCATACATATCAAATATCCGGAACAATTTTTCGGATGACTTTTCCCTATGGCAACTGCCTCCTCAAAGTTCAACAGCTGCATGACACACCCTTTGGCTGTCTCTATAAAGCAAACCTCTTTGATCAAATCTGACCTTATAAAAATCTCCTCGCACAAATGCTTTGCACCACTGAGTAGGCTGTGAATTACTATTTTCAAAGCATGGATCCATTTCTTCACTTTCTAGTCCAACAATTTCCACTCTATCATTGGGACCTCATCAATACTCATCTTCTCAACCCTAAGAATGGACATACACTCATCTAAAACATCCCGATGAAGGCATGAATATGCATGTCAACACTTCTTCTCATTACCAGCACGGGTCATTCTGTCAGCAATTTCTTGTCAGCACTGTATTCAGAACAAGTGCACTGTGTGCATGTGTGTAAATTGACAACAAAAACGCAAGCAAAACCGAGGCGAGTGTAAGGACTCTGTCCTTAAGACGAATTGCTCCGGTATACTGTGTCCAACCGGATGGAACAAACATCTCCCAGGATACAACGGTTTTCGTTCATACGAGTGGCACTACAGCGTAGGAACATCGACGAACCTGTTAAAGGTATACTGATTTCTCGTGTGGATTGTATCGTAGTGGAATGCAGAATGCTTTGAAGAAGAAATGCGGTACTGTATTAAAATAGTGAGATCGAATGCATGCATGGCAACGAGAATATATAGATGGAGGGTGGTTGAAGGCAGTTTATGGTCAGAACGAATCTGGACCATTGGATTAAAAACAGTTAAGATCTCAACCGTTAGATCGTAATCCTTGTCTGAACAGACGTAGGCCATTGGATCAATAAACCGAAGATAAGATCAAATCTGAGACGTAGGATCAGTAACCGCGCTGAAACCGTAGGATCAGATTTGATCTGGAGCGTTGGATCACCGCAGATGAATCGTAGACCGTAGGATCAGGTAATTATTTTTCTGGAAAAATTTAAAAGAAAATTTATCCAAAAAGGTAAGAACCGGGCGGGCGAGCCATGAGCCACGAGCCCGAGTCTGAGCACGAGCCGAGCCGGCCGGACGGGCAGGCGGCGGCGGCGCGTGCGCGCGTGTGTGGTGAACCTTGCCTGAGCTGCGTCCTGACTCCGTCAAAAACTTCTCATGCCCAAGGGCACATCTTAGAAAGCTCCAACTTGAACTTTATATGGTGGCCTTTCTCTCTCAAGTGGACAATGTGGTATACAAGCAAATTGGTGATGTGTTCACTCCTCAAGAGGCCACATCACCAATTTTTCTAATTTCCACCAATTTTACTCCAACTTTGAGTATTAATTTTTCATTCACCCGGTATTGAAATCGAGTGATTCAAAAGCCTAAAATCATCTACTCGTTACGTAGATAATTTAGAAATTTTTAGTCTCCGTTTTTGATTAACGAACGCTAATCATAATTAAGCTCAAAGTATGGTGGTTGTCAACTTTTGACAAACCCACTTGCCATCCAATCTTTTCCCATTTCATTTCTCCAACAATCCCCCACATGAATGAAAATTAATGCAAATGTGAATGCAGACTCTATCGAGAAATCAGACAAAGAAATGTTGCATCAGACGAGGTAGCTTCTGGCCTTGAACCTTTCTTAGTGATGTACCATCGGATCCACTCAGCTGGGTAGTGACCTGATGTCTTGAACTATCAGCCTTTACTATGAACCTAGATAATGATACTCACACAATATTTTCTTTAACACCCCTTTTGGTTCTGATGGTTGTGTTCATTATGGCCATGAACAACTCTGGTTTCAGAAAGTGTTTTTTGGAAAATTCTTGCCTATCAGAATTCTCATAGAAGCGGCCCCACTTCACACTTACATAGGTGAATCCTATCAAGAGTATTCTGTCATACCCCACTTGATTTGTCAAGATATAGGACATCATTAAATGCATTAGCTTAACCTAACGGTTCTCTGCAGATAGCACTTTTGTTTAACGGAATGAGTAAGTGCTAACTGAATCCTCATAACTTAGTTTTCCTATTGAACCAAGATTCTGGGATCTCCAGTCAATAAGGTTGGGTTACCGTTACAAAGATTCATGCTTTGTAGGCTTAAGTCCTATTCCATTTGTCAACTTTGACATTTGATCTCTAGGCAAAGCTTTTGTAAGCAGATCCGCAAGATTCTCCTTTGATTTTATGTAATCAATGGAAATCACGCCATTAGAGATCAACTGCTTAATGGTATTATGTCTCCGACGTATGTGTCATGACTTACCATTATAGATGCTGCTTTGAGCTCGTCCTATAGCTGACTGACTGTCACAATGTATGCTGATAGGAGCGATTGGCTTAGGCCAGCATGGAATGTCTTCTAGGAAATTTCAAAGCCATTCAACTTCTTCCTCAGCTTTATCGAGTTCTATAAACTCAGCTTCCATAGTTGACCGAGCTATGCACATCTGCTTTGTAGACTTCCATGACACAGCACCACCACCTATAGTGAATAAGTATCCACTGGTGGATTTAGAATCCTTACAATCTGATATCCAGTTTGCGTCGCAATACCCTTCAAATACTGCTGGATATCTGGTGTACTGTAATCCAAAGGTTCATTGTGTATTTCAGATATCTCATCACTCTATTTAGAGCTTTCCAATGTTCATCACTTGGATTACTGGTGAACCTACTCAATTTGTTTACTGAACAAGCCAAGTCAGGTCTTGTACAGTTTGTTATGTACATCAGACTCCCAATGACTTGTGAATACTTTAATAGAGCTATAGGTTCACCTTGGTTCTTCCTCAAGTGTATACTTAAGTCCAGTGGGGTCTTTACTAGTTTTACATCAAGCATATTAAATCGTTTAAGAACAGACTCAATGTAGTGACTTTGAGACATGACCAATCCTTCAGCTACCCTAGAAATTTTAATTCCTAGAATAACATTGGCAACCCCTATGTCTTTCATGTCAAAATTTCTTGTTAACATCTTCTTGGTATTCAAGATGATGTCGTGTGTATTACCCATGATTAGCATATCATCTACATAGAGACATACTATCACATAGGCGTTTGGTGTGTTTTTGATGTAAACACACTTGTCACATTCATGGATCCTGAAACCGTTTGACATCATGGCTTGATCAAACTTCAAATGCCATTGCTTGGGTGCTTGTTTAAGTCCGTACAATGACTTAACAAGTCTACAAACTTTTCTTTCTTGTCTTGGAATAGTAAACCCTTCAGGTTGTTCCATATAAATCTCTTCTTCTAACTCACCGTTCAGGAAGGCAGTCTTCACATCCATTTGATTGATTTCTAGGTCGTAGACTGCAGCAATAGCAACTAGCATTCTTATGGAAGTAATCCTAGTTACTGGTGAGTAAGTGTCAAAGAAGTCAAAACCTTCCTTTTGTCGATAGCCCTTAGCTACCAACCGGGCCTTGTACTTGTCAATGGATCCATCCTCTTTGAGTTTTTTCTTAAAAATCCACTTGCATCCAAGTGGTTTACTCCCTTGAGGAAGATCTACCAGCTCCCACGTGTGATTTTGAATTATTGATTCTATCTCATTGTTTACTGCCTCCTTCCAGAAAGGAGCTTCTGGAGTTGACATCGCCTCTGAAAAAGTTCTTGGATTGTTTTCTACCAAGTATGTTAGAAAATCTGGTCCAAAAGATGTTGGTATTCTAGTTCGTTTGCTTTGACGCAGTTCCTCACTTTCTTGAGGAGTCGTCTCACGCACTCGCTTACTAGTGCTTGCTTCTTCGTTGTTTTCGTCTTTCTTTGGAAAGACATCTTCAAAGAACACTGCATTTCTTGATTCCATGACAACATTCTCATGTATGTCAGGAATGTCCGACTTGTGCACCAAGAATCGATATGCACTACTGTTAGTTGCATATCCTATGAATATGCAATCAATTGTTTTAGGCCCAATTCTAACTTGTCTTGGTTTGGGTACTGCAACCTTCGCCAGACACCCCCACACTTTCAAGTATTTGTAACTAGGCTTATGGCCTTTCCAAAGCTCATATGGGGTCTCATCCATCTTCTTTGGTGGTATTCTATTTAAAATGACGTTGGCAAAGAGAATTGCTTCCCCCCACAAGTTCTGCGGTAAGCCCGAACTTATCAACATAGCATTCATCATCTCTTTCAGAGTACGGTTTTTGCGTTCAACAATACCATTCGATTGAGGTGAATATGGTGCAGTCGTTTGATGAATAATGCCATGTTCGGAACAGAATTCATTAAACGGTGCATCATATTCGCCACCTCTATCACTACGAATTGACTTAATTCGTTTGCTAAGTTGATTCTCAACTTTATTTTTATAATCTTTAAAAGCATCTAAGACCTCATCTTTGCTACTTAGCAAATAAACGTAACAGTATCGAGTGCAATCGTCAATAAAAGTCACAAAGTACTTTTTACCGCTTCTTGTTTGCACAAACTTTAAATCACAAACATCTGTATGAACTAAATCTAACACTTCAGTGTTTCTTTTGATTGAATGAAATGGTAACTTAGCCTTTTTTTCTTCAACACAGACTTGACACTTTTCATTATTGAAACTTAGTTTGGGTAATAAGTCGAGATTAATCATTCTTTGTAATGATTTATAATTAACATGACCCAAACGTAAATGCCATAATCATGAAGACTCAAGCATGTAAGCGGAAGTAGAAGCAGTCGTATTAGCCTCATCGGGCGTAGTCTTTGTTGGTACAATAGTTATAACACTAAGTTTAAACATATTGTCCATCAGGTACCCCTTCCCTAGAAATACACCATTCTTAGTCAGAATACATTTGTTACAATCAAATACTAGCCTAAATCCATACCTGACTAGTAAAGCACCAGAGACTAAGTTCTTGCGAATGTCGGGAACATGCAGCACATCCTGCAATGTCAATTCTTTTCCGGAGGTCATCTTCAGAATCACTTTGCCCGAACCTTCAATCTTCGAGCTATCTTTGTTTCCCATGTACAGCCTTTCATTGTCTTTTGCAAGAGCATATTCCTTGAACATTCTCCTATTTTCACAAACGTGTCTAGTGGCTCCAGTGTCCACCCACCACTGGCTAGGATTACCTACAGCATTACATTCAGAAACAACAGCACACAAGTCCAAATCATCCATTGCACTTACAAGGTTGGCTTTGGCTTTCTCTTGCCTTTTCTTGGGCTTCCTGCAATCAACGCTACGATGCCCCTGAATTCCACAATTGTAACATTTTCCAGTGAACGTTTTGGCAACCTTCTTGCCCTTCGCGTTCACTCTGACAAGATTTCCTCTCTTCTTTTTCGACGCCTCTGCAACGTGAGCTTTTGCATGGCTAGAACTGGAAGACGGCTTCTTGTCTGCCCTTCGATTGTCTTCCTCTATACGGAGTCGGACAATCAAGTCTTCCAAAGACATTTCCTTTCTCTTGTGCTTGAGATAGCTTCGGAATTCCCTCCACGAAAGAGGAAGCTTCTCAATCACAGCAGCAACAAGAAAAGATTCACTGAGGGTCATACCCTCCTCTTTCATCTCAGCAACAAGCATCTGAAGTTCCTCAATCTGAGAAACAACAGTCCTGGAATCTGTCATCTGAAAATCAAGAAATTTTCCAATAATAAATTTCTTAGTACCGGCATCCTCAGTGCGGTACTTCTTGTCTAACGCCTGCCATAAGGATTTCGCAGTTTTATAATTAGAATACAATCCATACAATGAATTATCCAAATAACTTAAAATGTGACTCAAACAAACATAATTGCTGTAAATCCACGCTTCAGCAATCAGATTGTTTTGCATGTTCACATTCTGGTCTTCCACCGGCACCACCTCCGGAGGATCCTCAGTCAGCATCTTAGCCAAACCCAACGTGGTCAGGAAGAACAGCATCTTCTGCTGCCAGCGTTTGAAGTAACTTCCTCCAAACTTCTCTGGCTTTTCAACCTGTCCAACAGCAGGAACAGGAGCAGTGACTGGAGCAGCGGGTGCAACAGTAACAACATTGTTCTGTTCCTCAGAAATGCCCAGATGCACACCGTTGAACGAGTTGGAACTTTCGCCTTCCATATTTCAGTTTCTGTTAAATGCAATACAGAAAATAGAACACGAAACCAATTAGTGTTGTACAAACAGAAGCCGAACCAGATTACAGTATATATTAAAATTCGTCTTAAGATTGTCAGCACTGTAATCAGAACAAGTGCACTATGTGCATGTGTGTAAATTGACAACAAAAACGCAAGCAAAACCGAGGCGAGTGTAAGGACTCTGTCCTTAAGACGAATTGCTCCGGTATACTGTGCCCAACCGGATGGAACAAATGTCTCCCAGGATACAACGGTTTTCGTTCATACGAGTGGCACTATAGCGTAGGAACATCGACGAACCTGTTAAAGGTATACTGATTTCTTGTGTGGATTGTATCGTAGTGGAATGCAGAATGCTTTGAAGAAGAAATGCGGTACTGTATTAAAACAGTGAGATCGAATGCATGCATGGCAACGAGAATATATAGATGGAGGGTGGTTGAAGGAGGTTGAAGGCAGTTTATGGTCAGAACGAATCTGGACCATTGGATTAAAAACAGTTAATATCTCCACCGTTAGATCGTAATCCTTGTCTGAACAGACGTAGGCCATTGGATTAATAAACCGAAGATAAGATCAAATCTGAGACATAGGATCAGTAACCGCGCTGAAACCGTAGGATCAGATTTGATGTGGAGCGTTGGATCACTGCAGATGAATCGTAGACCGTAGGATCAGGTAATTATTTTTCTGGAAAAATTGAAAAGAAAATTTATCCAAAAAGATAAGAACCGGGCGGGCGAGCCACGAGCCACGAGCCATGAGCCCGAGCACGAGCCGAGCTGAGCCGGCCAGACGGGCGGGCGGGCGGTGGCGGCGGCAGGCGGGCGCGTGTGTGGTGAACCTTGCTTGAGCTGCGTCCTGGCTCCGTCAAAAACTTCTCATGCTCAAGGGTACATCTTAGAAAGCTCCAACTTGAACTTTATATGGTGGCCTTTCTCTCTCAAGTGGACAATGTGGTATATAAGCAAATTGGTGATGTGTTCACTCCTCAAGAGGCCACATCACCAATTTTTCTAATTTCCACCAATTTTACTCCAACTTTGAGCATTAATTTCTCATTCACCCGGTATCGGAATCGAGTGATTCAAAAGCCTAAAATCATCTACTCGTTACGTAGATAATTTAGAAATTTTTAGTTTCCGTTTTTGATTAACGAACACTAATCATAATTAAGCTCAAAGTATAGTGGTTGTCAACTTTTGACAAACCCACTTGCCATCCAATCTTTTCCCATTTCATTTCTCCAACATTTCTTTCAACTCTATTATGGCATCTGTATTTATTAAACTAAGGGATGCGTCATCAAAACTAATACTCTGGCCACGCAAATGGTAATACCTGTCTGCTCACCTCATCATGCAGAGCGAAGCTGGCCATTTCGTACAGCCAGCTGTTCCAGAGTCAAAATCGGGGATCTCGCGGATCTCGTCTGCAGAATTGGACGAGGACAATGAGGACCGGTGAATCATCGAACCATGAAGCCGATCAGGATCGAGAGACACCGTGTTCCGGATGAGGATATGACGAAATTCATCTTCCAATCTTGCCATTGACAGCTGGAGAACCTTCTCAGCCCGGTCCACCAATTCCCCTTCACACCCAAAACCACCCTCAGGTGAGTGAAGACCAAATTCCTTAGTAAATTGGATGATCTCATCCACAGCCGCAAAATATTCCTCCTAAGTAAATTCCCATCGGCACCGCCACTGACCTCCCAGCTAAGAACCAGCTGCTCAGCCTCCTTGAACCCCAATTCCGTATGATCCTTGAGCGAAGGCAAGCGGTCATCACAATCGCCTGCCGCAGAAGGAGACAAAGGGCACAGCAGCTGTTATGACTGTCTCTTTTATTAAATTTATATATATATACATATATATATATATATATTAAATAAACACTTTTGTGTTATTATGTAGCCTCACTTTTGGCCGAGGAAAACCTTATTACAACAAATGCATCATATGAAAAAAGATAGTGAAGCAAGCCAATGATTGTCAACCTCCAATCATATATGATATGCCAAATTAAAATATTGCCAACTAAAACCACCCTTTGTGGATAAAACCTTGGCGAAGGAAAAAATCATACATATTTATATAATTGGAGTGTGGGGCAAACACAACTGAAATGATAGCTTAATATAAGTGAAGGAGATGTGGCGCTGCCGCTTCAAACAGGAAAGTTCTGTAACTTCGGGGCTGCGAGCCTGTGAGCATAAAATCGGATTAGTGAAAAGCATTGCATTACTGTATGCCCTTGATAGCCATTGCACTTTGTTGTTAATTGGAGGCGGGTCTACTGCCAGCATGATACACATTGTGGTGTTCCTCAGACAATGTTGCCTGCGTTCATGAGGAACACATGCAACATTAATATAACGCAGCCATCCATCCAGTGTCTCCGAAGCCAAGCGTCCACAGTAATGGCCAGAGTCATGCAATCCATTGCCTCGTTGAGTAGAGCAGTATGAGCAATTTGTACAGCAAACATAATAATGATCAGGTGTAATTTAATAAAATAAAGAGGCCCGAAAGAGCATAATGATGCAAAAATAAGGATGACTAGTATGTATCCATGTTGTCTGTACCAACCTGTGATACAGACAACAGTATGATCAAAAAGCCATCTCCATCCTCTCCCATAGAGATAAAAGATGACGCCAACATGGGGAAGAGTCACCATCACATGGAAAATAATATCCAGTACATGTCGCAGACACAAAGATGGTGAGGTCAAAGAATCATACCAGTGTTGCCTATGCCAATGAAAGACATAGGCAACCAAAAGATGTGTACGCCAATCCATCGGGAGACTTTAAATTAGAAGCGTATTTTTGGAACCGAAATATCCAAGTTAATGGCTCCATGCACTTCACTTGGGAGAGCATGCATCGACGAATATATTATCAATCCTGCTGAGTGATATCCATGTCTAGGGAGATTATGTACTGCAGCATTTGATTCACGAGGACAATAAGAGATTGAAGATATATATGTATATATGTATATATATGTATGTATGTATATATGCATATATTTTTTTTAGATGAAGGAAGGGCGGTACCGTCCGAGTGTTTTATTAATATAAGGAACCCTCACTTATGGCGGAGGAATAACGTGGTTACATAAAACCCTATAATCGACGGGAGACTCTCCCAAAGAGAAAAAATAAAATAATTACATGAGTGAGAAAATAAATGTACATGAAATAATAAGAGAACTATTTGCTACATGTGTGTCGAATTTGAGGAGAGCTTCGTATTTGCTTGGTCCCAGAAGATTGCCAACGGACATGATGCTCCGTGACACGGTAATGAGTAAATGGTTAAACAGAGCAAAGTGTAAAGATAAATGAATGTAGTATACTCAGAGATATCATAACGTACCTGCGTCACCTTGGTCAATGAGACCAAGTCAACTGTCCAATATAATTCACCAACCCCAATAGGAGACATCCAAAGTGCGCACAGCCATGTAAGTATGGGGACAAAATAACAAGCAGGTTAGAGTTTGAAAATAAATAGCATATGAAGAGAAATGCATGCATAAAGAATTATATGCATACCCATGTTGCTCGTAGTCAAATGGCTACGGGAAACTGTAGATGTTGAAGGCCAACCCATATGGGAGACAATAAACAATAGTAACATTCATCGTGGCCGTGGTCCATGGGGTATAATGGGATCATGGTGGCGGAATGTTGGTAATGTAACATTAGTGCAAATGACACTAGAAATGTGAGTCGGCAATGAAGAGATCGAGTCATAGGTTGTGAAGCACTGCGAGACTAGCGCCTGCTGAGCCAAGAGATGTGCAGGCATGTTTATTTCTTTTGGTGTATGAATGACGTGAAGGGACAGTGAGTGAGTTGTTAAATGAAGAAGGTCAGCGCAATCAACTTCTAGTATGAGGTCGCCGTGGCGAGGAAGATAATATAAAGGAGCTAGTAGAGCAGCTTGAGCTTCAACCTTTAGGGGCATATCTAAGCGAAGGGGAAAGGA
The DNA here is from genome assembly GCA_036186865.1 of Eustoma russellianum. Taxonomy (NCBI): domain Eukaryota; kingdom Viridiplantae; phylum Streptophyta; class Magnoliopsida; order Gentianales; family Gentianaceae; genus Eustoma; species Eustoma russellianum. The sequence goes on from AP025047.1 coordinate 33,937,877, forward strand.
TATGCCATACAAAAGAACGCCAGCAGAATCTCGGAGTAAGGCACCGCCGCTAGCATGTGTCCTGCCTACCGCTGCATCTGTAATGAGTTTCAATCTTCCAGTAGACGGAGTAATCCAACAAAGGATACGATGTCGAAAATGCCTCATAGGAGGAGAAAGCCCGGCATTAACCAATTGTGGCACTGTGGAGGCAATACGTGTTCCAGACATACTAGATGCCCAAGTATATAGATGCTGCTGAATGAGACGGATAAGGAAACGGGGTGACCAATCTTAATCATCAAAAGTGACAAAGGCATATTGCTTCCATATATTCCAAAGTATAAGGGCTGGGAAGATCATCTGCATGACACCTAAAAATGTAGGCGACGCCGAATACCAAATGGAAAGGAGATAAGATCGCCAAGACCCTGTAATGAAGGAGTGTATATCCAATAACAAGCCAAAGTAGGACCAAATAATCCGAATCTCGGGGCATGCAAGAAATAGATGTAACATATATGCTGACGCAGTGCGGAAAATGGGCAGATAGAAGGCATAATAGGCATAAACTGCTTCAAATTATCAGGCAGAGGTAGTGCGTGATTATAGAATTTCCATAAAAATATTTGAGCAGACGTTGAGTATGATACCATATATAATCGCATGAAAGAAGCGACGAACCTGGCGGTCTCAGTTCGTAAACTATGCATAGAGTGAATGCCCCGGATGGTGTAGGCCATATCGGTGTAGAAGATGTAGTTGAAAGATCTAAGCATAATGAATGAACAGCGCATATACGCTTCCATCTAGGAGAGTCATACAATCGTGGCCTGAAGTTATCTCTATGTCTATAACATGCCCTCATGTATCGTCCCCAAAGCAAATCATTGGTGTGATATAGATGCCAGATCTTACATGAATAAGTATCTTGAATAGGGCATAAATCGCGAATGCCTAAGCCCCCCTCATGTGTAGGCATGCAGATTTTTTCCAAGAGGTCCAATGATGTTTAGTTGGTCCCCAAAAAAATCTGGAGAACCGAGACTCAAGTGCATGAATGACACTCCTCGGAAGTCGTGTGCCAGCCATAAGATGCAGTGGTAAGGAAGATAACACAGATTTAATCAGTACCACCCTGCCTGCAGCACTTAAAAGGCGTTGTTGCCAACTCTGTAATCGCTTGTCCATGTGAGTAAGGAGTGAAACACAGTGTGTTGTGCGCGTGATGCCTTTATGCAAAGAAGAACCTAGGTACTTAATGGGCAAAGAGGACTGACGCATACCTAGAATTTGCAGTAGCATATTTCGCCAATGTGCAAAGATCGAAGAAGAAAAAACCACCGTGCTCTTGTGATAGTTTATGTGCTATCTGATATTTGTTCATATCGCGTTAAGAAATGTTTAACATGTTGCAAATTTCACTGATTTGCCGATACAAATAGTAAAAGGTCGTCAGCATATGCCAAGTGAGAGATGGTGATTGGTAGGCGGCCCAAAGGGAATGGTTGAATATAATTGCACAAGACAAAAGAGTGTAGAACCCGCATAAAAACTTCAGCGACAATAATAAAGAGCAATGGAGATAAGGGGTTGCCTTGCTTCACTCCTCTTTGTCGGTTGAAAAAAGCCACTGGATACTCCATTTATAAGAATAGAGAAGTATGTACTGCTAAGATGATTATATATCAACTTAATGAAGAAGCACGAAAAGCCAAAACGAGCTAAAACTGTATGTAAGAAGCCCTAATCGACCCTATCAAAAGCTTTTGCCAAGTCAAGCTTGATCAAACAATTGGAAGACCGTTGGGTATGATCAAGCCAATGCAGCATTTCATTGGGAAGGAGAACATGTTTGGCGATGCCTTTCCCTTTTTGAAATCTTGCTTGTTCTGGTGAGATAATAAGAGGAAGCAACGCGCTCAAGCGAGTGGCTAGAATGCGGGTTTGAATTTTGCTTAAAAAAGTACATAAGGCAATCGGTCGATAATCTGCAAATGTCGTCGTTGATGTACCCTTTGGAAGTAGAACAATCAAAGTATGAGCTGCTGCTTTCGGAAGTGGAAATCCCAGGAAGAATTCCTGTATCGCCTTGTACACATCAGTATGAATAATTTCCCAGCATGCACGATAAAACCAACCATTATAGCCATCCGGTCCTACTGCACTTTGAGGATCAATAGCTCAAACTGCTTGTTTTACCTCCTTCTCAATGGACATAGGCGTGAGAGATGCATTCTACGCCTCCAACAATATATGCGGAATGTGATCCAACAGAGTAGAATGTAATTGTGTAGTTTGAGCCGTAAACATCTCTGAATAAAACTCCTGCTGGATCGATTGAGGAGTGTCACAAAGTGTTCCATCCGATCGGTGGATTTGATGTATATATTGTCGACAATTCAACCATTTGACTCGAGCTTTCTGCTGCCAAAAAGCGGATTCATGTGTGCAAGCGAGCCGGAAGTCCGCTTGTGCTTCATGATATGCCATACGGTTTTTCTCTGTAGGAGAAGTATTATATGCGATTTCTGTCCGTTGCAACACTGTCTCTGCATATGCCACCCTTTGGAATATATTTCCAAAAACATCTTTATTCCATATGGAGATATCACGCTTGAGTAAGCAAAGCTTATAACAAAAGCCACCCATACCACCGGTGGTGGAGTAGGAGGCCCACTTGTGGCGAATAAAAGTAAGGAATTGAGGATGCAATGTCCAAACTGAGAGAAAGTGAAACTGGCGTGGAAATCTAGATGTAGAAGAACAAAATGAGAGCAGTAGAGGATAGTGATCCGAGGTTACTCTACTTAAGTGACTGAGCTTAACCTGAGGAAACGCATCATAAAAGAGAGCATCACACAAAATCCAATCTAGGCAACGTCGAATCTGTCCTAATCCTCGTCCTCCCAACCATGTGTAACGTGTGCCCACATGAGGAATAAGATGCCAAGATAAAGTATCTACAGTGGCGACGAAATCATCCAATGATGATAGAGATGGTCGACCGCGCCCGTTATGATCATCCAAGGATAAGAATGTATTAAAGTCACCTAATATTAACCATGGCTCGCACAGATTTGTTCCAAATGAAATGAGCTCATCCCACAATGTCCACCGATCCGTTATGGTGTGACGACCATAAACACATGAGTGCCAAAGGGGAACATTGTTCAGTATATGTAGGAAATTAAAATGTGAAACTTGGTTGGTAATCCGAATATCCTGAAGAGCTAACACATCAGTTCGCCAAAAACACCAAACACGATCAGTACATACCGAGATTGATGAGGTAAATCCAAGTTGAAGTTGTGCTTGCTGCAGCTGAGATGAAGGCTGTTGTGGCTCAATAACAACAAGAAAAGCAACTGAGTACTGTTGTAATAATAAACATAATCACGATAGAGAGGTACGTAAACCTCGAATGTTCAATGTGAGAAAATGCATTAAGAAACCGAAGCATTTGAGCTTGAAGCCCGCACAGAAATGCGGGTTACTACTTGACGCGGAGGATGGCTAACTTGTGGGGCTAGGCGACGGCGACGCCGTTTAATATGCATAACAAATCCATGATCATCAGAAAGTGTAGGAGGTTGTATCATATGCTGAAATAATTCTGCATTTGATGGAGGTGGCCTCAAACGAGCTATACGACAAGCAATAGAATCGGATGATAATTGATATGGAGTACGCAAGTCGGATATATTCAAGGCGCAGAAGGTGGATTGCTTGGTAAGTTGACCTCCGTATTTGAGTGTCCTTGAACAAGTTCCTCTACGCTTGAGGAGGGGTGCTGGAGGTCCTCTTCTGATCTACCCAATATGCGTATATCCTGTGAGAATGTTGGCATGGGAATGGCCGCTGGTGGTGAGATTGGACGTTGAGTCAAATTATCGGTTTGATCTGCTATTGCCTTGACGTGTGCAGTATTGGGGGCTGATGGCGGCTCAGGAACAATGGCAAGAAGAGATATCGTTGAAGGGGGAAGTGCAGTAGTGGTCTTCTCCTTCCAAATCTTGGTTGCCTGCTGTGATAACTGAACTGAATCCTTGGGGCAGCCGCTGGTTTTATGTCCTAAGATACAACATGTGGAACAAAACAATGGAATATCTTCGTATATCACCTGTTGGAAGAACTCATGTGTCTTACTCTGAATGTGCAATTTAGTAGGTAATTCTTTAGAGACATCTAGTTCAACACAGACTCGGGCAATAGATGGCCCCAGAATTTTTTGCGTGGCAACATCCAATCTTATGGGAGTGCCAAGCATAGAAGTGATCACAAATAAGGATGCGTGCTGATGCAAATATATCGGAAGCGCAGGCAAAGAAATCCAAACAGGAACAATAAGAGCATCATACCGTGGATCAAAATCATACGTGTATTTTGTAACACGCATCGGATAGCCCAGGATAGTCCAAGAACAGCGGCAGAAACAGCGGCTATAATCCCTCTCATTATCAAAACTTATGAGAATATGTGTTTTATCTAGCAGGCTGAGAGAAAGTGATCCAGAGAAGCCAATTCGGTCGAAGGCCTTCTTCAACGCAGCCATTGGTGGTTGGCCTTGCCAAAACGATCCGACGAGAGTGTGCTGAATGTAGAATCTGCAAGGCACCACTAGAAGGGGGTTGAATAGTGGGTGCGGAAAATGTGGTTTTTTTAAAATAGTTTTAAACCAAAAACCCAACTTCTGAAAACAGTTTCTGTTTTCAGGACTGGTTTTAAAACGTTTTGAAAACTAGGTTGCAGGTCTTCAAAAATTCTGAATTTGGAGATAACTTATACTCAGATGTTCTAATTATCTCCTAAAAATTTCAGATTAAAATTCAACCTCTAACCCCTTGAAAAATCGTTGGTGGTCAGATTGCATGAATCTGCCAGAACCGGTAGTCTGATTTGAAAACTTTATTTCTATTTGTCCTTAACTCCAAATGCTCTAAAAATTTAATGACTAACTCCTTATTAGTTGTATTTAAATAGGTTGAAACAGTTTTGAAAAATTCTTTTGGGAATTTAGTCAAATATGATCAAAGTCTCCACTTTTGCAGGCCTGAATATCAGACTGCACTAGTCTCAGAACTTTGGGCGTTTGGATGACTTAACTTTTCCAAAAGGGTTGAAACTTGCGCCAGAAGAACCTTAAGACGTGAGGCTATGACTCTGGAAAGTTTCATAATTTTTGAGATTCGTTTACTATTTTTAACAACGTGATAAATACAATAAACAGTGCTGAAACTGAAAGTAAGTGCTGAAAGTAAATAACACCAGGGATTTTATACTGATTCGGTTATAAACAACCTACTCCAGTCTTTGAGGACACCTTCCTCGGTTAGCACTAATCACACAACACAAACAACACCTTACCACAGAGTTGATGGAGTTACACACCAACTCCAACCCTTTACAAACCTTGTATGAGAATACAATGAACACGAACACCACCACCTTGCAAGTGCAAGATTGATCACACCTTGATCAATCATTTACAACAATGAAAAGAATATGTGGTGGTCTATATGAAGCCTATTCAAGTATATGAATATAAGAACAATAGGCTTTTAGAGAGAAGAAAGAAAGAGAGTGTAGAAGAAGAGACTAGAAACGTTTTTCAATCTTGTATGCTTGTAAGACTTGTGTTCTTTTTGTCTTCCTCTCTTCTTTCCTTTTATCATTGTGGCCGCCCCCTTTGATGCAATTTTCCTCTTGAAAATTATCTTTTAAGTCCATGGAAGTGTGTATTGCATCATTGTGACATGTCTTTGCTTACTTGGCATCTGCTTATTGGATGACAATTAAGCTCTTGCTTACTTGGCACTCATTGATTGGATGGATGTTGTCATCAGTTGATGACTAGATAAATCTGAAATTACACCTCAAAAAGCATGTGCCAATTAGCCATAAACTTATTACCATAAGACACAAGATCATCCAACAAAATTAGCTAGGCAATTAGCTCCAATTTGCCATGCTAAAATCGGCCACTATGTCTCTTGCACATGCTGAAATTTCAGCATGTGTAACATTTACATTTCATTGAAAATATTGCCAAGTTTACTTTGATTTAATCCAAGAAATCAATCACTATTTAGTACAAGACATTCTTATCATTTTTGGAATAAAAATTGACCACCAATAGGGCCTCAAAATCGTCCAACATACATTACACACATGCTGAAATTTTCAGCATGTGTGATATTCAAAGATATCACTATCTTAATTCCATAAAATATTTAAAATACTTTCATACTATTTCCCAATTAATCCACATGATTCAAGACAACAAAATATGGCTCATTAAGGGGAGAAATTCGGCCAGCCATATGCACACATACTGAATTTTCTGCATGTGTCACAATTGTGACAAGATTTGAAATGTTACCTTTTGTAGTTCCTTTCTTTAAGTCACCAACATTGCATGCTTCATTCTTGGCCAATCAAGATGCCAACAAAGCTCCACATATGCTCCAACATAGCCGGTTTAGGCGTGTGAGATGATTTGTGCATGTGCTGAAATTTATTTTTGTCAACTTTGTAAAATAGTGCACATTTAATTATACACACATGGTATATTCCAATCAGCCCTTAATTGATTTTTCTAGAACACTTTATAATGTATAAGGTATGTAAAAAGTGTCTAGATACATGTTATATGCCATGTAATAAATTTTCCATGTGTCGTGTACGTAGAAAACCGAATTTTCGACGTTTATCGATTACCCGATTTTTCTCTAATTAAATTCAAACTTTTTGCACATGTTATATATATTATGTTACACATAATATACATAAATTAAACTTTAATATTCAGCACTTAGGCTGGTCTTAAAGTGGCGCCCAAAACATGTGTCAAAATTGAAATTGGAATTTCCACAATTTGGCCTTAATTGAGGGTGATTTGTGTGTGCCAACATGGAATAATTTTATGGCTGCACATACCATGTAAGCCACGAAATTTGTGGCCATTTTTGAAGTTTAGGGGCTGACCATCTATTTATGGCAAGTACGTGACACGTTGGCGAAGTTTCGGTATTCGCCCAATACGACAATTTTTGGTTTAGAACCTTTTAACGTGTCGTATTAAATTTGTCATCACCATGACTTATAACATATGATATAAGACCTGAATATACTCATAAATATGAGTTAAATATAGTGGTGTGACGTTAACGTACGTATGTAAAATATATGACGTACGTTATATAATTAGTTTAATTAACTAAGTACTTCACTTAATGAACTAGTTTAGTTCATTAATGGTGGCACCTGAAAATAGTTCAAACACAACAAATGTTTGCCATTTGATGTAAGCTTTAATGCTTCATGGCTCGTTAGTATGACAACGTTATATATGAACTATATAAGGCAAGTTTTATGCAAGAACGTGTCATGTCATGCATTTCTTTGTAACATCTTATTTAAATCATGCATTTTGAAATCACTCAAACCCCTTTTTCGTTAGAATCTCTCCCTTTTGATGATTTTCAAAATAACCTACATTCACAATTTAAATCTTATTACTCCCCCTTCAATTGTGCATAAATTCAAATTTTGAATTTCAATTTTCAAATCCGCTCCCCCTTGATTTATGAAATCAGTATCTCTCTCCTCCTTAAATGTTTCTCTCTCCCCGTTAAATCATGCATTCTCTCCCCCTTTATTTTGGAAAGTCAATCAAAAATGCATGTAAATATGGAAAGATAATCAAATCAGAACAGCAGAAATCATGCCTAATTTAGAACGAAGATTTTCGTACGTGGCTTGATTTAAGACTTTAGTGAAGATATCCGTTACTTGTGCTTCTGTACGTACGTGATCTATGACAATATCACCATTATTTACGTGATCACAAAGAAAATGATAGCGTACTTCTATATTCTTGGCCTTAGAGTGTAATACATGGTTCTTAGATAGGTTGATGGCGCTCATACTATCACAATATATAGGAATCTTATTTACCGTAATTCCAAAATCAGAAAGTTGTTGTTTTATCCATAGTAATTGTGTGCAACAAAGACTAAGTGTCATGTACTCAGCTTCAGTAGTGGATAAAGCTACGCTTGCTTGCTTTTTGGAAAACCATAAAATGAGGGAGTATCCTATAAATTGGCAAGTGCCACTCGTGTTTTTTCTATCTATTTTACATCTACCATAATCGGCGTCAGTGTAGGCATGCAAATTAAAGTCACAGTCTTTATCATGCCAAATGCCTAAGGTGGGTGTGTGCTTAATATATCGGAATATTCTTTTCACCGCATTAAAGTGAGACACCTTAGGTTGACTTTGAAAACATGCACACATACATACACTGAACATGATATCAGGCCTACTAGCAGTAAGATATAGTAAAGAGCCAATCACAGATCTATATAAGGCATTATCAAAATCCTTACCATGTTCATCTTTATCTAGTTTAGTAGTGACACTCATAGGGGTGAGGATGGCTTTAAATTCTCAAAATTGAAATTTTTAATCATATCATTTATATATTTAGCTTGACTTATGTGGATCCCTTTACTCGTTTGTTTAATCTGCAAGCTAAGAAAGTAGTTCAATTCGCCAACCATAGACATTTCAAATTCGGATTACATGCAATTTTCAAAATCTTCAACAAGTTTATGAGAAGGGGAGCCAAAAATGATGTCATCAACGTAAATTTGAATAATAAGTAAATCCGATTTATCTTGTTTTAAAAATAATGTACTATCTATAGTGCCTCTTTTAAAACCATTTTCTAAAAGAAAAGTAGCAAAACGATCATACCATGCTCTAGGTGCTTGCTTTAGTCCGTATAGTGCCTTCTTTAGTTTGTACACGTGATCGGGATGTTTCAAATCTTCAAAACCGGGTGGTGTTTCAAGTATACATCTTCTTTTATAAATCCACTTAAGAATGCACTTTTCACGTCCATTTGGTAAAGTTTAAAATCTTTCATGCAAGCAATGGCAAGTAAAAGTCGTATAGCTTCTAAACGTGCTACAGGTGCAAATGTTTCATCATAGTCAATTCCTTCTTCTTCATTATAGCCTTGTGCCACAAGTCTAGCTTTATTTCTAACAACTTTTCCTTCTTCATTCATTTTATTTCTAAACACCCACTTTGTGCCTATTATGGTCTTATCTTGTGGTCGTGGCACTAAATCCCATACGTCATTTCTAATAAATTGATTAAGTTCGTCATGCATAGCATCAATCCAAGGGGAATCACTCAAAGCATTATGCATATTTTTAGGTTCAATTTCGAAAATCATAGCATGAAATTGATTCATTTCATCCGGATTTATTCTTCTACGTGGTCCCACACCGTGAGTGATATCACCTATAATGAGATCATGTGGGTGATCTTTATGCCATCTTGATTGATTATTTTCTACGTTCTCATGCATTTTTAAGTGATCATGCATTTCTAGTGTATCATGCATATCATGCATATCAAACGTCCCATCATCATCATTCAACACGGGTTTCAATTCAAAATCATCATCATATTCTTTATCTTTATCAATCTCACCAAATTCATTAAACTTCACATGAATAGATTCTAGAATTTGTCTAGTGAGAGGATCATAACATCTATATGCTTTTGAATTCACAAAATACCCAAAAAAGATGCATTCAATTGATTTAGATTCATATTATCTAAATTGTCCTTTGTATTTAAAACAAAGCATTTGCATCCAAACACACGAATATAGTCAATTTTAGACATGCAATCATTTAATATCTCATAAGGCGTCTTGTTTATTTTCTTTTTAATGGACAAGCGATTTACTATGTAGCATGCACAGTTTACGGCTTCCGCTCACAGAAATCTAGGCAATTTATTTTTGCACAACATAGTTCTAGATATTTCTTATAATGTCCTATTCTTTCTTTCTACTACTCCATTTAATTGTGGAGTTCTAGGTGGTGAAAACTCGTGTTTAATTCATTTTTCTTTGCAAAAAGAAATCATTTCCTTGTTTTTAAATTTACCGCCTCTATCGCTTCTTATCTTTTTCACATTGACACCATATTGATTTTCAAGTTGTTTTATTAGTTTAGAAATTTCAATAGCACTATCATCCTTATGTGCAAGAATAAAGTCCAAGTATAACGAGAAAAATCATCAACAATCACACAAGCATAGTGACGTCCACCAAGACTCGTAGTGCGACTAGGACCAAACAAATCAATGTGTAATAATTCTAAAAATCTAGCCATGCTTATTTCATTCTTAGATTTAAGTGACTCGCGTGTTTGTTTGCCTTTTATGCAAGATTCACACAACTAAAAGTTGTCTAAATCAAGTGTAGGCAATCCTCGTATTAGGTTCTTTTGTTGGAGTTTTTCTAGTGTAGAAATGCCAATATGTCCTAAACGTCTATGCCACAAATTTACGTTAGATTCATTTGACATGAAGCACTTAACCTTAGCGTCTAACATATCATCCATAGAAAGTGTAAAGATATTTCCTTCCTGTTTTCCTTTTAAAACTGTTTCTCCATTTTTATTTATTAATTACAATATGGGTGAGTAAAGCACACATCAAAACCATTATCAATAAATTGTGAAATGCTAAGAAGATTATAAGATAAGTTGCTTACCAAAAAGACGTTGGAGATTCGAAGGGTGCTTGGGTTTCCAATTGTACCTTTTTCGATGATCTTGCCTTCATTGTTGTCTCCAAAGGTCACGGATCCTCCTTTTGTGACCTTCTTCAATTTCGTGAATAGGCTTGGGTCACCCGTCATATGCCTCGAGCAACTACTGTCAAGGAACCATTTGATTGATGTATCGTTTGATGTGTGGGTTCCCTGCAATGTGCGAGAATAATTTAGGTACCCTTTTAATTTTGGGTCCTTGCGAGTTAGTTATTCACCTCTTGGTAAAAGTACCTTTCGGTACCCATACTTGGGTGATACTTCTTGGTCTAGTAAATGGCAAGAATGTAGGTGAAGGTGCAATGTAGTAGACATGTGGTGAATGCACTTTGGGCCTTTGGCCAAGAACTCCTTTATACGCATTATATGTAGGAGGTTTTTTATATGTCCTTGTGTTAGTGTGTGTAGTGCATGATCTAGATGGGTGAAATGAATGTCATGTATGCATGACTTGTTTCTTCTCATATCTATATGGCACAAAATTGTATTTCTCATGATATGAAGAAGAAGTATGACGAGATGAGGGGAGAGGGGATCTTTGCATCATCTTAAACGCCATATTTGGTTTTGGAGTGTCTACTTTCTTAGACACTACAAACTTGGTTGGTTTAATGGATACTTCATTTGTTTCAATGTATCCTAATCCCGTTTTATCACTATCATGCTTTTGTGATAAAATAATACGATCTAGCATGTTAGATCCCGTATCAAACTGTTTCATCATTTTCTCTAAGTCCGTATTCCTTGATTTCAAATTTGAAATCTCGGATTTCATTTCATAATTTTGCATGGTCAGTGATGAGATCTCTGTCTTTAATGCATTAATGATGCATGACGACTCTTCTTTTGAATCGTTTAATTGAGCGACAAGATTCTCATTAGAAGATTCTAACAGCTTCTTGTCTTCAATTAATCGCTTCTTTTCTTTCGCAAGAGTCTTAGTATATTTATGCAATTCTAAGTACTGACTAAAAAGATCATCATAGGAAGGCTCAGAGTTAGAATCAGAGTCAGATGATACCTCGTTTGATGCTTTGGACACAAAGCATACTTGTGCAGTCTCCTTTTCTGTTGCAGTCTCGGAATCCGATGTATCACTCCAAGTGGAGGCTTTGAGAGCTCGTTTCCTTTGCTTAGGTTCTGAGACGAGTTTATTCTTGTTCCGATCTTTGTCAGGGTATTTGTTTGTTTGCTTGTCCTCATTAGGGCAGTCATATGATAGATGTCCAAGTTTACCACATTCATAACATTTAACATCCTTGTCGTTTGTCTTGTTCTTATTTCTTTTAGTCGAAGTGGCCTTAGTTTTGTTTCTAAACGACTTTCTCATGATTTTTCTTAAGCCTTTAGACAATAAAATTAAGTCATCGTTATCTGTTTCAGAATCACTATCATCTACGTCATCGGAAGAAGTAGAGACGTATTCATTTGATTTAAATGCAATAGCTTTACCTTGTTTTGATGATTCCGATTTCCTTATGGTGAGTTTGTTCTCATAAACCTTAAGTGATCCAATCAATTCTTCCACCTTAATTGACTTAGTTTCCTTGCTTTCTTCTATTGCCGTTACTTTAGGGTCCCACTCGGATGGAAGGCTTCGCAAGACCTTTTGTACCTTTTCCTGCATAGTAAAGGCATTGCCAAGAGACTCAAGAGAATTGTAAATGTTAGTCAAGCGAAGATCCATATAAACGATAGATTCATTTGGCAATAATTTAAATGACTCGAGTGTGGACATGAGCATGTTGATCTTGGACTCTTTTACTTGACTAGTGCCTTCGTGTTTCATTTCAAGAATTCTCCACATTTCTTGAGCACTAGAACAATTTGAAACATATCTAGATTCACTTTCACTTATTCCATTTAGAAGTAATTGCATAGCCCTAGCGTTCATGCTCAGTTTCTTTTTATCCTCACTAGTGTACTCTTGCCTAGGCTTAACGACCTCTAGTGTGACTCCATCTGCAGTGGATAATTTTGATGGAACAAAAGGACCATCTTCTATAATTGACCAAAGATCAATATCAATTGCCATAAGGAAAATTTTCATTCTTAACTTCCATTGAATGAAAGACTCACCGTCAAAGAGAGGAGGCCTTTGACTAGACATACCTTCTTGTTCGGTTTTGAAGTTTGTGGTTGCCATCTCACTTAGATCGTTGGTCCTTTTGATGGAGTGTTCCTGTACTCTGATACCACTTGTAGGATCTGCAAGGCACCACTAGAAGGGGGGATTGAATAGTGGGTGCGGAAAATGTTGTTTTTTAAAATAGTTTTAAACGAAAAACCCAACTTCTGAAAACAGTTTCTGTTTTCAGGACTGGTTTTAAAATATTTTAAAAACTAGGTTGAAGGTCTTCAAAAATTCTGAAATTTAGAGAGAACTTATCCTTAGATGTTCTAAGTATCTCCTAAAAATTTTAGATTAAAATTCAACCTCTAACCCCTTGCAAAATCATTGGTGGTCAGATTGCACGAATCTGCCAGAACCGGTAGTTTGATTTGAAAAATTTATTCCTATTTGTCCTTAACTCCAAATGCTCTGAAAATTTAATGACTAACTCCTTATTAGTTGTATTTCAATGGTTTAAACGGTTTTGAAAACTTCTTTTGGGAAGTTAGTCAAATACGATCAAAGTCTCAACTTTTGCAAGCCTGAAAATCAGACTGCACTAGTCTCAAAACATTGGGCGTTTGGATGACTTATACTTGTCCAAAAGGGTTAAAACTTGTGCCAAAAGAACCTTAAGACGTGAGGCTATGACTCTCGAAAGTTTCGTAATTTTTTAAATTCGTTTACTATTTTTACCAACGTGATTAAAACATTAAACAGTGCTAAAACTGAAAGTAAGTGCTGAAAGTAAATAACACCAGGAATTTTATACTGGTTCGGTTATAAACAATCTCTAGTCTTCGAGGACACCTTCCTCGGTTAGCACTAATCACACAACACAAACAACACCTTATTATAGGGTTGATGGAGTTACACACCAACTCCAACCCTTTACAAACCTTGTATGAGAATACAATGAACACGAACACCACCACCTTGCAAGTGCAAGATTGATCACACCTTGATCAATCTTTTACAACAATGAAAAGAATATGTGGTGGTCTATATGAAGCCTATTCAAGTATATGAATATAAGAACAATAGGCTTTTAGAGAGAAGAAAGAAAGAGAGTGTAGAAAAAGAGGCTAGAAACGTTTTTCAATCTTGTATGCTTGTAAGACTTGTGTTCTTTTTGTCTTGCTCTGTTCTTTCCTTTTATCATTGTGGCCGCCCCCCTTTGATGCCATTCTCCTATTGAAAATTATATTCTAAGTCCTTGGAAGAGTGTATTGCATCATTGTGACATGTCTTTGCTTACTTGGCATCTCCTTATTGGATGATCATTAAGCTCTTGCTTACTTTGCACTCATTGATTGGATGGATGTTGTCATCATTTGATGACTAGATAAATCTGAAATTACACCTCAAAAACAATGTGCCAGTTAGCCATAAACTTATTACCATAAGACACAAGATCATCCCACAAAATTAGTTAGGCAATTAGCTCCAATTTGCCATGCTAAAATCGGCCACTATGTCTCTTGCACATGCTGAAATTTGAGCATGTGTAACATTTACATTTCATTCAAAATATTACCAAGTTTTCTTTGATTTAATCCAAGAAATCAATCACAATTTAGTACAAGACATTCTTGTCATTTTTGGAATAAAAATTGACCACCAATAGTGCCTCAAAATCGGCCAACATACATTACACACATGTTGAAATTTTCAGCATGTGTGATATTCAAATTTATCACCATTTTAATTCCATAAAATATTCAAAATACTTTCATACTATTTCCCAATTAATCCACATGATTCAAGACAACAAAATATGGCTCATTAAGGTGAGAAATTCGGCCAGCCATATGCACACATGCTGAATTTTCAACATGTGTCACAATTGTAACAAGATTTGAAATGTTACCTTTTGTAGTTCTTTTCTTTAAGTCACCAACATTGCATGCTTCATTCTTGGCCAATCAAGATGCCAACAAAGCTCCACATATGCTCCAACATAGCTGGTTTAGGCGTGTGATATGATTTGTGCATGTGCTGAAATTTATTTTTGCCAACTTTGTAAAATAGTGGACATTTAATTATACACACATGGTATATTCCAATCAGCCCTTAATTGATTTTTCTAGAAAACTTTAGAATGTATAAAGTATGTAAAAAATGTCTAGATACATGTTATATGCCATGTCAAAAATGTTCCATGTGTCGTGTACGTAGAAAACCGAATTTTCGACGTTTATCTATTACCCGATTTTTCTCTAATTAAATATTAACTTTTTGCACATGTTATATATATTATGTTACACAAAATATACATAAATTAAACTTTAATATTCAGCACTTAGGCTGATCTTAAATTGGCGCTACAATTTGGCCTTAATTGAGGGTGATTTGTGTGTACCAACATGGAATGATTTTATGACTGCACAAACCATGTGAGCCACAAAGTTTGTGGCCATTTGTGAAGTGTAGGGGCTGACCATCTATTTATGGCAAGTACGTGACACGTTGGTGAAGTTTTGGTATTCGCCCGATATGACAATTTTTGGTTTAGAACCTTTTAACGTGTCGTATTAAATTTGTCATCACCATGACTTATATCATATGATATAAGACCTGAATATGCTCATAAATATGAGTTAAATATAGTGGTGTGACGTTAACGTACGTACGTAAAATATATGACGTGTCGGTAGTACGTTGGAATAAATGTGTATGTGCCTTTTTCAAAAAAAATCTGAATATATATATATACACATATATATATACATATATATGTATATATATGTATATATTTTTTTTAAAAAAAAACCGTATATTTATTATGTAAACCCCTCACTTCTGGTGGAGGAAAACCATAGTACATCAAAATGAAACAATGAACAGTATAGCAGTAAGTGATTACCAACATCCAGGCTATATATGATATGCCGCAGTAAAACCTTGCCGAGTAAAACCACCCTTGTGGATAAAACCCCGGCGAAGGAAAAAGCGTACATATTTATATAGCTGGACTGTTGATATACGCCATTGTGTAATGAATGACAAAATGTTAACCAAGGACTACACAAACATAACGAAAGAAATTGCCAGAGGATCAGCCGCACGTCAAGGGGATCTCGCATCCAGCCGGAATGCCCATCAATGCCGAAGAAATGAAACGCAAAGCCTGTGTCCTTCCAATCCGTCCAATGAGCAACAGCGCATCCAAGGAAAAGAAAAATCAGTTTATGTCGCTGATAATGGGACCAGGACCAGGCGACGGAGGCATAAACTGTGTAGAGGAGACTCTCGATCCATGTTCCCGACCACGCACAATGAAGAGAAGTGTTTGGGTAAAACATAAGTTCAGGACATAAATAAACATGAGAGATCTGGGCATAGATCAAACCTGCTTTGCCGGCACAACGCAAAGTGCCGACAAAAATACTTGTGACATGCCAACCCCTGTGGATGACTGAGAATAATAGACAACAGCATGCCAGAGTCGTCAGAGATAGATGATGATGTGGGGAATCGTTGACACCAACAAGACGCCTCACAGCCACGAGCGAAGAGCATAAGTGTATTGTTGCCAAACATACACGGTGCAAGAAATGAAACAGCGGCGTCAGTGTGCGAAAAATGATATATTGGGACTGTTGGGGTGAAAGAAAAGAAAACGTACCAAGTCTTCCTGTACCTAATGAAGTACAAGCAGAGAACACTCGACGTTGCCAATCCGTATGGAAGACTGTAGGTATGTTAGTGAGGCACCCCCACTCCATATTGGCATTACCGTTACAGCGGCGGCCATTTATCATGGGAACAAATACAGCATTAAAGTGGATAAATATATAAATTATGCAGCAGTGAATCAAATGAGTATGATGCGTACCGGGCCTGCCCGTGACTAATAGTACACGGGTAGAATATCTTAAAGAACAGCAACCCATAAGGTAGACTAAAGTGTCAAGTTGTGCGCAAGGCTGCCGACGTGAGATCCAACGTAACTGATGCCCTGACCAGGTGGGGAAGAGTGCGACTGTTGAAAACACCCGTTGCAGGATGCATCATCGCATGTTGGGCAAGATAATGAGCTGGCATATTAGTCTCACGATACGTGTGAATAATCACCAATCGATGCTGCCTAACCAAAGCTTTTAGCTGCCAGAGATGGTAATTTCCCGAAGGTTGCGGCGGCTTGCATAGACATGATAACATTTGAGCACAATCAGACTCAACAATGAGCGAACGATAAAGTGGAAGAAAAGTACATCAAGCCAAAAAGAGTAGCCTGAATCTCTGCCTGCAAAGGTGTATATGTATATATATATATGTATATATCTATATATATGTGTATATATCTATATATATGTGTATATATCTATATATATATGTATATATATATGTGTGTATATACTTAAAATGGCATATATATGGAGAGGGAGAACTTTCCTTTCTTCAACTTGTTGCCTTGCGCCTTTTCCAAATATGGATTCCTTTAATGAACTACTTAGTTTAATTAACTAAGTACTTCACTTAATGAACTAGTTTAGTTCATTAATGGTGGCACCTGAAAATAGTTCAAACACAACAAATGTTTGCCATTTGATGTAAGCTTTAAAGATTCATGGCTCGTTAGCACGACAACATTATATATGAACTATATAAGGCAAGTTTTATGCAAGAACGTGTCATGTCATGCATTTCTTTTTAACACGTTATTTAAATCATGCATTTTGAAATCACTCAAACCCCTTTTTCTCTACATTGAAAAGGGGCGATTAACGAATCCACCCCTGCATCGGTAAATTGGATTGAAGAACAACCCTTATAGCGTGCATGCGGTTTCAGCTGAATAGTCGGAGGAGAGTTTCCTCTGAGGATATTGGCGAAGGAAGGTGGACGTACTGTGGCTGCCGGTGGCGGCAGCTGCTGCATGCTACGTGCAAAACACGAAGCGCCTAGGGTAGCGGCCGACGCAAACATTCTCAATTTGTATTTTTTTTTGAAGAAAAAATTTTATTAGCATAAACCCTAACTTTTGGCGGAGGAAAACCTTATTACAACAAATGAAAAGATGACGACAGTATGAGTATATGATCATCAACATCCATATTATATATGATATGCCGCACTAAAACCTTGCCATGTAAAAACACCCTTGTGGATAAACCTTGACGAAGGAAAAAGCGTACATATTTATATAAATGGAATGTTGTGGTATGTTATCGTATAAAATTATGAATATGAAAATCGGCTATTACACAAATGTAACAAAAGAAAAAGCCCTGTGAACCGCCATTTCTTATGATGGTTCCTTGGCCGGGCGGACACCGCGTCAATGGTCAGGAATATAAGTACGATCCATGTCCTCGTCCATGCATGAAATAAACAAAGGGTTGAGTAAAGCAGAAGTCTGAGGCATAATGAAATATGTGAGGCGAATCGGAGGAAAATCATACCAGGTCTGCCGGCACAACCTAATGTGCCGACAGAGATATAGGATATACGCCAATCCATTTGGAAGACTTGCAATAGGAGGCAGCAGTGTGTTTGCATCAATGACGACAAGTTGAGTGAAGGATGCAAAGACAGTGTGGAGTTTTGATTATGAGGGTGTGATCCATGCGCATAATGAAAGGAAATTTCAGCAGCGTGCAAAGGCCACCAATGTATCGATGCCATCCATACACCAACCAACCAAAAGGGCATCAATCCACATATAATATACGCCAAAAGAGATATCAGCAGCGAGAGAAGGATGCCAATGTGATGATGTTGTCCACGCACAAAGAAAACAATCAGAGAGGTCAATAGGGAGAAAATGACATACAAAAACCAGTAGAATGATTGGAAAGCAAGCGTATCGAGTCTGCCTGTACTTAATAAAGTACAGGCAGAGAAATTGCAGAGATGCCAATCCATATAGAAAGCTCTAGTTGTGTGAACTCGGTTGCATCACGCCAAGCGGGTTGCGCAGTTGCGGTGTCGTCCATTTATAGAGTGAGAAAAGAAAACATTAGCTATGCAGAGGATTTGAAAGATGTAGCAGTAAACCAAAGGAGTGCAATGCGTACCGTGCCTGCCCGTAACAGGTATGGTACGGGCAGAATATTCAGAAATATGCCAATCCATGAGGAAGACTATAATGTCAGCATGTACGCAAGCTAGCCGAAGTGAGATCCAATGTGAGCGATGCACCTACCAAAGCTGGGAGATTATGACTGTTGAAAATATTTGTCGCATGATACATCATCGCATGTTGAGCAAGGTAGTGAGCTGGCATATTGGCTCTGGCATATTGGCCTCGCGATACGTATGAGCTATCTCCAGTTTATGATGATGAAGTAATGTATATAATTAGTCGTAGATGATAGTTTCCATAAATATGTTGTGGTTGATGTAGCCGTGACAATATTTGAGCACAATCAGATTCTATTATGAGCGGGCGATAGAAGGAGAGAAAATACATCAAACCAAAAAGAGTAGCCTGAATCTCTACCATCAACGGTGCACTTGGAGGCAGACGAAATGAAAGCGCACGCACACAGTTACCTTCTTGATCACGCAAAATGGCCCCACTCGCGGCGTAGTGGCAGCCGACTGCTGCATCAATATTTAACTTGAGTGTTCCTAAAGGTGGAGTTTTCCACCGAGAGATCCGGTCCCGCTGCAAGTTTGGATCCCTGTATCTTCTGTATCCACATGTGAATGTCAAAATGTATGGAATTCCTTAGCCCTGTGATAGAAAAGGATGTAGAGTCCCCATATACTAATTGCGCATAATGCCGCCAGATGTTTGAAACTGTAATTGCTGGAATGACAATTTTTAAAACCCCAAATAATGATGAAGATGTGGAACGATACCACCAAGCTAATAAATACTGACGCAGAGTTAGTGATGTCGGGAGTATTCCATGCAACTCTGCAGCACAAAAAGCCGATAAATGGCGAATGCGACTGCAGTAAAGGAAAATATGATCCACTGTGGCTGAGTGCTCCCTGCAAAAAGGACATTGCGTGGGACGTGCCACTAAGTACCGTCCTATGTAGTCTTCAAATGGCATGGCCGAATGAAAGAGGCGCCACATCAATATTTTCGTGGATGGGGAATGTTGCTTAAACCAAATACATTTTGTAGATAGTTGTGTTGGCCTTGACATCCTACAAATAGCATAGGCCGACTTGAGAGTAAACTCGCCTGTGGGCGTTGGCGTCCATGTAAGAAATGATCCCATACCAGTCGTTTGAGAAATGCAGGTGTGGTGAATTCGACATATGAGTTTCCATACTGCAGAATCAGGGAGTCGTGGATGATAATCGCCCCTCCTACCATATTTCATATGCATACACTGACTCCATAAAGTATTTTGCTTTTGATATGTCCACCAAATTCGACATTGATATGCCTGCTGCAACTCGCTAAGATCTCAGAGGCCTAATCCGCCTTCTTCAATAGGCGTGGTGATTTTGTGTCATGCCACCCAATGATGCCTATCCCCCCAGTAGAATGCTGCCATCTTTCTGTTGATCATTCAGATGACTGACTTTGGCAAACCGCCTGCTGCCAGAATATAAAGCAGAAGCGCTGCAATCACTGAATGCAAAAGTACTAACAGCCCTGCCGATGAGAGTAGACGGGCATGCCAGCCTTGTAGACGGTCGTCAACATGCTTTAATAGGGACGAACAATATAAGGATCGATTGATGCCTTTATGAAGATATGAACCAAGATATCGAAAAGCTAGAGTGGTTGCTCGCATGCCTAGTATGTCTTTGAATATCCGACACTGACTTGAGGTGACACTAGCTGAAGGGATGAAACTACTTTTATGAAAATTCGCCTTTTGTCCTGATGCAGTTTCATACATAGTGAGGAATGCGTGGAAACGTCTGAGATTGCGCTGTGCACCTCATAGAAAAATAAGTAAGTCATCTGCATAGGCCAAGTGAGAGATGGTTATCGGTATTCGCCCCAGTCGAAACGATTGAATGTAGCCCGCTGCAACTAACGACTTTAGTTCTCTGCTGAAACCTTCTGATGATATAATAAACAGTAAGGGGGACAAAGGATCACCCTAAGATGCGAACCCGAGCCTTCAGTCTAAGTAAGGCAGGTAGCATGGATTCGACAAATAAGTTTCCAAACCAGTGAATCTGGTAGTCGAGGGCGATAATCCCCTCTGTTGCCATATTGAATATGCATGTACTTACTCCAAAGTGTGTTATGTTGCTGATATGACCACCAAATTCGACAGTGATAAGCCTTTTGTAACATACTAAGATCCTGGAGACCCAAGCCTCCTTCTTCAATTGGCGAAGCAATTATGGACCATCCTGGAGACCCAAGCCTCCTTTTGACCAGATGCAGTTTCATACCAAGTTAAGAAAGAGTGAAATCGTCATAAATTGCGTTGTGTACCCCGCGGCAAAATAAGCAGATCATCCGGGCATGCCAAATGGGTAATAGCAAATGGAATCCGGCCTAGGCGAAAAGGTTGTAGTGCACCAGATTCAACCAATGATTTGAAGCCTCTGCTAAAACCCTCGGAAGATAGAATAAAGAGCAATGGGGACAGCGGGTCACCTTGCTTGGCACCTCTGTACGGTCGGAAATACACCGAAGGTTGGCCATTAATCAAAACCGATAATGTAGTGGCGCACAAGTGATTGATGATTATCCGAATGAAGAAATTGGAGAAGCCAAACTGTCATAACAACAATTCCAGATACTCCCAGCTGACTCGATCAAAAGCCTTCATCATGTCCAATTTCAAGCATAATTGAGATCCACTCTTATCAAGCATATGTACCATCTCACGTGCCATTAGAACTTGTGTGGAAATATCGTGCCTAGGCAAAAAACCTATTTGTTCCAGAGATATTAATTTGGGAAGCAGTTTGCCCAAATGTGTGGCGATGATCCTCGTACAAACTTTACTCAAAAAGTTTGTAAGACAAATGGGTCAAAAATCACTGAATGTTTGAGGAGATTGTGTCTTTGGAATCAAGGTAATCAAGACACTAGCCATTACAGAGGGTTGTGGTATGCCAAGAAAAAACTTCTGCACATCTTTAACAACATCAGAATGTATAACTAGCCAACACGATCGGTAAAACGTACCATGAAATCCATCCGGTCCTGCTGCAATCTAGGGATCTAAATGCCATACTGCCTCCTTTACTTCTGCCTCCATGGGTAACTGCGTAAGCATGATATTGTCTGCCTCTGATATCAGATAAGGGATGTGTGAAAGAATGGATGAATGATTATGTGTTGCCTCCCGAGCAAATAAAGTGCTATAGAACGAAACAACTTCTGCCATAATGTCTGTTGGCGTCGTACACAGCGTACCATTGGAGGTGCGAATTTGTTGTATATGGAGGTTTGATCGCCGCCCTTTGACAATAGAATGAAAATATCGTGTGTTAGCGTCGCCCTCTTTGAGCCATTTTACCCTCGTTTGTTTGGGAACCTAGTATACCTTTTCAAGAAGGCACCTCTTATGGTAATGATGTAGGATCTGCAAGGCACTACTAGAAGGGGGGGTTGAATAGATGGTGCGGAAAGTGTGCTTTTTAAAATTTCTTTAAACTTGAACAATTCAAGTTCTGAAAACAGATTCTGTTTTCAGGACCTGTTTTAAAACGTTTTTAAAACCAGGTTAGAGGTCTCCAAAAATTATGCAATTTTGAGAGAACTTAGCCTCAGATGTTATGAGGGTCCCCTAAAAATTTCAAATAAAAATTCAACCTTTAACCCCTTCAAAAACCGTTGGTACTTAGATTGTGCAAATCTGCCAGAAAAGGTAGATGGTTTTGAAAAATTAATTCCTATTTGTGTGAACGTCCAAATGCTCTGACAATTTGACCAATAACTCCTTATATATTATATTTAAATGTGTTGAAACAGTTTTGGAAAATTCTTTTGGGAATTAGGTCAAATACAATCAAAGTCTCAACCTTTGCAAGTCTGAAAATCAGACTGCACTAGTCTCAGAACTTTTGATGTTTAGTTGACTTATACTTGTCCAAAAGGGTTGAAACTTATGCCAAATTAACCCTAGAACGTGTAAGTATGTTTCTGGAAATTTTCGTAATTTTTGAAAATCGTTTACTATTTTTACGGATGCGAACAAGAAGGATAAACAGTGCAGTAACTGAAACGTAAATGCAGAAAGTAAATGGCACCAAGAATTTTATACTGGTTCGGTTATAAACAACCTACTCCAGTCTTCAAGGAACACCTTCCTTGGTTCACACTAATCACACACACAGAGTACACCTTACCGCAGGGTTTGATAGAGTTACACCTAACTCCAACCCTTTACAAACCTTGTATGACGAGTACAATGAACACCACCACCTTGCTAGAATGAAGATTGATCACACCTTGATCAATCTTTTACAAAGATGTATGAATGGTGGTTTATCTCAAGCCTATTCAAGATTGAAAGAATATGAATACAATAGGCTTTTACAAGAAAAGAGAAAGAAAGAAGATGTAGGAGAAGAAGAGCTTGACTAATTTGATCTCTTTGAATTGCAATGCTTGTTGTTGTTTTTGTTTGCTCTCCTCTTCTTTCCTTATAATGTTGCAGCCGTCCCCTATGGTAGTCCCCCCTCTTGAAAATTATCTTTTAAGTCCTTGAGAGAGTGTATGACATCATTGTGACAAGGCCTTGGTTACTTGGCATCTTCCTATTGGATCATCATTTAGTCTTCGCTTACTTGGCACCTCCTTATTGGCTCAATGTTGTCATCAAGATGAAATGGAAAAAATCTGAGATATTCACTTTAACATGTGCCAAAAATCAATCACAAAATCATACCATAAATCAAGAATTATATCATAAATTGCAAGACCAAAAATTCTTCCATTTCTATGCCAAAAAATCAGCCAAGACAATCTTGCCATGCTGAATTTTTCAGCATGTGCATCATGGGGATAAACTTTAAATCATTACCATTTTTCTTTAAATTGTCATCATAAAAATGAATCAATAATATATGGTATGTATTTTTACCAATTAAGAAATGAACTTGGACACAAAAAAACCTTAAGAATTCGGCCACACCATGTACACATGCTGAAAAATTTTCAGCATGTGTGATATGTTAAATATCCCCATTTATTTATTTTAAATATTATTCAAAACCTTACCATATCCTCTTCCAATCAATCACCTAATAAAAGATGAAAAAATATGTCACATTTAACGCCAAAAAAATCGGCCATTTGCTCCTTTGGACATGCTGAAATTTCAGCATGTGTAACATTCACTTTTTGTTCAAAATATTGCCTATTTTGCATTGATTTAATTCAAGAAATCAAATGATAATTCAATCACCATTTAGTATGCAATATTTTCAACTTTTATGGAATAAAAATTAGTCACTAATAAGGTGAGAAAATCGCCCATGTTAATGCACACATGCTGAAATTTTCAGCATGTGTTACAAATGTGACATTGTTTGAAATGTTACCTTGTGTAGCTCCTTCCTTTATGTCACCAATAATGTATGATTAATTCTTGACCAATCAATATGCCAACAAGGCTCCACATATGCTCCATCTCAGCTGTAGGGGCGTGCATACATGTATATGCATGTGCTGAATTTCACTTTTGTTAACTTTGTAGAATAGTGCACATTTAATAATACACACATGTAATATTCTAATCAGCCCTTAATTTAATTTTCTAGAACACTTTAAGATGTATATCATATGTAAAAAGTGTCTAGATACGTGTCACATGATGTACAAGGAAAACGTTCCATGTTATGTGCGTAGAAAACCGAATTTTCGATATTTATCGATTATCCGATTTTTCTCTAATTTAAATTCCAACTTTTGCACATGCTATATATATTATGTTATACATAATATATATAATATATACTTTAAATCTCAGCACTTGGCTGGTCTAAAGTGGTACCAGTAACATGTGACAAAATTAAACTTGGAATCTTCATATTTTGGCCTTAATGTGGGGTGATTTGTGTGTGCCAACATGGAAAGTATTTTTGGCTGAACATATCATGTATGGCACGAAATTTACATCAATTTTTGATGTATATGGGCTGGCCATTTATTTATGGCAAGTACGGGACACGTTGGCAAAGTTTCGGTTTTCGCCCGATACGACAAATTTCGGTTTAGAACCTTTTATCGTGTCGTATTTAATTTGTCATCACCATATCTTATATCATATGATATAAGACCTGAATATACTCATAAATATGAGTTAAGTATAGTGGTGTGACGTTAACGTACGTACGTAGAATATATAACGTGTCGGTAGTACGTTGGAATACATGTGTATGTGCCTTTTTCAAAAAAATCTGAAAATATGTATAATATATGTGTATGGGGCGTGTATAATAAGGATGGGGAGGAGGAGAAAACTTTCCTTCCTTAGCCTTGTTGCCTTTGTGCCTTTTCCAAATGTAGCTTCCTTTAATGAACTACTTAGTTTATTAAACTAAGTACTTCACTTAATGAACTAGTTTAGTTCATTAATGGTGGCACCTGAAAATAGTATAAACACAACAAATGTTTGCCATATAATGTAAGCTTTAATGCTTCATGGCTCGTTAGTACGGCAACATAATATATAAGCTAAATAAGGCAAGTTATCATGCATACATGTACACATTTATATATGTATACGTTTATACATATATATAAACATTCAAATTGCTTATTTTGAAATCACTCAAACCCTCTTATTTCTACAATCTCCCCCTTTTGATGATTTTCAAAATAACTTGTGTACATGATTTAAATGCTATCTCTCCCCCTTGAATTGTGCGCAAATTTGAAATTTGAATTTTGAATTTCAAATCCGGCTCCCCCTTGATTTGTGCAATTAAGATCAATCAGTGTCTATTAAAATCAATCAGTGTCTCTCTCCCCCTTAAATCATGCTTTTCTCTCCCCCTTTATTTTGGAAAGTAAATCAGAAGATGTCTGTCAAAAAGTAAAGCAAATAATGTCAAATCAAATCATATCAACGGGAATCATGCCTAATTTTGAGCGAAGAGATTCATATGTGGCTTGATTTAAGGCCTTTGTAAATATATCCGCTACTTGTGATTCTGTGCGTACGTGATCTATGACAATATTACCATTGTTAACATGATCACGAAGAAAGTGATAGCGTACTTCAATATGCTTAGCCCTAGAATGTAACACGGGGTTCTTAGACAAATTTATTGCACTCATACTATCACAATATATAGGAATTTTATTTACGGTAATTCCAAAGTCCGAGAGTTGTTGTTTTATCCACAACAACTGTGTGCAACAAAGGCTAAGAGCCATGTACTCCGCCTCAGTAGTGGACAAAGCAACACTTGCTTGCTTTTTGGAAAACCATGAAATAAGGAAATTTCCTATAAATTGGCAGGTTCCGCTCGTGCTTTTTCTTTCTATTTTGCAGCCACCATAATCTGCATCAGTGTAAGCATGTAAGTCAAATGTAGAATCCTTATCGTACCAAATACCTAAGGTGGGCGTGTGCTTAATATAACGGAATATTCTTTTTACCGCATTTAAGTGTGACATCTTAGGTTGACTTTGAAAACGAGCACACATGCATACACTAAACATGATGTCAGGCCTACTAGCAGTTAAATATAGCAAAGAACCTATCATATATCGATATAATCCATTATCAACGTCTTTACCATGTTCGTCTTTGTCTAATTTAGTAGTGACACTCATAGGGGTGGGGGATGGTTTCAAATTTTCAAAATTAAACTTTTTGATCATGTCATTAACATATTTCGCTTGGCTTATATGAATTCCTTTACTCGTTTGCTTAATCTGCAAGTCAAGAAAATAATTAAGTTCACCAACCATAGACATTTCAAATTCAGATTTCATGCAATTTTCAAAATCTTTAACAAGTCTATGTGAGGTAGAGCCAAAAATAATGTCATCTACGTAGATTTGAATAATAAGTAAATCTGATTTTTCTTGTTTCAAAAATAGTGTACTATCTATAGTACCACGTTTAAAATTATTTTCTAAAAGGAAAGTAGCAAAACGATCATACCATGCTCTCGGTGCTTGCTTTAGGCCATATATTGCCTTCTTTAGTTTGTACACGTGATCTGGATGTTTCAAATCTTCAAAACCGGGTGGTTGCTTCACGTATACTTCTTCTTGTATGAATCTGTTTAGGAAAGCACTTTTTACATCCATTTGATATAATTTAAAATCTTTCATGCAAGCAATAGCAAGTAATAGTCGTATAGCTTCTAGACGTGCTACGGGTGCGAATGTTTCATCATAGTCAATTCCTTCTTCTTGATTGTATCCTTGTGCAACAAGTCTCGCTTTATTTCTAACAACCTTTCCTTCTTCATTCATTTTAAAACCTAAATACCCACTTTGTGCCTATAATAGTGTTATCTTGTGGTCGTGGCACTAAATCCCATACATCATTTCTAACGAATTGATTAAGTTCGTCATGCATAGCATCAATCCAAGAAGAATCACTCAAAGCATCATGCACATTTTTGGGCTCAATTTCAGAAATCATAGCATGAAATTCATTTATTTCATCCGAAGTGATTCTTCTACGTGGTCGCACACCGTGAGTGAGGTCGCCTATGATGAGATCATGTGGGTGATCTCTATGCCATCTTGGTTGATTATTTTCTAAGTTATCATGCATTTCTATATGATCATGCACTTCTAGTGTCTCATTCATATCATGCATATCAAAAGAATCATTATCTTCATTCAAAACGGGTTTCAATTCAAAATCATCGTCATATTCCTTATCTTTATCAATCTCACCAAATTCATTGAATTTAACATGAATAGATTCTATAATTTGTCTAGTGAGAGGATCATAACATCTATATGCCTTTGAATTTATAGAATATCCAACAAAAATGCACTCAATTGATTCAGATTCAAATTTATCTAAATTATCTTTTGTATTCAAGACAAAACATTTGCATCCAAACACACGAAAATAGTCAATCTTAGGCATGCGATCATTCAAAATCTCATAAGGCGTCTTGTTTATTTTCTTTCTTATAGATATGCGATTTACAATATAGCATGCACAGTTCACAGCTTCCGCCCACAGAAATCTAGGCAATTTATTTTCGCAAAGCATGGTTCTAGCGATTTCTTGTAATGTACGATTCTTTCTTTCTACTACTCCATTTAGTTGTGGAGTTCTAGGTGGCGAAAACTCATGTTTAATTCCTTTTTCTTCACAAAACGAAATCATCTCTTTGTTTTTAAACTCACCGCCTCTATCGCTTCTTATCCTTTTCACATTTACACCGTATTGATTTTCAAGTTGTTTAATTAATTTAGCAATCTCAACGGCGCTATCATCCTTATGTGCAAGAAATAAAGTCCAAGTGTAACGAGAAAAGTCATCAACAATTACGCATGCATAGTGACGCCCACCAAGGCTTGTAGTGCGACTAGGACCAAACAAATCGATATGCAATAGTTCTAATATTCTAGTTGTGCTTATTTCATTTTTCGGCTTAAGTGACTCACGTGTTTGTTTGCCTTTTATGCAAGATTCACACAACTGAAAGTTGTCTAAATCAAGCATAGGCAATCCCCGTACTAGGTTCTTTCGTTGAAGTTTTTCTAGTGTGGAAATGCCAATGTGTCCTAAACGTCTATGCCATAAATTCACATTGGTTCATTTGACATAAAACACTTAACTTTAGCGTCTACTACATCATCCATAGATAGCGTAAAAATATTCCCTTCTCGTTTTCCTTTTAAAACGGTTTCTCCATTTTTATTTAGTATGTTGCAATAAGGGTGAGTAAAACACACATTAAAACCATTGTCAACAAATTGAGAAATGCTAAGAAGATTGTAGGATAAGTTGCTTACCAAAAATACGTTGGAGATTTGGAGTGTGTTCGGATTACCAATCGTACCTTTTCCAATGATCTTGCCTTCATTGTTGTCTCCAAAGGTCACAGATCTGCCTTTTTTGACCTTCTTTAACTTGGAGAACAAGCTCGGGTCACCCGTCATGTGCCTCGAGCAACCACTGTCAAGGAACTACTTTATTGATGTGTCTTTCGAAGTGTGGTCTCCCTGCAATGTGAAAAGGTGATTTAGGTACCCTTTTAATTTTGGGTCCTTTCGAGTTAGTTAATCGCCTTTTGGTAAAGGTAACTTTCGGTACCCATACTTGGGTGATCCTTCTCGGTCTATCAAATGGCAAGAATGTAGATAAAGGTGCAATATAATAGACATGTGGTGCATGCACTTTGGGCCTTTGCCCAAGGACTCCTCTATACTCATTGAATGAAGGACGCTTTTGATATGTCCTTGTGTGTGTGTGTGCGTAGTGCGTGGATGATATGTATTTCGTGTATGCATTGTTCTTCTCTTTTCATATCTATATGGTACAACGTTATATTTCACATGATATGAAGAAGTGGGGCGTGAGGAAGGGGGCGCTTTTTGCGTCATCTTAGACGCCACTTGCGGCTTAGGGGTGTCTACTTTCTTAGACACAACAAACTTGGTTGGTTTGATTGATACTTCGTTAGTATCAACGTATCCCAGTCCTGTGTTGTCGCTGTCATGCTTTTGTGATAATATGATGCGATGCAGCATGTTGGACCCTGTATCAAACTGTTTCATCATTTTCTCTAAATCGGTATTCCTTGATTTCAAATTTGAAATCTCGGATTTCATTTCATTATTTTGAGAGGTTAATGATGAAATCTTGGTTTTCAATGCAGTGATGACACATGAAGACTCTTTCTTTGAATCTCTTAATTGAGCGACAAGGTTCTCGTTAGAAGATTCTAACAGTTTCTTGTCTTCAATTAATCGTTTCTTTTCTTTAGCGAGAGTCTTAGTAAATTTATGCAATTCTAGATACTGGCTAAAAAGATCATCATAAGAAGGTTTAGAGTCAGAGTCAGAATCAGATGATACCTCATTAGATGCTTTGGATGCAAAGCATACTTGTGCGGTCTCCTCTTCGGTCTCAGTCTCAGAATCTGATGAATCACTCCAGGTGGATGCCTTTAGAGCACGTTTCCTTTGTTTGGGTTCTGAGACGAGTCTTTGTCTGTTTCGCTCCTTGTCAGGGTACTTAGTAGTTTGCTTTTCTTTATTTGGGCAGTCATATGATAAGTGTCCGAGTTTGCCACATTCATAACATTTAACGTCTTTATTGTTTGACTTGTTCTTATTTCTCTTAGTAGTAGTGCCCTTATTTTTGTTTCTAAATGACTTTCTCATAAATTTTCTCAATCCTTTAGCCAATAGAATTAGGTCATCATTATCCGATTCGGAATCACTATCATCTACGTGATCGGAGGGAGGGGAGACGTATTCATTTGATTTAAAAGCAATAGCTTTACCTTGTTTTGATGATTCCGTTTTCCGAATGGTGAGTTTATTTTCATAAACTTTAAGTGAACCGATTAGTTCTTCCATCTTTATTGATTTAGTTTCCTTGCTTTCTTCTATCGTAGTCACTTTAGGGTCCCATTC
Organism: Eustoma russellianum; assembly: GCA_036186865.1. NCBI lineage: Eukaryota > Viridiplantae > Streptophyta > Magnoliopsida > Gentianales > Gentianaceae > Eustoma > Eustoma russellianum. The sequence goes on from AP025047.1 coordinate 33,968,075, forward strand.
AGAAGGAAGGCTTCGTAGGACTTTCTGCACCTTTTCCTGCGTAGTAAAAGCCTTACCAAGAGACTCAAGAGAGTTGTAGATGTTAGTCAAACGAAGATCCATATCTACAATAGACTCATTGGGCAATAATTTAAAAGACTCAAGTGTGGACATGAGCATGTTAATTTTTGACTCTTTTACTTGACTCGTGCCTTCATGTTTCATTTCTAGTATTCTCCACATTTCTTGTGCACTTGTACAGTTTGACACATAACTAGACTCACTTTTACTTAATCCGTTTAAAAGCAATTGCATAGCCCTAGCATTCATACTAAGTTTCTTTTTATCATCACTCGTATATTCTTGTCTAGTTTTAATAACTTCTAAAGTAACTCCGTCTACAGTGGATACATTAGATGGGACATAAGGACCATCTTCAATGATTGACCAAAGGTCTATACCTATAGCCATAAGAAAAAGCTTCATCCTAAGTTTCCACTGAATAAACGACTCACCGTCAAAAAGTGGAGGCCTTTGGCTCGACATACCTTCTTGCTCGGTTTTGAGATTTGTGGATGCCATCTCACTGAATCGTTGGATTCCTTGAAGTGAGTGTTCCTGCGCTCTGATACCACTTGTAGGATCTGCAAGGCACCCGGCCTCGTCCGGATACGGTGCACCCGCCGTACTTCACTAAGGAGAGTACAAAGCGTCATGCTTAACATGCGAAAATCCATAACATAAGTCGTGGACTCCCATGCTAACATTCAACATGGTAGTAAAATTTAGGCAGAATTAAAAACTTTTACATAAATCATTCTATACATCCGACATAAGTTTTACAACCACATTCATTACATCAGTAATTCTGCAATCATTGCTTCCAACATAAATCCGTCATGTTATGAATCCATCATAATAGAATCCCTAAGCTGTCATCCACTCGCATTCTCACAGATGTGGGATCCTATGCTCGTCATCAATCTTTGCTACCCCGTTTCCTGTAAACTCTGGGAGGAAAAATAAGGGGGTGAGTGACAAAGTCACCAGCAAGTACACCATAAACAATCATGCATTAAATGGAAAGTACATACAAGAACCGAACCCCCAAAATTTTGGTCTCTTACCGTCATACCTGTCTTTCCATTCAAATGCCACCAAGGTAATAGAATCATCACTTGATCATAAAGGGAATAAGATCATAGCTTACATAACAACAACAATAAGATCGTAACTTAGGTAACGAAAGATAGCAAAGTCATGACATAAGTAACATTACGTCTAGCATTTAGCTAGCATCTCATCCTTTCCGTCAATAGCCACTACGGCAATAAAATCATAACTTAGTCATGTAGCACGTAAAGACACAACTCAGTGCACAGACTCGACATTATGCTCATGACCATATGCAACGTGTATGAGTATGCAAATGCAGTGCATAATGAAAACATGAAAATATTTTCTTTCATTCTTTCTTTCAAAACATCATCGTCAATAAAATCAAGAGAGTTCAGATCTATTATATCCGGATCTGAGGCGGTCATATCCATCCCTTCGAATCTATTATTTCCGGATCCAAAAACGGTCACATCATCAATCATAGTCATCAGGTCTATTCTCTCCGGGCCTGAACGGTCATGATTCTTCAGATCTATCATATCCGGATCTGAAAACGGTCTTACTTGTCAGGTCTATCATATCCGGGCCTCAACGGTCATGATTCTTCAGATCTATCATATCTGGATCTGAAAACGGTCTTACTTGTCAGGTCTATCATATCCGGGCCTGAACAGTCATAATCATCATAATCAGGTCTATTCTTTCTGGGCCTGAACGGTCATAATCATCATAATCAGGTCTATTCCTTCCGGGCCTGAACGGTCATAATCATTAGATCAATTAACTCCGGATCTGGAGCGGGTTAAGCTGGCCAGAAATATATGGTACCATAGGAATCTTTTCGCAATCGTAAACTTCTCTTTCAAAGATCTTTCTTTCATAACTCAAAACTTCTTTTCAAAAGATCTTTCTCATCATTCTTTTTCATAAAATCAGTTTCGTGAACTGTATGAACATGGACAATGCGATGTATGATATGCAACATGCGACTCGTGAACAAATACATCATAACACGCATATGCTGACTCGTCTCTTAAGCTGGAAAAACTGTCCAGCAATCATACTCTGTTCACACAGCCTCATGCTCATCAATTCGTACTCATTTTCATCAACTCATGTCATACACATGCATAATGAAGTCTTAGACACATGCCATAAAAATTTCGTAACATTCCGAAATGTCTAACGACCTCAAAACATCGAGTATCATCAAAGGTACTGCTGAAATCAGCAGGGCAATACCGCCTTACCTCATTTTCATGGATCATAAAACCTTAATCAATTTGATCCAACAACTGGAAAACATAGCTAACATACCACGGAACAATATTCCTAAGGCTAAACATCACATTTAAGCTTAAAAGAGCAAGATCGAAGCCTTACAACTTATGACATCAAACTGTCCTGTTTTCCAGTTTTGTACCACTAACTTCAACTCAGTTGTTAACCATCAAAATAGTGGGTTTATGCTGATTTCTTTACATGAACATGTACATCTATGCCTTAAGTAACTACCGTAAAATTTCCAAGGCAATCCAATAAACTTAAAGGGGTTATCTAATTACTTTCCCAAAATGGGTACATGCAGAAACTGGAATGACCAGTTGTATCACGAAATGAATTGTGACCAAACCACATGTCCTTTTACCAAAATTCCAACTCACAGATGTCATAAACACATCAAGATATCATCATACCAAAAATCAGCTCATTTGCACATTTCTAAGGTGCATTTTCGAGCCACACAACTTACTACTTAAAACTGTCCTGTTCCAGCGACTCTGTTTGAGCAGTTTTACCAAGAACTTCATTAAAAATACTCCACAACTCCTTTTACTAAAATTCCAACTCACACATTTCATAAACATATAAGGCTATCATCATACCAAAAATTAGCCCATTTGAACACTCCTAAGGCCCCTTTTCAGGTCGTACAACAGGCAACATAATCTATCCGGCTCCAGTACTTCTGTTTGACCAACTCTTACTAAGTATTTCATTTAGGATAAACCACAACTCCTTTCAATGAGATTCCAACTCACACATTTCATAAACATACAAATCTATCACCATACCAAATATTAGCCAAGTTGCACCTTCCTAAGGTTCGTTTTCAGGTCGTTCAACATGACACATAAAACTGCTCAGCTCCAGTGCTTCTGTTTGACCACTTCTTACTAAAAACTTCATTAAGGACAAACCACAACTCCTTTCATTGAAATTCCAACTCACACATTTCATATAAATATGAGGCTAACGTAAAACCAAAAATTAGCCAATTTAAATACTCCTAAGATTCATTTTCAGGTCATGCAAAATGTCACACTGTTCTGCCCAGTTCCAGTAATTTCTTCTTGAGCAGTTTTACCAAAAGATTTATTAAAAATAAACCATAACTCTTTTTACTGCAATTCCAACTCTCACTTGTACTACACACACAGAGCTAGTGTCATGTCAAAATTTAGCTTAATTGAACACTTCTAAGGTTCGTTCTCAAGTCACACAATCATCAACACAAATCTGCCAGCTCCAGTAGTTTCAGCACTTCTTCACCTTTTTATTGTTCAAGCATTCTTCTACCAACTTCATTCATTAAGAGGACTTACTAAGCATCAAATACACATTTAAACATTGTTATTTCAAGTCTCATAACTCATTTTAGGCTACACATAACTCATACCAACAGTCTTGCCATTTATGCTTAGAACATGTCACTTTTCATATCAACACTTTTCTTTACATCAACTAAGTTCATGTCTTGTTCTTAGAATCTTCAACTAAGATTCATAACTTAAAAATGGCTAGTCATTCAAGCATGCACTTCACAAATAAGGCAAGATTGGCTATAGTATACTTGCCTCTTTGAACCTTAGAGCTTTTCCTTAGCTTGAACCTTGGTTGAAATGGAATGAAGTCTTCCTCCACTTCACTTGTGTAGCACGTTTTTGAAGAGGAGAAGAAGGAGAACATTAGCTACCATTTTAAATGAAGAACGGAGCTAGATTGAGGCTAGATTCTCTTACCAAAATGAAGTTTGAATGGGGCTTGAAATGGATTCAAACCACCAAGATGTTAGCTTCTCTTAGTAGCTTGAAGAATCTTCTCCTAGTGACCATTTGATGGTCACGTTTTTAGCAAGAAAAGAAGGTACCAATGTGAGCTTCATCCTTTGAAATATAGAACTCACTTAGAAGTTTAACATTTAATTTACCTAGATGAGTTCTTCAAGGCTTGAGGATGAAGATGATCTTACACTCCTAGCTTCTTCATGGCCGAATTTGATGATGAGGATAGAGGAGTTGCATAAGTGTTCAATGAGTCTTCCATGGCTTGCTTAGGTGAGTTCTTGAGGGTGTTCAAAACTTGGAGATGAAGAAGAGCTCCATGGATGAACTTGAAGATGTTAGGGAGCTTCTTGGATAGTAGAAGAAGTCTTTATGAAGAAGACAAAGGGGGAGGGGGCGTGCCTAGGGGGGCGGTCATCTTGGGGCTTCAAGAGGGGACAATGATTCTCATGCTTTGCATAGGAATCCAAGATGTCTCCTTAGTGTCTTGGACCTTGACCAACTTTGTCTCCCATGCTTGGTTTTTTTTTCCTTTTTGTTTTATTTTATTCCAAGACAACTTGTCTTGTCTTTTCTTTTGTGTATTTTATTTCATTTCTATAATAAGAATAGTATGTATATATATATATATGTATATATATATACACTATGATGTATAATATGTATGTCACCTAAAACATGTATTATCATTTATGTGTATAACCACATGTATACATATAATTTCTAATATTTGTATAATGCATTCCTACTATATATATACATATGACATTATATACACGCATATATATATATATGCCTATATACACGCATATACATATCACATACCTACATATATACACTTTTATATGCACGCATATACATGTTGTATACGTACGTATGTATGTCATATAAAAGATCCTTCTCCTTTAGTTTTAACATAGTGGATATGCCTGCAAAATCATTCTTTTCTGCTACTGCCCCAAACGCCATCTTCCTTCTCTTTTCTGTAACTTTCACCATCATTCCAAGAGAGAGAAACCCACATAAATATCTAACCCATAATCAATTTCTACTACTTCTATCCTTACTCTCTTGGTTGGTGAGATTTAGAAATTTGACAACTCCCTTAATTTCCTTTTGAGCTTATTTCAAAAAGGCCCTTAAGATTATCATCTCTTATAATTTTGGGAAAAACCCTTTAAGGCCCTTTTTAAACCTTGTGGCTGAAATTTTCTTAAGCCTTTACGAACTAATTGGCCACCTCATATAGTCTCTAACTCACGCTTGAATTGATTATATCATTTGCTTATCATACTAGAATGAAAGAATCACTAAGGAAACTTAGTGAAAGACGCTTGAAGGATACCACTTTATTATTTCACTTATATGAGTCTTCAAGTACTATATGACTTTTCGGCGGGGTACAACATTCTCCCCCCTTAATATAAGTTTCGTCCTCGAAACTTCAGGCTAGTCAACAAAATGGGGCATCTACTCCTCATGTTGCCTTTCGTTTCCCATGTGGTTTCTTCTTTTAGGTAAATAAGATCGCATAAAGCGTCTATTTAGTTCCCTCAGAACTGCTTTGTTCCATTCATCTTAGAGATTTCATCAGAACTTATTCTAATTCGATGTTCTCGTAACCTATTTCATATCAAGCACTTGCAACCTTGGTACTATGTACTTGATAATGAATTCCATTCCGTGTAATCATGATCACAGCAGGCTTATAATTTCGTTTTCCATAAAATGTGTACAAGTGCTCATAGTGACGCATCATGACGAGGACCCCGAGTCCCATACGCAGTGTCATACTTGGTCATGTTGTCGCTAATAATCTCACTTGCTTACTTGTGGTTTACTCATCATAACTTAAAGAAAACTATCATAATCACTCATTCCTGGTTAATAGGAAGTAGAGCAGAGGACACAGGTACTTCACACTTATTAGGCATACCTTGGTTGTTTTCTTTGTCATCCGCATAAACTATCCTTATATGGATACGGTATTCCTCCTTCTATTTCGTTTGCTTGTTAAATCGTTCCTTTTGTTCTTTCGTTCCCTTACTATCGCATTACGCTCCGTAGCGGCCCTCCAATAGTTCACCAAAGATCCTTGAATACGACTTAGCCAAATTTGATCTGGGGGTCTAGACCGCGTACAAATCTGATTACCTTAAACTTTTCATCTCTCATAATCAAAGGAACATACTGTCCCAAAGTAATGAATGAGTACGGAGATACTTGACCCCTGTCTTAGTGAGTCAAATTCCTCAATCCTTCTCTTGACTAAGTTCTGAGAGGAAGAACTCACAAAACTCCTCTTAGAACCTTGCCCTTATCTTATCCAGTACCAGTATCAGCATGGAGTTAATTTCAACTTTACTTAACTATCTTTCTGCCTACTATGAACTAAATTCCCTGCCAAACCTTGGAATACGTGTTCTTACTAACTATTGTTAGTAATGTTTACTGCCTCCTGGGGTGACAGTGATGATGTCATCTTACTGAATTGTGGTGTCATCCGCACCACGAAGTGTCGGAGTCTTACTTAAGGTATAAATATTCAGAATAAGCGACACCATTTAATTCGTAATCCCTATACGATCTTATGGTCATGCAAACAGTCATGATTACATTCCATAGATGGCCATCGACTAGGGCTTTATTATATGGTCAAAACCCTAATTTCCATTCTAAATCATCCTAGTCTAAGGTCAACTCTCATCTAGGATCATGACTTAGATCTAAGATCAAACTTAGTTGACTACGATCATAACTTAGTTGACTACGTTCATAACTTAGTTCTACATTCTGCCCGGATCTAGAGCCTCGGCTCTGATACCACCTGTAGCGCCCCGCACCCGGCCTTGTCCGGATACGGTGCACCCGCCGTACTTCACTAAGGAGAGTACAAAGCGTCATGCTTAACATGCGAAAATCCATAACATAAGTCGTGGACTCCCATGCTAACATTCAACATGGTAGTAAAATTTAGGCAGAATTAAAAACTTTTACATAAATCATTCTATACATCCGACATAAGTTTTACAACCACATTCATTACATCAGTAATTCTGCAATCATTGCTTCCAACATAAATCCGTCATGTTATGAATCCATCATAATAGAATCCCTAAGCTGTCATCCACTCGCATTCTCACAGATGTGGGATCCTATGCTCGTCATCAATCCTTGCTACCCCGTTTCCTGTAAACTCTGGGAGGAAAAATAAGGGGGTGAGTGACAAAGTCACCAGCAAGTACACCATAAACAATCATGCATTAAATGGAAAGTACATACAAGAACCGAACCCCCAAAATTTTGGTCTCTTACCATCATACCTGTCTTTCCATTCAAATGCCACCAAGGTAATAGAATCATCACTTGATCATAAAGGGAATAAGATCATAGCTTACATAACAACAACAATAAGATCGTAACTTAGGTAACGAAAGATAGCAAAGTCATGACCTAAGTAACATTACGTCTAGCATTTAGCTAGCATCTCATCCCTTCCGTCAATAGCCACTAAGGCAATAAAATCATAACTTAGTCATGTAGCACGTAAAGACACAACTCAGTGCACAGACTCGACATTATGCTCATGACCATATGCAACGTGTATGAGTATGCAAATGCAGTGCATAATGAAAACATGAAAATATTTTCTTTCATTCTTTCTTTCAAAACATCATCGTCAATAAAATCAAGAGAGTTCAGATCTATTATATCCGGATCTGAGGCGGTCATATCCATCCCTTCGAATCTATTATTTCCGGATACGAAAACGGTCACATCATCAATCATAGTCATCAGGTCTATTCTCTCCGGGCCTGAACGGTCATGATTCTTCAGATCTATCATATCCGGATCTGAAAACGGTCTTACTTGTCAGGTCTATCATATCCGGGCCTCAACGGTCAGGATTCTTCAGATCTATCATATCCGGATCTGAAAACGGTCTTACTTGTCAGGTCTATCATATCCGGGCCTGAACGGTCATAATCATCATAATCAGGCCTATTCTTTCCGGGCCTGAACGGTCATAATCATCATAATCAGGTCTATTCTTTCCGGGCCTGAACGGTCATAATCATCAGATTAATTAACCCCGGATCTGGAGCGGGTTAAGCTGGCCAGAAATATATGGTACCATAGGAATCTTTTCGCAATCGTAAACTTCTCTTTCAAAGATCTTTCTTTCATAACTCAAAACTTCTTTTCAAAAGATCTTTCTCATCATTCTTTTTCATAAAATCAGTTTCTGAACTGTATGAACATGGACAATGCGATGTATGATATGCAACATGCGACTCGTGAACAAATACATCATAACACGCATATGCTGACTCGTCTCTTAAGCTGGAAAAACTGTCCAGCAATCATACTCTGTTCATACAGCCTCATGCTCATCAATTCGTACTCATTTTCATCAACTCATGTCATACACATGCATAATGAAGTCTTAGACACATGCCATAAAAATTTCGTAACATTCCGAAATGTCTAACGACCTCAAAACATCGAGTATCATCAAAGGTACTGCTGAAATCAGCAGTGCAATACCGCCTTACCTCATTTTCATGGATCATAAAACCTTAATCAATTTGATCCAACACCTGGAAAACATAGCTAACATACCACGGAACAATATTCCTAAGGCTAAACATCACATTTAAGCTTAAAAGAGCAAGATCGAAGCCTTACAACTTATGACATCAAACTGTCCTGTTTTCCAGTTTTGTACCACTAACTTCAACTCAGTTGTTAACCATCAAAATGGTGGTTTTATGCTGATTTCTTTACATGAACATGTACATCTATGCCTTAAGTAACTACCGTAAAATTTCCAAGGCAATCCAATAAACTTAAAGGGGTTATCTAATTACTTTCCCAAAATGGGTACATACAGAAACTGGAATGACCAGTTGTATCACGAAATGAATTGTGACCAAACCACATGTCCTTTTACCAAAATTCCAACTCACAGATGTCATAAACACATCAAGATATCATCATACCTAAAATCATCTCATTTGCACATTTCTAAGGTGCATTTTTGAGCCACACAACTTACTACTTAAAACTGTCCTGTTCCAGCGACTCTGTTTGAGCAGTTTTACCAAGAACTTCATTAAAAATAATCCAAAACTCCTTTTACTAAAATTCTAACTCACACATTTCATAAACATATAAGGATATCATCATACCAAAAATTATCCCATTTGAACACTCCTAAGGCCCCTTTTCAGGTCGTACAACAGGCAACATAATCTGTCCAGCTCCAGTACTTCTGTTTGACCAACTCTTACTAAGTATTTCATTTAGGACAAACCACAACTCCTTTCAATGAGATTCCAACTCACACATTTCATAAACATACAAATCTATCACCATACCAAATATTAGCCAAGTTACACCTTCCTAAGTTCGTTTTCAGGTCGTTCAACATGACACATAAAACTGCTCAGCTCCAGTGCTTCTGTTTGACCACTTCTTACTAAAAACTTCATTAAGGACAAACGACAACTCCTTTCATTGAAATTCCAACTCACACATTTCATATACATATGAGGCTAACATAAAACCAACAATTAGCCAATTTAAATACTCCTAAGATTCATTTTCAGGTCGTGCAAAACGTCACACTGTTCTGCCCAGTTCCAGTAATTTCTTCTTGAGCAGTTTTACCAAACGATTTATTAAAAATAAACCATAACTCTTTTTACTGCAATTCCAACTCTCACTTGTACTACACACACAGAGCTAGTGTCATGTCAAAATTTAGCTTAATTGAACACTTCTAAGGTTCGTTCTCAAGTCACACAATCAGCAACACAAATCTGCCAGCTCCAGTAGTTTCAGCACTTCTTCACCTTTTTATTGTTCAAGCATTCTTCTACCAACTTCATTCATTAAGAGGACTTACTAAGCATCAAATACACATTTAAACATTGTTATTTCAATCTCATAACTCATTTTAGGCTACACATAACTCATACCAACAGTCTTGCCATTTATGCTTAGAACATGTCACTTTTCATATCAACACTTTTCTTTACATCAACTAAGTTCATGTCTTGTTCTTAGAATCTTCAACTAAGATTCATAACTTAAAAATGGCTAGTCATTCAAGCATGCACTTCACAAATAAGGCAAGATTGGCTAGAGTATACTTGCCTCTTTGAACCTTAGAGCTTTTCCTTAGCTTGAACCTTGGTTGAAATGGAATGAAGTCTTCCTCCACTTCACTTGTGTAGCACGTTTTTGAAGAGGAGAAGAAGGAGAACATTAGCTACCATTTTAAATGAAGAATGGAGCTAGATTGAGGCTAGATTCTCTTACCAAAATGAAGTTTGAATGGGGCTTGAAATGGATTCAAACCACCAAGATGTTAGCTTCTCTTAGTAGCTTGAAGAATCTTCTCCTAGTGACCATTTGATGGTCACGTTTTTAGCAAGAAAAGAAGGTACCAATGTGAGCTTCATCCTTTGAAATATAGAACTCACTTAGAAGTTTAACATTTAACTTACCTAGATGAGTTCTTCAAGGCTTGAGGATGAAGATGATCTTACACTCCTAGCTTCTTCATGGCCGAATTTGATGATGAGGATAGAGGAGTTGCATAAGTGTTCAATGAGTCTTCCATGGCTTGCTTAGGTGAGTTCTTGAGGGTGTTCAAAACTTGGAGATGAAGAAGAGCTCCATGGATGAACTTGAAGATGTTAGGGAGCTTCTTGGATAGTAGAAGAAGTCTTTATGAAGAAGACAAAGGGGGAGGGGGCGTGCCTAGGGGGGCGGTCATCTTGGGGCTTCAAGAGGGGACAATGATTCTCATGCTTTGCATAGGAATCCAAGATGTCTCCTTAGTGTCTTGGACCTTGACCAACTTTGTCTCCCATGCTTGGTTTTTTTTTCTTTTTGTTTTATTTTATTCCAAGACAACTTGTCTTGTCTTTTCTTTTGTGTATTTTATTTCATTTCTATAATAAGAATAGTATGTATATATATATATATACACACTATGATGTATAATATGTATGTCACCTAAAACATGTATTATCATTTATGCGTATAACCACATGTATACATATAATTTCTAATATTTGTATAATGCATTCCTACTATATATATACATATGACATTATATACACGCATATATATATATATATGCCTATATACACGCATATACATATCACATACCTACATATATACACTTTTATATACACGCATATACATGTTATATACGTACGTATGTATGTCATATAAAAGATCCTTCTCCTTTAGTTTTAACATAGTGGATATGCCTGCAAAATCATTCTTTTCTGCTACTGCCCCAAACGCCATCTTCCTTCTCTTTTCTGTAACTTTCACTATCATTCCAAGAGAGAGAAACCCACATAAATATCTAACCCATAATCAATTTCTACTACTTCTATCCTTACTCTCTTGGTTGGTGAGATTTAGAAATCTGACAACTCCCTTAATTTCCTTTTGAGCTTATTTCAAAAAGGCCCTTAAGATTATCATCTCTTATAATTTTGGGAAAAACCCTTTAAGGCCCTTTTTAAACCTTGTGGCTGAAATTTTCTTAAGCCTTTAGGAACTAATTGGCCACCTCATATAGTCTCTAACTCACGCTTGAATTGATTATATCATTTGCTTATCATACTAGAATGAAAGAATCACTAAGGAAACTTAGTGAAAGACGCTTGAAGGATACCACTTTATTATTTCACTTATATGAGTCTTCAAGTACTATATGACTTTTCGGCGGGGTACAACAAGAAGAGCTTGGCTAATTTGATCTCTTTGAATTGCAATGCTTGTTGTTGTTTTTGTTTGCTCTCCTCTTCTTTCCTTATAATGTTGCAGTCGTCCCCTATGGTAGTCTCCCCCTCTTGAAAATTATCTTTTAAGTCCTTGAGAGAGTGTAAGACATCATTGTGACAAGGCCTTGCTTACTTGGCATCTTCCTATTGGATCATCATTTAGTGTTCGCTTACTTGGCACCTCCTTATTGGCTCAATGTTGTCATCAAGATGACATGGAAAAAATCTGAGATATTCACTTTAACATGTGCCAAAAATCAATCACGAAATCATACCATAAATCAAGAATTATATCATAAATTGCAAGACCAAAAATTCTTCCATTTCTATGCCAAAAAATCGGCCAAAACAATCTTGCCATGCTGAATTTTTCAGCATGTGCATCATGGGGATAAACTTTAAATCATTACCATTTTTCTTTAAATTGTCATCATAAAAATGAATCAATAATATATGGTAAGTATTTCTACCAATTAAGAAATGAACTTGGACACAAAAAAAACCTTAAGAATTCGGCCACACCATGTACACATGCTGAAAAATTTTCAGCATGTGTGATATGTTAAATATCCCCATTTATTTATTTTAAATATTATTCAAAACCTTACCATATCCTCTTCCAATCAATCACCTAATAAAAGATGACAAAATATGTCACATTTAACACCAAAAAAATCGGCCATTTGCTCCTTTGCACATGCTGAAATTTCAGCATGTGTAATATTCACTTTTTGTTCAAAAATATTGCCTATTTTGCATTGATTTAATTCAAGAAATCAAACGATAATTCAATCACCATTTAGTATGCAATATTTTCAACTTTTATGGAATAAAATTAGTCACTAATAAGCTGAGAAAATCGCCCATGTTAATGCACACATGCTGAAATTTTCAGCATGTGTTACAAATGTGACATTGTTTGAAATGTTACCTTGTGTAGCTCCTTCCTTTATGTCACCAATAATGTATGATTGATTCTTGACCAATCAATATGCCAACAAGGCTCCACATATGCTCCATCTCAGCTGTAGGGGCGTGTATACATGTATATGCATGTGCTGAATTTCATTTTTGTTAACTTTGTAGAATAGTGCACATTTAATAATACACACATGTAATATTCTAATCAGCCCTTAATTTAATTTTCTAGAACACTTTAAGATGTATATCATATGTAAAAAGTGTCTAGATACGTGTCACATGATGTACAAGAAAAACGTTCCATGTTATGTGCGTAGAAAATCGAATTTTCGATATTTATCGATTACCCGATTTTTCTCTAATTTAAATTCCAACTTTTGCACATGTTATATATATTATGTTATACATAATATATATAATATATACTTTAAATCTCAGCACTTGGCTGGTCTAAAGTGGTACCATTAACATGTGACAAAATTAAACTTGGAATCTTCACATTTTGGCCTTAATGTGGGGTGATTTGTGTGTGCCAACATGGAAAGTATTTTTGGCTGAACATATCATGTATGGAACGAAATTTACATCAATTTTTGATGTATATGGGCTGGCCATTTATTTATGGCAAGTACGCGACACGTTGGCGAAGTTTCGGTTTTCGCCCGATACGACAAATTTCGGTTTAGAACCTTTTATCGTGTCGTATTTAATTTGTCATCACCATATCTTATATCATATGATATAAGACCTGAATATACTCATAAATATGAGTTAAGTATAGTGCTGTGATGTTAACGTACGTACGTAGAATATATAACGTGTCGGTAGTACGTTGGAATACATGTGTATGTGCCTTTTTCAAAAAAATCTGAAAATATGTATAATATATGTGTATGGGGCGTGTATAATAAGGATGGGGAGGAGGAGAAAACTTTCCTTCCTTAGCCTTGTTGCCTTTGTGCCTTTTCCAAATGTAGCTTCCTTTAATGAACTACTTAGTTTATTAAACTAAGTACTTCACTTAATGAACTAGTTTAGTTCATTAATGGTGGCACCTGAAAATAGTATAAACACAACAAATGTTTGCCATATAATGTAAGCTTTAATGCTTCATGGCTCGTTAGTACGGCAACATAATATATAAGCTAAATAAGGCAAGTTATCATGCATACATGTACACATTTATATATGTATACGTTTATACATATATATAAACATTCAAATTGCTTATTTTGAAATCACTCAAACCCTCTTATTTCTACAAATGAGTCTCATGTTGAACGTAGAAAAGTAACATCACAAAGAGCTAGAGGTAGAGGTCGAGGTAGTAATGGTGGTCGTAGGAACATTTCTTTTGAGGAGAGATTTGATTATCTCCCTGAGTACAATGAAGAACCCTATCCGAAAGAACGGTATGATGAACGTCAGCCTGATAGAGATAAACATCTTGAAGAAGAGTTCATTACTACTAAACTGACAATACCCTCCTTCCAAGGGAAAAGTGATCCTGAAGCATATCTGCAATGGGAAACAAAAGTAGATCATATGTATTCTTGCACTAACTATTCTGAATTGGCCAAAGTGCGGTATGCAACTTTTGAATTTGTAGATTATGCTTTACTCTGGTGGGAGCAATTGAAGAAAAACCGGAGAAGAACAAGACAGCCCCCTGTTGTTACTTGGTCCGAGCTGAAACAAGAGATGAGGAAGAGATTCATATCTCCTTCCTATGAAAGAAGCATTTTCCAGAAATTACAACAACTTTCTCAAGGTAATAGATCTGTTGATGAATTTTATAAAGAATTAGAACATCTGCTTACCAGGGCTAACATAGAAGAAGCTGAGGAAGCCACAATGGCTAGATTTCTAGCTGGTCTGAACAAAGAGATTGCATTTAAGGTAGAACTTACACCTTACTCTGATCTATCTTCTATGGTTCACATTGCTGAGAAAGTGGAAAGACAATTGAAGGTAAAAACTTCTAACCCTTCTTTTCGGACTAATCCTTTGAGTTTTCCTAGAACACAGCCCAGGACGCCTTTCCGTCCACAACAAGGTCAAGGCCGAGGATTCCAAGGAAAATCAACCCAGAATATCCAAAATCGTCCAAAGCTTCCAATCACTGATAAAGGCAAAGCCAAGGTGGAAGGTACGCCTAATGTTAAGGCTCGTGATATTCATTTTTTTAAATGCTTAGGAAAAGGTCATTTTGCTAATCAATGTCCCAACCCTAAACGCATCTTGTTTATTGAAGAGTCTAATGAGTATTATTCTGAGGAAGAATTGGAAGTGGGTGAAGAAAACAATGAAATTGAACAAACATGTGAGGAAGAAGAAGAGCTTAGTGAAGAGATTAATGAGTGTGAAACAAAAGAGTTCTTAGTTGTCCGTCAAGCTCTAAGTGCCCAAATTAAAACTGAAGAACCTGAAATACAAAGAGAGAACATATTCCACATTCACTGTATGGTTAAAAGGAAAGTCTGCACTTTAATCATTGATTCCGGTTCATGTACCAATGTTGCAAGTTTTGAACTTGTTAGGAAACTTGAGTTACCTTTAATTAATCACCCCCGTCCTTATAGACTTACATGGCTTAATGAGTGTGGTGAAGTTAAAGTAACAAAGCAAGTCCTAGTTTCTTTATCAATTGGTGGGTATTCTGCTGATGTGTTTTGTGATGTAGCCCCTATGCAATCAAGTCATATCTTATTAGGTAGACCGTGGCAATTTGACAACAAGGTTACATATGATGGTTACCTGAATAGATATTCCTTTAGGCATAACAACAAACTGTTCAAATTAAATGCCTTGCCCCCGCACAAAGTATTTGAGGATCAACAAAGAATGTTAAAAAGCCATAATGATCAAAAAAGGAACTGGAAAGGATTTTCATCAAAGAAAACCAACTGAAAACTTCTCATCTTAAAATTGAACCGAAAGAAATCAAAATTTCTGCTGAACCATCTCTAAAGAAAAGTGCATTCTTTGCATCTCAAAGCGATGTATTCCATGCTATCAATTCAAACAAAACTATTTATATCTTGCTTTACAAAGAAACTCTGTTCTCTTCATCTGAAATACCATCTACTTTACCAAGTGAAGTTGCATCTTTACTTCAAGAATTTTCTAGCTTGTTTCCTGAAGGAGACCCCCCAGGTTTACCACCTCTAAGAGGCATTGAGCATCAAATAGATTTCATTCCTGGAGCTGTTCTACCAAACAGACCTGCCTATAGAGCCAATCCAGAGGAAACTAAGGAAATCCAAAAACAAGTTGAGGAATTATTGACCCAAGGTAAAGTAAAAGAGAGTATGAGTCCTTGTGTTGTTCCTGTTATCATTGTCCCTAAGAAAGATGGAACTTGGAGAATGTGTACTGATTGTAGAGCCATCAATAAGATCACTGTGAAGTATAGATACCCTATTCCTAGGTTGGATGACATGTTGGATATGTTACATGGGTCTAGATGCTTTAGCAAAGTAGATCTTAAACAAGGTTATTTCCAAGTGAGAATTAGGGAAGGTGATGAATGGAAAACTGCCTTTAAGACTAAATTTGGATTGTACGAATGGTTAGTTATGCCCTTCGGTTTAAGCAACGCCCCTAGTACTTTCATGAGGTTAATGAATGAGGTCTTAAGGAAATTCATAGGGAAATTTGTAGTAGTTTACTTTGATGACATTCTTATCTACTCCAAAACCCTAAGTGAACATCTGATCCATCTTAGAGCTGTTTTGTCACCCTATAGAAAGAAAAGTTGTATGCTAATTTCAAGAAGTGTTCATTCTGTCTGGAGAAGGTTACATTCTTAGGATTTGTGATTAGTGCTGAAGGAATTGAAATGGACCAAGAGAAAGTTAAATCCATAACTGAGTGGCCAACCCCTAAGTCTGCTGGAGATGTTAGGAGTTTTCATGGATTAGCTAGCTTCTATAGACGTTTTGTGAAGGATTTCTCTACCATAGCTGCACCCTTGAATGAGTTAGTCAAGAAAGATGTAAGTTTTGAATGGGGAGAATCACAACAACAAGCCTTTGAGGAACTTAAGAAACGTCTAACTTCTGCACCTATCCTGAGATTGCCCAACTTTGATGAAATGTTTGAAGTTGAATGTGATGCCAGTGGAGTTGGCATTGGAGCTGTATTGCATCAACGTAGCAAACTTGTTGCCTACTTTAGTGAGAAATTGAAAGGAGCTTCCATAAATTGTTCAACCTATGATAAAGAATTGTATGCCCTTGTCCGTTCTTTACAAACTTGGCAACATTATCTGCAACCTAACGAATTTGTGATTCATACTGATCATGAAAGCCTTAAGTATCTAAAAGGTCAAGGAAAATTGAACAAAAGACATACCAAATGGGTTGAATTCATTGAACAATTCCCTTATGTGATCAAGTATAAGCAAGGAAAAGAAAATGTTGTTGTTGATGCATTATCTCGTCGCTATACTTTGATTACTACTCTTTCATGTAACATGTTTGGTTTTGAATCTATCAAAGAGATGTATCATTCTGATCATGACTTTAGTTCTATCTATCAAGCATGCAATGATTCACCTTTTGCTAAATATTACTTGCATGATGGTTATTTGTTTAAAGAACATAAGTTATGTGTACCAATATGTTCATTAAGAGAGTTGTTGATAAAAGAAGCTCATGGAGGAGGTTTAATGGGTCATTTTGGCTCGTTAAAAACTTTGGAAACACATAAGGAGCATTTCTTCTGGCCGCATATGAAAGCACATGTGATAAGGTATGTGACCAATGTATTACTTGCAAACAAGCAAAATCTAGAACACAACCACATGGATTGTACACTCCCTTATCTGTTCCAAGCTCACCTTGGACTGATCTTTCTATGGACTTTGTATTGGGATTGCCTCGATCCAAAACTGTTAAAGATAGCATCTTTGTTGTTGTTGATAGATTTTCCAAAATGGCACATTTCATTGCATGTAAGAAAGTTGATGATGCTATTCATATTGCTGATTTGTTCTTTAAGGAGATTGTTAGATTGCATGGCATGCCACGTACAATTGTTAGTGATAGGGATGCAAAGTTTCTAAGTCATTTCTGGCGTGTTTTGTGGAGTAGACTTGGTGCTAAATTGTTATTTTCTACAACTGCTCACCCACAAACCGATGGTCAAACTGAAGTTGTTAATAGAACTTTGTCTCAACTGTTACGTGTTGTCATTCAAAAGAACTTAAAGAATTGGGAAGACTGCTTAGCTTATATTGAGTTTGCATACAATAGAGTTGTTCATAGTGGAATATTGCATTCTCCTTTTGAAGTTTTTTATGGCTTTAACCCTTTGTCCCCGCTTGATCTTGTTCCCATACCTGTTCATGAACGTGTTAGTTTAGATGGTGAACGAAAAGCAAAACTTGTGAAAGAATTGCATGAAAAGGTTAAGTCACAACTTGAAGCTAAGAATAAAGCGTATGCCAATAGAGCCAACAGGAATCGTAAAGTTGTTATATTTGAGCCTGGTGATCTTGTTTGGTTACACTTGAGGAAAGAAAGATTCCCTAAGGAAAGGGACTTAGAGCTGAAGCCAAGAGGCGATGGACCGTTCAAAGTGTTGAAACGGCTTGGTGATAATGCCTACGTTCGCGATCTTCCTGAAGAAAGGTATGGTCCTATCTCTAAAACTTTTAATTTTGCTGACCTTTCTCCATTTAGTATTGATTCAGATTCGAGGACGAATCCTTCTCAAGTGGGAGGGAATGATGAGCTACAGCCTAACCTTGTGGATACAAACACTGATGATGACACCTCACTACCCCGCACAGGTCCCATAACAAGGAGTATGGCTAAGAAGTTGTTGCGTTGTGTTGAATCATTTCTTTATAGGCATGAAGAGGATGAACCAAGCAGAGATGATGTCCATTGGGTTTATATGATACAATCTTTGATCTAGTTGTATCAAAAACATGTTGTGCATATCTTTAGTTGTTCTTTTTAATATTATTGGTTGGTTAACCTTGTTTTATGATAGTTTGTGTTGTATTATTGCCTTGTTTTTCAGGTACACGTACTTAGCTTGAAAATGCAACTAGAATCTGAATTTTTGTTCAAGCAAGGAGGTGATAAGCAAGTAGCTTACAAGCAAGGAGGTGACAAGCACCCATGTCAAAATCTGAATTGTTATTCACGTTAAGCATGGATAGACAAGCTGCTCAAAGCATGAACCAATTGGGAGAAGTCTTGCAAATGTTCAAACAAATCAAAAACAAGTTGGAGACAAGCAAGCAAGCAGCACAAAATTGATCCAATCAGATTGAGGCTGTTTAAGGCATAGTTCACGCAAGATTAGTTTGAAAATTCAAAGCCAAACTTACAACCAATCAAAGGCAATTCAAACCAATCTGCTCAAAGTATTATCTAATCAAAATTGATCAAGAAAGATGGCTGAAAACAAGCATGGAAGCACGGCAAAGCAAACCAGCTTTCTTGGAACCAAAATTGTCCAAACAAGTTACCAAGCAAGCATATTCCTTTTAGACTTGTACTTTGTACTTTAAACCTTGTACCCTTGTAAATTTTGTTGGTTTTAAATAGCTTAGGAATCTGAATGTAAAGATAACTACATTTTTCAAAAACATTTCAATCAAAATTTCCTTTAAGGAATTCTCAACTTTCCTAGTTGAAGCTTAAGCCACTAAACGGTTTCTTTCAAGTTCATAGCCTAGAACTTGTTAGTACTTACTTCATTTTTGGTTTATAGCATCTTAGGGTCTCAATGAGGTTTTAGATGTGTTGGAATGCCAAAGAGGAAGAGGTGTTGGTATGAATTGAGCTAAGGACAAACGGTTACAGTTCAAGGGGTGTCATTGTGATGTTCTTTGCCATAGCCGAGGTTCAAATCAATTTGGAATAGAAGACAAAGTCTTGGAAACGTTTTCTAGCCTTTATTTGGCTCATCAAACTTTATAGCTACGTAAGAAGAAACGAAATACGAAATAAAAATAAATGAAATCTGTTAGTACATTATACTTTATTCCACTGTTCATGTTTACCTATTCCCAAAGCATGATCCGCATGACGAACCTAGGCGGAAAAACTTTCTAAATGATTCGTTTTCACTCACCCGATCATTTACCATATCGTGAGGGTGGGAGCTAGTTTCAGACATAGTTGAGGATGTCTTGAGGATAAATCACCAGTGATGAGTGTGTGGGCCCAGATTATGTAGTTTTCTTTTTGTTGATATCAGCTTTGTATCACGAATTTGTACTGGTGACATTTCAGATGTATTCGAATTTAGTTTTCTATGTGATGTCAATTATGCTTTGTATATTTATGATGCTTCCGCGATATCGATATATGTTTATTGCAACATGCATAAAAATGTGATCAACATCTTATACTTCTCGTAGCAGAGTACGGTACACCGTGCTAAGACTCTAGTCCCTGGTGGGCCGCTATAGTAGCATTATGCACCACTAAGGCGGAATGCATGACTCTTAGTCTTTGCTACACACAATTACTATGGCTAAAACAACAAATTTCAGATTTCGGTATAACTATAAATTGGATTCCTATTTATTATGATAGGACGAGTGCTATCAACTTATCTAAGAATCATGTTTTACACTTTAAGGAAACACATAGATGTAAGATATCATTTTCTTTGTGATCAGGTAAATAATGGCGATATCATTATAGAACACATTCATGCTGAAGAACAAGTAGCCGACATGTTCACAAAAGCCCTTAATCAAGTCACGTATGAAAATCTACGATCTAAATTAGGCATGATTTTGATTGATATGCTATAGATCGCTATAAATTGTGTTTGCTTCTGATGTTTTTATGTGATTTACAAAATAAAGGGGGATTTAAGGGAGAGCATGACTTAAGGGGAAGTTTTGAAATTTAAATTTTGAAATACAAGTTATGAATGCACGATTGCAGGGGACTGATTATGGCACATTTAAATCATGCTAAATATTATTTTGCAAAGCATCAAAAGGGGGATATTGTTGAGAATCGGGGTTTGAATGATTTCAAAATGCATGATTTAAATGTTATGTGATTTCAAAATGCATGATTTAAATGTTGTATGATATGTGTGCATGATAAATATGTGTTATATGTTTATATAATATCACTGTTGTACTAACGTGCCCCAAAGCATTAAGACTTAAATCATATGACAAACATTTGTTGTGTCTACACAATTTTCAGGTGCCAGGTTACAACAATAACAACAATCATACCTAGTATATCCCAACGACAGCAAATCTATCGCTAGGGTCTGGAGAGGGTGAGAGGCACGCAAACAATACCTCAATCCTAAGGGATAGAGAGTTTGCTTTCAGTGAGACCCCCGGCTCTATATGTACCTGTATAGAGAGCATAATAATAGAAATATGTAATAGTGAAAAATTTCATTACACATAAAAGGAAATCTTTCTATATTAAAATAGTCATAACAGTGGATATGCGCAAATAGTTGAAAGAAAAATACGAAAACAAAAAAGTGCAAAGTCAACCCTTAGTGTAAATACTATCCAATCCACTAAGTATGCTCTAAGGTGCTCCTATATCATGTCTATCCCTCCTTAACTTTAATCATCTGCCTCCATGAACTCCTATCTTGGACCATGTCCTCATGGAGGTGCAGCTCAAGTAAGTCATGCCTAATCTGCACATCCCACGTCAGTTTGGGCCTGCCTTTACTCCTCTTCCCTTCTACAATGAGGCTTTTAATTGAGGAGTGCTTAAGGAGATGCCATGTTAAATGACCTAAACTAGTTCATTAACTAAAGTGCTTAAGTAGATGAACTAAACTAGTTCATTAAATGAAGTACTTAATGAGATATTTGAAAATGCCTATTCTTCATCAAATCTCAACATGGAATGTTTTTATCGACACCGAATATATATACACGGCATATATGTATGCACACACACACACAGATATATATATATATATATATTAGTTGAAGAATTGGCGGTACTGTCGAGTTATTTTATTAATAAAACCCTCACTTGTGGCGGATGAGTACCGTAGTTGCATATGATTTGGGAGACTCTCCCAATAAAAAGATGTAGAAAATAAATAATACTTGTAGTAAGAAAAAATGTATGCGCAAAAATAGATAAATATAAAGCAAATGATATACATTGTCCTATGGAAATTATTATGCCGTGTGAGATCCACTTGAAACTTAGAGACAGCCGTATTCTCCATTGAAAAGTGTGCTGTCCGTCCAGTCCATGAACCACCAGAAAGAATGCGTTAGAAAATGCAACAAGCTAAGAAATAATCGAATATAAATTTGCTCCAAACGTACTGATATTTCCTGTATTCAGTATGAACACAGGCGACCGAATCAGTAACCAGCCGTATACATCGTGTGCATAAGAGAAAATGCCGACAGGTACACCTAACCTCAAACTCAGGAAGAAATGACATAGTTAACCAAGTAATGTAGTGAAGAGTGTATGATAGTAAAGCAGCTAAACATAAGGAAATAACGACGTACCCGTGTTGCCTGTACCAGCCAGTGATATCAGCCTCAGGTGGGGCAGTGCTACAAGACTCTGCTGGACAATTTTATGGTGCTATGGTATTCTATCTCTCAGTTTCTTCTCCGTTTTAGGTAGAATTGCAGACTGCTACGTCGTCATTAATCTATTTTACTCAGAAGTATCGTGATATTGATTTGGAGCTTGACTCGCTTAAGGTTGTTGACTACGTTCGTTCACACACATCCGCTATGCTATGTTCTTTTCTTCTGCTGGGATCTAGTACTATTTCTCATGCGCCATGACAGCCTAATATGGTGGCCCATCTACTGGCTCAGGATGGACAGCTAAATCATGGTTTCTCAACAGCACTCCTCGGGCTAAGATCCTAGACAGCCTGTTTCACTTCATGCAATGTAGGCATGGCCAAGAGCTGCTCGTTATCTGCATCAGAGACTAGGGTAGGAATATATTGCATTATAGACTCATACTGAGATGGCGTGCCCTCCGTAAAGAGGATCTCATAATAATGAACTACTTCAAGTTCAATATCTTGAGGACTATCACATGCCACACCATCCTCACGGACGATCCGCTTGATGGATTGTCTCCTGCAACGTTCCTTATCCGTTTGATGAAAAAACTTAGTATTAGAGTCCGGGTCCCAAAACCATTCAACATTTGCCTTTTGTTTCAAAAATATCTATGCACGCGACTGAGCAAGGCGCAACAAAGCTACACTTCGATGATACTCCATCCGCAAGTCTTCCGTTAGATTAGAGTCATATGCACTTTCACAATGTGTCACCTTAGTCTCTGCAACAACAATGGCATCAAAAATATTACCAAAAACTTCTTCATTCCATATTCGTAATTGATGCTTTAGCCTTCGTAATTTAGAATAAAAACCCCACATGCCCCCCACAGTCGGAAATGATTGCCAATGATGAGCGACAAAGCTTTCAAAGTCTGGATGGATAGTCCAAGCATCTAAATATCTGAAAGACACAGCTGTGGTAGAAGTATCTGTATGACAATCTACATAGATGGCATAATGATCCGAAGTCGCACGATTGAGATGCTGACATTGCATTTTCAAAAATATATCAAAGAAATCCGATGACCATAAGAGTCGATCTAACCGTCGCCAGACTCAGTCTAAGCCTCTACCATCACACCACGTATATAGCGATCCTTGAAAATTAACTGACTGAAGGGAGCAGTCTGCAATAAAATTATTAAAATCCTGCAATGATCGAAGCGATGAAGAGGGCCTGCCTTTATGTTCATCAAGAGTCAAAAAGTATTGAAATCTCCACCCATAAGCTATGGAATGTCCAATGAGGCTCTAAATGTAGAAAGGTCTACCCGTAGAGGACGTTGTGCCGCTACTGTGTGTAGACCATATACAAATATACACCAAAAAGAGTTTCCTTTGGGCAACCAA
Source organism: Eustoma russellianum (assembly GCA_036186865.1). NCBI lineage: Eukaryota > Viridiplantae > Streptophyta > Magnoliopsida > Gentianales > Gentianaceae > Eustoma > Eustoma russellianum. The sequence continues at coordinate 33,991,902 of AP025047.1, forward strand.
CAAAAGCGCATGAAATTATTTTGAAAACCAGTCCGTTCTCCATCCAGCCAAAAAAATGAATCTCACCAAAATATCCTGATGTTATCGCTATTAACAGATACGACTTGAGAAAAAACAAGTTTAAGACGATATGAAACCAAGGATGATGCTCTAACCTTTTGCTTAATAACAACAAGAATATATAGATGGTACCGACGAACTAATGATAATAAACGATCCACAGAATTTCAAATCCTTCTAACATTCTAGACCAGTATCTTCATTGCGAAAGAGCCGCTCTTGACTTTGTAAATGGAGGAGATAATGGTTCATTTTGTCTGTCTTGACGCCTCAGGAGCTTTAGAGGAATTTGAAAATGTGTTTCCCCACCAGAAATTGTGGGTATTGTTGGTTACGTGCGTGATTCAGCCGGGGAAATTTGTTGCATCCCCTCAAAGACTACCTCCTGAACCATACCATAAACTAGTGAAGCAAAAGCATCTTCAGAAGATTCAGCAGATAAATGTGCATCAGCATCAGCATGAAGGACATCCACTTCACTATCCAAAAGTGATGCAGAATTAAGATTAGCAGGAAAATCAGGAAAGATAGTATCATCAATGCCTTTGAGTCAGAAACGTCTTGAGCATGCAAAAGAGTATCCAGCCGAGTCATATCAGGAGAGAGTATCACCGAAGGTGGAATCACTGAAGCAGGTTGAGTGGTAGCAGGCAAATCATCCTGTATAATATCATCAACTCCATAGCATTCTAGACGGTGTTGATGTGATAAGCATAGTCTGTGCGCCCTCAGCATTATGCTGGTATGGTTCATCAAAATTATCCAAAGCCAAATAAGATTTAGGATGCATATTTTGTTGCGGTTTTTTGGGTGTCCAACATCGGGGCTTCTCCTTAACCATAATATTTGAGATTTTAGGCAGTTGAGCTGTAACATGCGGCTGGTCGTCAACGGGGTCATCTTTCCCACATGTAGAGGACTTGTGTCCTAGCCTAGAACAAGTAGTGCAATACATAGGCAGATCTTCATGAACAATAGACTGTGAAATACAATGATTGGAAACTTGGATAAATACACAAGAAGGAAGTTCCTGTGATACATCGATTTCAACACATAAACGAGCTACTAATGGCCGAAGATTTTTTGCTGGTGCAGTATCCAATTTCATCGGCATGCCTCACATGCGCCCAATTTGAAATAATGCCTCACATTGATGAAAAAGAATTGGTAATCCTAGGATTGAAACCCAAACAAGAACAATTGGGACGTCAACTTTAGGGTCATAATGAGGCGTCCAATTGCTAACTCTCATATATTTGCCTACTATAGTCCAGCTTTGTCTGGCAAAGCATCGTAGGTAATCTTGTTCGTGTGCAAAATTTAATAAAACATGATTGGAATCTAGAAGTCTAGTATGTACCATTCCAATGAATCCTATACGATTAATTGTGGCACAAATGGTAGCGAGCGGAGGACGTCCATACCAAAAAGTGCCTGCCAAAGAAAATCGATATGGTTCGGCTAAGGTAGTAATTTCTTCATCCGAGAAGGCAATGATTGGACTACCCTTATATTTTTGAATTGGTTTTGGTGCAGTGAAGATTGAAACAACGACGCAAAAGGCTTCGTTTTTTGCTCCATTGTAGCGATCGTAGAAAAGATCAGAAGAGCAAGGCAGAATTATGGAGATAGAATCAAAGATCAGAAGAGCAAGGCAAAAAACAGAAGTGATCACTAGGGGAGAAGAATGCTGGCAACGGTGGCAGTTACGCCAGCCGCTAGTGACCGCATGGGATCCTCAGCATTCAGCCGTTTTGTTTATATATACACAATATATATATATATATATATATATATATATATATATATATATATATAAACATGGTTTTAATTAATGAATCCTCATTTCTGGCAGAGGAATACTGTAGTACAAAGAAACAATATTAATCAGTTGCTAAGAAAACTACAATTGATACTACAACAACATACGGTACATATCCAATGACGCCAAAAATGAAATAAAACATTCAAAACCAAATATGATATGTCGCAATAAAACCTTACAATGGAGAACAACCCTTGTGGATAAAACCTTGGTCGAAGGAAAAAGCGTACATATTTATATGGTTGAAATGTTGGATACAATGGGAATACATAGGCATAGGAAAAAAAAACATGCAGCAAAAGCTTGAAGAATATGCGCCAAAGATTGGAAAGAAAAGAAAGCATGAAAAATCCAAGTGGAAGAAATCTAAGACGAAATCCACCAGCTGTGATGTAATGCATAAGGCATACAAGTTAAAGAATGCGGCTGTACGATTAGGTATACACCCTAATGAAGAAGGAAGCCCCTTGTCGTGCACCAATAACTCCCACATTACAGCAATCGGGTACCCATGCACGAAACAGAGAATGGAGAAATGAGTAAGTGCAAAAAAATTGGGTCAAACAAGAGACATGTCAAAAAAGTGTAGAGTAAGAACCCGTGTTGCCTGCATCCACAAATACAGGCAACAAATAACACAATAGAATGAAATCCCACAATAACTAAAACCATAGGCCAAAGGCAGGAGCAAGTAGTAGAGATATGGAGAGTACTCGAGTTGCCTGTGTCTTTGTAGGGCACAAGAAACGACACCATAACTGTTGTTCTAAAATAAATCTCCAACCGCTATGTTTGCAAATATGATATGGAGAGATCCGTGTGTATAGTGGCTCTAAAAATAAATGGCAGGTCACCATATTGGCAAAACGTAGAGAAACCATGATTTAGCTGTCCATGCTGAGCTAGTAGATGGGCCACCATATTAGCCTGTTGTGGCGCATGAGAAATAATACTGGATCCCAGTAAAAGAAAAGAACATAGCATAGAGGATGTGTGTGAATGAACGTAGTCAACAACCTCAAGAGAGTCAAGCTCCAAATCAATATTACGATACTTCTGAGTAAAATGATTAATGACAAAGTAGTATCGTGCAATTCTGGCTGAAACGGAGAGGAAACCAGGAGATAGAACACTATAGCACCACAAAATTGTCCAGTGGAGTCCCGTAGCACTGCTCCACCCGAGGCTGATATTGATCCAATAGCTGCATCAACATTTAATTTATGCCTTCCAGAAGGAGGAAAAAGCCATCGCACTACCTTGGCCGTCGAAGGTGAAGCCTAACGGACCAAGAGAAATCAGATGTGGATCTAGAGAAGCATGTTTTGTGCCAGCCTGCGCTTGACACACACACACTCTCTCTCTCTATATATATATATTTTTTTTTCTTAATGAAAATATATATATTATTAATAATGACCTCACTTATGCCGGAGGGAAAACCTTGTTACAAATTGTTCATAAAGTGAAACCAATAATGAAGATAGCTAATGATACTATAACGCCAATCATATATGATATGTCGCATTAAAACCTTGCCAAGTAAAACCACTCTTGTGGATAAAACCTTGGCGAAGGAAAAAAGCGTGCATATTTATATGATTGGACCATTTAAATGTTACAGCTTGTGGTTTAAGCAAAATGCATTGTACTATCCATGATCTAAGAAAGGCTTCGAGCAATGTTGATGTCGCGTTGCAGAAATGAAGTTGTTGACGAGGCTTGAGCTCTTGCGATATCCACTTGGGAAGGATCCTCAACGAAAAGTTTGCCTCACGCCTGCCAAGTTGAAGCTGATTTTGGCCCCATGGAATGTTGCTCCGGATCACCTCAGACGAAGGTAAATATTGGCATTTAAGAATTGAGGAAAATAAACCACTGAGAGAAGAAAATATGGCAACATACGTACCCCAGCCACCTTGGGTCCATACGAACCAAGGTGGCAGTGCAGAGAGTCCCGACCATGTTAATGATATGAAGAAGAAGTGTTTGTTGATGCTGTCCCCAGATTGTGTGCCTCCCGCCGCAGTCCCGCATTTGATTTGCCAACACCAAAAGTAGTATAAGAGTAAACCAAAACTACAAATGACACATATTGTGTAAAAATAGTAGATTGTGAATTTGACACGCACCAATGTTGCCTGTGCGTATAAACACAGGCAACTCAAGAAACAATCGCCAACACAATGTGAGACATTTATAGACGCATAGAAGGAATTTGTTGTAGATCCAACTGTAATGTTCCACGCACTTCAGCTGGAAGTTCATGAACTGCTGTAAACCGACGAAGTCCGTGAGCGTGAAAACCATGACGGGCTAGGAGATGTGCTGGTGCATTTTCTTCACGCGGACTGTATTGCAACGTGACTTGGTTGATAGTCATAATATCAATAAGTCGGTCAAGATCATGTGAGAGACTTCCTGCTATAGATGACTTATTCGGTATGAGCGATAAGATAGAACTACAGTCCGTTTCTACAATGATGCACTGATGATCCGAAGCATAGAAGAGTATGGAAAAAAGCATTGCTTGTATCTCAGCACGTGGGGGGGATAGACGAGGGAGAGCAAAGCAGATAGCAGAAACAAGTTGTCCCCTGTCATTTCGCAACACAGCTCCTCCTGACGCGGCCTTTTTTCCAGCAGCCGCATCAACATTAAGCTTAAGGCATGCCATAGGAGGGAGATGCCACTTCACCAAGCGAGGTCGTTTGTACGTGATCGATGGCGCAAATTTAATCGTTGTAAGATATGGTAAAGGATGAGCAAATTTCTTATCCTGCACTGTTGAACACCATGCAAAAATAGCTCCATGAACATGTTCATATAGTGACCTATAGTTAAATTGTTCCTCTCCAAACCGTGCAGCTGCATATCGTTTCCAGATTTCCCATGTGATCATAGACGGAGCAACTGACTTAAGTTGTCCTGATATTGTTGATTGGGAGGAACTTCTCCACCATCTACGTAAATATTGCTTAAATGGCTCATGCCGAGGTAATGGGCCAGAGAACATGATGGAAACCTCAATCCAATTGGCCTAATTTGCATGCAATGAAGAAAAATATGATCCGAGGTATTAGAATAGCATCGACAAAAAACACATTGTGTAGGGTTAACTGTTTGCCATTTGGTTAAATTTTCCACTAGATGTAACGAATGATTCCAAAGTCGCCAGAGAAATAACCTCAAACCTGGTTGTGCAGTAGGCCACCATATATGCCGATGATCTGCTAGTTGGTTAGGTGTTCTGTTGATTGTTATGTAAGCAGATTTAAGAGAGAATTGGCATTGCTATCCGGTGCCCAGTCTATTGTATGTTGCGTTTGAAGTACATGGTCCCGCATGAATTGGTCAATACGGCATAATCGCTTACACAAAGGAGAATCATATATGTGTGCATACATAGTAGCGCGATTGCCATATTTGGACGAGCAGTATTTAGTCCACAGCTCATTACCTTGTTGAAACTTCCACCAGAGCTGACAATCAAAAGCCTTTTGTACATGTTTTAAGTGCCTGATACCAAGTCCGCCTTCAGCTTTTGATATACAATCCTATTCCCATGATTTCCAAATGTGTCGATCTCTCCATAAGAACTTGGCTAGTTTTTGGCTTAACGCATCTATCACTCCTTTTGGCAGCCGAGAACTAGCCATTATATGTAAAGGCACAGAATTGAGCACATGGTTGATGAGTACAAGACGGCCTACCATGGATAATAATTTTGAGGACCAAGACGTTAAATATGAATCAAAGTGTTGCAGGAGTGCAGTGCAATATGCAGCTCGATTTATCCCTTTATGCAATGAAGATCCGAGATATTTTATTGGCAAAGACGTTAATCTCATTCCCAAGGAATGTGCTGCAGCCACTCCAGATACTCCCTCTCCCACCACAACTTGACTCTTATGGTAATTAACTAGTTGGCCAGAGGCCGTTTGATATAGTTCCAAAAAAGCACGGAAGTTAACTAGATTTGTCTGGGATCCATTAAGAAATATCAATAAGTCATCTGCAAATGCTAAGTGGGAAACACACTGCGTACGGGCTGCATGAAACCCCTTTATTTTCTTCTGCGCTATCAATGTATTAAGGCCTCTCGAGAATCCCTCAGATGAGATAATAAATAGAAGTGGAGATAGGGGATCACCTTGTTTAACTCCTCGTCCAACTGGGAAGAATCCAATCTGCTTGCCATTTAATAGTATTGAGCATCTCGTTGAATGGAAATTATTTATGATAAATCTTACTAGCCTTTGATGAAATCCTAATTTGATCAGAAGGAGCTCCAAGTAGCGGCAACTTACCCGATCAAAGTCCTTTGCAATGTCCAGTTTAACTAAGACATGACCTCCGTGCGGCTTCTTATCTATGATATGGACCATTTCTTGGGCCATTAAGATTTGCTCAGGGATGTTTCTGCCATGCATGAATCCAGATTGTTCAGGGGAAATGATCTTTGGCATAATTAGAGCCAATCTGGTAGAGATCAACCTAGTGATGACCTTTGAAATAATGTTCGTCAAACAAATCGGTCTATAATCTGCAAAGGTCCTAGGAGCTTTGATTTTGGGTATGAGAACTATTGTTGCAGCAGCCATTTTCTTCGGGACCAGAACTCCTAGGAAAAATTCCTGCACTGCCTTTTGCACATCTTCATATATTAGTTGCCAAAAATGTCTGTAAAAGGATCCCGGGTACCCATCTGAGCATGCGACACTACTTGGGCTAAGATCCCAAACTACAACTTTTATTTCTTGTAATGTAGGCATGCTCAAAAGGCCTTCGTTATCTGCAGATGATAGGACTGATGGAACGTATTGCAAGATAGAATCCACCTCATGAACAGCCTCCGAAGTGAACAATGTGGAGAAATAGCGAATTGCCTCTGATTCAATATCAGAGGGCTATACACATTCAACGCCATCATCCCTGTGAATAGTTCGGATCATCTGTCTTGCACGTCTATCTTTTACAGACTGATGATAGTACGCAGTATTGGCGTCTCCCTCTTTTAACCATTTAATATTGGCTTTCTGCTTCCAAAATAAGAAAGCTCGAGTTTGCGCCAATTTAAGTGTTGCTTGACTGCGGTTATGTTGCTCTAGGGCTTCCTCCGTCTGCATTTCATCATAGACTTTTTCTTGGATAATTGCATCTTCTTCAGCCATAGCCACAGCATCGAAAATATTTCCAAATACCTCTTTATTCCATTGTTGTAATTGTTTCCGTCGTAGTCGAAGCTTTTCACAAAATCCCCACATGCCACCTACTGTTGGAAATGAGCGCCATTGATGTTGGACAAAAGAGTCAAAATCCGAATGCGTGGTCCAAACATCTAGATATCTGAATGCAGCAGGTGTTCGTGACACTGCTATATCATATATAAGGAGCAATGGGCAGTGATCTGATGTGGTTCGAGACAGATGTTGACAGTGAGAGGATGGGTAGAGGTCAGTAAATAACAAGTTGCATAAGTAACGATCCAACCGACGGCATACCCGTCCTAATCCACGTCCGTCACTCCATGTATATACTGACCCAGTGAATGGTATTTCCTGAAGGTCACAGTCTGCAATACAATTGTTGAAATCTTGCAGTTGACGCAAGGAGGGAGATGAGCGTCCACGATGCTCTTCAAGAGTACGGAAAGTGTTGAAGTCCCCACCGACTAGCCATGGCACTTGGATTTGATCATGTAAAGTGCGCAAATCAGTCCACAATGGCTGTCTAGCAGTGATGGTATGCAATGCATATACCGCTGTAATCCAGAATGGATCTCCAGTAGCAAGCCATGTTAATTTAAAAGAGCAATTTTGAATCCCATGCCGCGTCTCTTCCAAGGAAATAATTGAGTCCTTCCAGAAAAACCAAATATTATCATTACACACAGATATCGCCTGAGAGAAACCAAAACGCAATCGATATGACGTTAAGTTTGTGACTCTTGATCGTGGTTCAATGAGTATTAATCCATGCAGCTTATACCGTCTAATTAAAGAAATAACCCTTATTTCTGAGGTGCGGAGACCTCTAACATTCCAAAATAGTAACTTCATTATGTTAAAGGGTCAAAGGAGTTAGAGATTTGTGCTGCATGTAACCTGGTGATTCTAGGCGAAACAGTTGCAGCTTGCACTGGACGACGAAGCAATCTTGGAGGGGATGTTGCCCTGGGCGCATCAATGTCAGGTGCAATTGTGCTATGGCTACAAGCATCCAAATATTTAGATTGTATACCTGCTGCCATCTCATCAAGCAGTTCTACGTCTTGTGCATCAACTTGGCTAGCATGAGCAGCTGAAAACAATTCACTATCTGAGAATGATGTGAATTCATGTTGCTTTGATATTTCATGGATGATACAGTCATCCACCCCTCTGAGACGGTATAGGTCTTGTGTTGAAGAAATATCTGGAGTGAAGTACATGTCTGGGGATCTAATATTGGCTGTTGACGTAGATGTATGAACTATCGTGGGTGCCACTGATGTCAAGAGATATGCTTCTGGCTGGGCTGCTGGAGTAGTGGTGCTGCGTACTTCATGTACTGGACCCTCATTAGAAATGAGCTTTTTTGGTGTCCAGCGCTGTGATTTCTCTGGGTTTTCCTTCTATGGTTGTTGCTGTGGTTTTATTTTTGGCTGTGGTGGTGGTTCTGAATGTTTACCACAATCCTTTGCGTCATGAACCAACCTAAAACAGGAGGAGCAGTAAGCAAGCAATTCTTCATACTCCACAGGTTGTGTAATAATCTTTGATGGCCCTTGAATATGAATGCACTGAGGTAAGTCCTTGGAGACATCTATCTCAACACAGATTCTTGCAACAGAAGGGCGGCTTATAGTTGTCATGGCTGCGTCCAACTTTCTTGGAGTGCCTATCATGGACGCAATCTGAAAAAGGGCATCTTTTCGATGATAATGGATCGGAAGACCGGGAAAAGATATCCATATGGGAACGATAGGCACTTCAATAGAGGGATCATAATCTAGACTCCACTTCGTGACTCTCATGTGCTTACCTGAAATTGTCCAGCTTTGGCGGGAAAAACAACGTAAATAATCTTGTTCATGATCAAAATGCAAAAGAACGTGTTTTTCATCCAAAAGGCCGATCTTTACTGATCCTGAAAAACCAATGCGATCCACTGATGATCGAATGGTGGCTATGGGTGGTCTACCAAATCCGAAAGTTCCAATCAATGTAAGTTTGTAGGGTTCCGCTAGTGAATTGATTTCATCAGCAGTGAAGGTGATCATAGGCCCTCCTTTGTATTTTTGAATTGTCTTTGGGAGAAGAGGTGCCGTTTGAGAAGAAAAGAGAGATGCGTATGTTTTCGATATGGGAGGCGGCTGTGAAGATGTATGGGCCGCATGTTTTGGCATCGTCATTACTGAGAAAGGATAGGAGGCAGAGAGCAAAGGATTGCATGGCGATCGGCAGTGGCGATGGATGCCGCCGCCGGTGAGGATCGCAGGGTTCCAGAGCATTTTTCCAAATATTTATATATATATCCTCTCTCTCTCTCTCTCTCAAACCTACGCTCCTCTCCAAACACAACAGAAGTGTGTGTGCGCCAAATATTCCAAAGCATTAAACCCGACACTATAATACGCAAACATCCACTAAAAGTGGCCCCTCGCGTAGAAGTCCACAAAGCTAGCAGAGATGGCCTCAATGTATAAACAAGTGGTTGTGGACAATCCAGAATAGCAGCATAATGTAACCATAGTCGCCAAATAAACTCACAATAGAGAAATAGATGGTCTATCGTAGTGACGAACGAGTGACAGAAGGGGCATCGAGTGGGTCCTACAATCATAATCTGCTGCAAATTATCCTGTAGTAGAATGGCTCTATGATATAATTTCCATAAAAAAGACAGACAATTGGCATCTGTAATAGATGCCAAATGAACCCATGTGAGAAAAGTGGCACACCAACAGGGCAACAGACAGAATTTGCCGTTTCTAACGTAAAATCTCTGTGAGAGTCTGGTCTCCATAAATACCTGTCAGGAATACCATCAACTTGCATGACGCAAACTAGATGAGCCGCACAAATGCGTTTCCAGCCCATGGAATTCGTTACCCGAGGATGATAATCCATCCTACCACCATAATTAGTGTGCATCAACTCTGTCCATCGTGAATTCTTGATATGATAAGACCATCATAATTTAGCCAAGTAAGCGAAAGACAGGATATAAAGACGGCACTGCCCAAGTTCGCCCTCCTCAACCGGCAAAAATAATGTTTGCTACTTCACCCAATGATGCTTCCCTTTATTATCTACATCCCCCAAAAGAAGTTGCATATATGACGTCGAATAGCATGCATAATACTCTTTGGAAGGAGATCACAACAAGAATATGAATTGGTAGAGCACTAATAACATGTTTAATAAAAATTGACTTGCCTGCCAAAGAGAAAAACTTATTCTGCCAACTTTGAAACCGCATATCCATCTGTGTCAACAAATCTGCAAAATAAAGTGGTCGTGGCCTCCCTCTATATAAATTGACACCAAGATATTTAATTGGTAATGACGTGGCAGCCATCCCCAACACCTGCATCATGCAGCGAGACACTTGTGGCGTCACATATGAAGAATGTATAAAATTACTCTTCTGAAAATTGACCTTTTGTCCTGAGGCCGCTTGATAGATATTCAAAAAATTCCAAAGTCGTCTTAAATTGAGCACTGATCCATTAATGAAAAGCAATAGATCATCCGCAAATGCTAAATGAGAGATTAGAGGCCGAATCCTGCCAATCGCAAAACCCTTTAATGTGCCATCTTGTATTAAAGAAATGATCCCTCTAGAAAAAGCTTGAGATGACGAAATAAAAAGCAAAGAGGAAAGGTGATCCCCTTGTTTAACACCTTGGGCGGGTTGAAAGAATCCACAGGGCTTACCATTAATCAAAATCGACATGTATGTTTCTTCTAAATGGTTAAATATAAGCCGTATAAACCTTGGATGAAAACCCATCTTGTCCAACAAGTGCTTTGAAAGGGTCCAGCTTACACGATCAAACGCCTTCATCATATCAAGCGTAATCATAACATTGCCACCACGGACTTTTTTATCCATTAAATGAGTCATTTCTTGCGCTAGTAAGACATGCACCATAATATCCCGACTACGCATAAAGCATGCTTGCTCTTATGATAGAATGTCAGGTAACAAAGCCCTTAAATGAGTGGTCAAGATCCTGGTACCCACCTAGGCTAGAAAGTTTGATAAGCTGATAGACCTGAAAGATGCAAAAGTTGTAGGTGAAGGTATTTTCGGAATCAAATTTAGGAGAGTGCTACCCATAGCCCGAGAAATATGGAATCCCAAGAAGAAATCTTTGATGGCCTTAAATACATCCTGCCGTATAATATCCCAACAATGGCAAAAAAAAGAAGCCATTCAATCTATCAAGTCCTGCTGCACTATGTGCATCGAGAGACCATACGACATCTTTAGTTTCTTTGAGAGATGGCATAAGGAGAAGCTGAGTATTCATCTCAGTAACAAGACATGGGGTATAGCGCAGTAAATCCTCTACAGCATCCACGGGTTCCGCTGAAAAAGGTGAGAGTAAACAGAAATTGCTTCTGCCTGAATATCCTGCTCTGTCTGACAAAGGAGGCCAGATGGCGTGTAAATGCGAGATATAGCCTGCCTCTGCCAGTGATCCTTTACAAGGCTATGAAAATATTTTGTATTAGCATCACCGCCTTTTAACCACTTTACCCAAGCCTTTTTTCCCAAAACCGCATCTTCATATTTGCTACCGAATTATATATGGCTTGAGCTGCATGATATCGTGTTCGTGTATCCGAAGGTGGCTGCAGGTCATAGTCTCAAGCCATCATTTCTTTCAACCGCCTCTATATTATCAAAGATATTGCCAAAGATATGGATGTTCCAATGTTGCAAAGCTTTTTTAAGCCATTGCATTTTATCATAAATATCTTGCATACCACCAACCATTGGATATTCCGATCATTTGGTCCGCAAAAATGTTAAGGAGACAGTGTGCTCGGTCGAAATATTCAGAAACCAAAAGGATTTAGGGCCTACCCGCTGCTGATTCACCCATGTCAGAAGTAAAGGCGCATTATCCGAGGTGACCCATGCTAAATGTTTCACTTTCAAATTTGGAAAGAGATCATAACAAGCCTGGGAACATAGGACGCGATCAAAACGATGCTTCGCCATGCCTAGACCGCGGCCTCCCACCCATGTATATGGTGTCCCTTGGTAAGGCAAGTCCACCAGCTCAAAATGATTCACAGAATTCATAAACACTCTCTATGGATGTTAGTTGTGGCATAGAGGTGCCAAAATGCTCTTCAACAGAAAGATATGTATCAAGATCTCCACCTATCATCCATAGCGAGGGGCTCTGAGAATAGATGTCATGAAGCTCTAACCACAATTGATGTCGATCTGTGACTGTGTGTTCATACCATACACAAGACTAATCGAAATAGTATGCTCAGTACCCACAATAGAAAACCGTATATGTTATGCTTGTTCTCCATGCGAAATATCAATGAACCGCAATATGGTATGGACCAAAAACACCCATACCTTGTCACGACAAGTTGAAAGATAATTAGAAAAAGAAAACCGCAACTGATGCCTAACCAATTGAGTAATAGTTTGCTTTTGCACAATCACAATCAATAAATTCGGCCGATGCTTTTTTCTTAACCGCTTCAAACGGAAAACAGAAGTCTGTAAACCACAAACATTTCAAAACATACAATTCATTGAGGGGGTAAATATGAGAAGCTGGAAGAAGACCTAGAACTAAAGCGCATTACATGTGATGATAGAGGAGGGGCGTGCATTTCTCATTTTGTGCACCAAGGAAAACGTGGGTAAATATCTCGTTGATCCATATTAGCCACAGCAGGTTCAGTAGAGTCGCTATAGCGATTCTCAGAATTTTCCTTTTTTTGACTAGGGGTAAAACGGTAACTTCTCACATTTACAAAAAAATTTTGATTTCGGGCAGAATGGTGCAATGACTTTAGTCAATTGAATTTCACCTTCAATTGCAGTAAATAACCTCGAGATTGGGATAATTTTGGAGTTGAACAAATTAGGATTTTTTGGGCTAAAAGTGGGGATTTTTGGCTGTTTGGGGGTTTTTGGGGTAGTAGGGTGTTGGGGATTGATTGTATGGCTTATTTAGGTTATAAAGGCTGGGAAATAAGGTTATGGGTGGTTAAGTTGGTTTGGGTATGTTGTAGGGCGGATTCGAATCACATTTAAATCTTAGGGTTTGTAAATTAAGGTTTTGATTCAAACGATTTGGGAATCCTTGAATCTGACGGTTGTGGGTTTTAATAGGCTTTGGGATTTTGTTTGAGGGCTGAAATAAGGATTCTTAACGTCTAGTTTGAGGTATTATTGGGTTGGATTTTGAGGGTTTAGGGCGTGGGAAGGGTAATCGGCCAAGTGAGGGTTTTCTTCTATCCGAATTTGATTTTTGTGAGGTGTAGATAGCAACACTTGAACATCAAGTTTATGGCATAAATTCAGTCACATAATGATGTTTAAGACACACAAGATCACAATTAACCAAATGTTTTGATAGCAACAAGATTGATTACGACTATGTGGTCCTTTTAAGCTATGTAGTGCGATTTCAAGTAGGCTGAGTAATGTACCGATATGCGATGCCTATTTTCAAGTTGGAGCAACCAAATTTCAGAAACTTTATACACAAAACACTTATAAAAAGGATGGAGAAACGAATTGGAATGGAAAGCAAAAGAACGGCATGCAAAACAACTGTTTTTAATAAAAAAAACTTCAGCTTTTGGCACAATTAAGAGGGCTTGGTTTTATGACTCAATGAGGACTCAAAGATGAAACTTTTTTTGTGGTTTTTGGGACACTTGAAGACGTGTGATTATAGGGAAAGTGACATGAAAAATCGAAATGGGAAAAAGGCAAAGAAATGACTTAAAACGCAAGATAGAGATGGAGTAGAGTAACCTTTGCTCTGATACCAATTTTTATGCAAGCATGATAATGATCAACTCTTACACCATCAATGCCCTTATTCACAATTGGAAATGGCACAAAGAAGAGCTATTCTCCTTGCTTCCTTTGTGTAAGTTTAAGTACGATATTAAAACCAATAAATGGTTGTTGATAGGCAAACCAGTGAGACCCTCCTAGACAATACTCGTAGCTATGGCAAACACCTTCATAGTTCTCACTCTTGAAGATGATTAACCTTGATTTTTAATGAAAAATCAAGAAAACAAGTCTCACTCAATTGGAGAGGAAAAACCAAAGTGTATATTGATGATAATGAAGCTGCCTGGTACATGGCCTCTTGGCCTTTATTTATGTTGATCTTGTCTTCCTAAAAGAGTCCTAGATGAATCGAATTCTATTTCAAAAAGTCTACCACAATCTAGATAAAAACAAACTATAATTTGAGATATTGTTTGAAACTTGAAAGGCCAACATCTTGTCTTCAAATTTGTGTCGATACTTGAAGACTCCTTTCAGCCGAGTTTGAGATAGCTATTGGAAGGCTTGCTGATCAAATTTTGAAGTTAGGATAAGCTTGGAGGTGAATTCAAAAGTTGGTTGATTTTGAACTTGGATTGCCTTTGAATTTGAATTCAAGTTTTAATTCAAGATTGCCTTCAATCTTGACTCATCCTTGGCTGGCCAAAAGGGGTTGAAATGAGGATGATCTTGACTTTATCATGTTGAAGAGTTGGCTTCCAAAAAGCCTCCTAAAATCGTGTTTCATGATGGTAAGGATTGGGGCAATTATTCCTTGAAACAAATATTCCTTAGGACAAACATTTCTTAATGACAAATATTCCCTAGGACAAACATTCCTTAAGGATAAACATTCCCTCAAAACATTCTCTGGAAACATTCTCTTGGAACATTGTCTTCAAACATTCTCTTGAAATATTCTCTTCAACATTCATCTTTGTCTTCCAGGATATCATCATTCCTTCTGTATCCTTTTAAGCTTGAGATTTTGCATGCCATCAACTCTCCTCCCGAGAAAAGTTACGAAAAGAAGAATCATTAGTAAATGAGACTAAACACCTACAAAATGCACACACACATACGCAAGGTATTGCAAAGGTTCATTTGTGCTCAATGAGATTAACCCAATGAACCTTATGTTCATCTTGCATATGCTTGTACGAGAAGCTATTACTTTCATAACCAAGTTGTTTGCCCTTGCTTCTTTTGATTTGGCCGTTGACCTTTCGATGGGATCCTTGATCCTCATCATTTGGAGCTCAGATGAAGGAGATATGACATGTTGAGTTTGAGTTGTTTCCAGGTGTGGACTTTGAAGCATGCTACTGATTCAGCAGCTTCAACTTCATGACCTTTTTTGAGCTTGTTAATGAATGAATCTGAGAAAGTGCAAAATGCCATAGTTGTAGCTTAATCTCCTAGCTTAAAGCTCCAACAAAAACTAAGGGAAATGCCAAAGTTGTATCTTAATCTCCTAGCTTAAAGCTCCAACAAAAACTAAGGGAATCCAATATGTGATTGAGGAGATATGGGCAAAATACAAACACCGCGCCAGCCTAGTCCTATCCATCTGTTTCAGCTTTGTGTTTGCTTCATGCTATAGCTTCATTCTTCCTCCAAGTAACCTGTAATAACCTCTTACAAACACAAAGAAGACATATACAAGATATGTAGCATGTCCTAGCCTTGTCTAATGCACAGTTAAGTACAACCATTACAAGATACACCTTTAACCATTTTAAAACGTTACAAAGAATGTAAATAACATGTAACCAAGGTTGGGTAGGACTTGTATGCTTCTCTGGACTCATCATTCCCTCTCTCTTGAAAAGGATTCGTCCACGAATCAATTTTTGAATACAAGAGAGGGAACATTTTCCACCACATGTCATGTTAGTCACAAACTTACAAAGATGCGAAATGCTTTCCTTCTTACTTGTTTAGGACGCATCATTAGTTAAAAAAACATTATCAATGTAGTAGCATCCAATGACACGCAAAAAAAATTTTTCAACATCTTTAGATCCAAAATAAGATAGATATCTTCAATGCACTTGTAGGAAATCGACATAATCACTACCAAAACGCACAGCAGAAAAATAAAACTTTTTCTTCGATTTCCTACCAAGGATCCATGGTTTAATTCAATAAAAGAAATCAAAAACCTTGCCTATGTAGATTCGAAATTTGCAGATGTAGGAGGTGCGATGACATGAATATCCTCTGCCGGTATCTACACAAATGCTTTGGTCCGGAGTGCTAGCTCTTGAACGGTGCGGCTCAGAACTACGATTTTCTCTAAATAGAATAATATTTTCATGTTGTCTCTCTATACAAGATACACGGGATATATATACACATATATAGCCATCAAAATCTGAGTCCTAATCGGATTAGTTAATGCCAATCAAAATCCATGTCAGACATGGATTCTATCAGGATATTCAAAATCCATATCAGATATGGATTCTTTCGTTATTATCCGATAATATATATGTATATATATATAACCATAAAAAACGAAATTAATAAGATGAATAATAATCAATACTAATATTAATTGTTGTACCCCAATTACAATGTACTTAAAACCATGACTAAGTGACGTAATGCAAATAAAGATTCCTCCAAGTGCATGTTACTTGAGTTAAATTAGCACTTCTTTACTTAAATTCTTTTAAGATAGATACTAAATAATTATATAAAGGAATGTCACAAGGTAATGAAATACCTTATGAATTTCGGTCAAAAGGCCTTGATCAACCATGGAACAATTTCATTTTATAAGGATACCAACTTAAATGATCCTCATAAAAGCAAATTTAAAATCATATTAGATAAAATAAATAAAATTATAAGTTACATAAGTATGTGTTATGCCAAGAGTGAAAAGACCAAAATACCCTCAAGACCCTCCAAGATTTCGGCCAAGGAGAATAGAGGGATCTAGAATCCTCTCCATTATTCTAATATTTGAAATATCTAGCTAAAATATAATTAAATAATAAAAAAATAAGAAAAGCATGCAAAGAGAACTAATAAAATAATAAGAAAGGAGTGCAAGGGGAGACAAAAGCTTGAAGCTACAAGTCTTAGGTTTGCTTTTCATTCCCACCCCCATGCACCGGCCACCCCTCTCCCATCCACCCTCATGATTTATTTTAAATCTACCTAGAAGCTTCATTTCACTTCAATCTTGAATTCCCTCAAGAATCATTCACGCTAATCCAAGACTTAGAAGCTTTTCCATCTCCCTCCACAATACCATACGGTTCCTTCATCTTGAAGCTAGGAGGTTCACTTCAACTACCATCTTCAAGCTCAATAAACATCTAGGTAAGTTTTGTTCCAAGCTCCTTTAAGTGGATTCTTATTTTTAAGGAATGAAGCTCATGGTTTCTCTTGTTTCTATCCCAACCCGTGACCTTCATGGTCACTAGGTGCTAAGATTTCAACTTCTTAGGTGGTGCAATCTTTTGATACTTGAAGCTCCATTCAAAGTTGCACTTTGGTAAGAAGATCTAACCTCAAAATAGTTCTATTTTCATCAAAGAATGATGACTAACATTCTTCCCTCATTTCCTTCAAAAAACGCATGCTCAAGGGTGAAGGAGGAGGAAGATTTCAACTCATCTCATCCAATATCCAAGCTAAGAAAAGAGCTTTAGCTTGAAGAGGCAAGTATACAGTAGACTCTCATGATTTATTTGAAGAATTAGTGACTTGAATGGCTAGATGTTTCTAAGATGTGAACTTTAGTTGAATATACCAAGTTTTAAGACTATACCTTAGTGATTCCTTAAGAATAATGTCTTGCATATGATTAATTCCTCCAAAGATGAAATCTTTTCTTACATGAAATGTGATATGAGGCTGTATTAGGATGAAATAAGGTTCACCCAAGTGAGTCTAGGTAAGAATAGCTCTTGGATGAGACTTGTGAAGTTCTAAGATAGCATGCATGTGCTAGATGTGAGTTTATGAGGTTGTTTGGTAAGATTGAAATAAATGAGCACTTGAATGTGTTGCATGCCTAAATAAATGTTTTAAAATATGTTCATGGCATCATATAAGATTCAGCCAAGAGGATGGAAAGGATGGTGAGTTTTGACTCCAAGAAAGAACACCTTTTGTGAGCAAATATGATGAGTGTTGTGAGTGAAATTCAAACTGTTTGAAGTGATGCAAAGATGACTAAATAAAAAGAATGGAACCTGGGTGTTCATGTAAAAAAGGTGTTTGTGATGACTAATAAGTTATTCAATAAGAAGAAGATAATTAGTGGACACTTGACATGGAAAGACAACAAAACACAAAACCACTGGAGCAGGACAGAAATGGGCAGTGTGTTGTGTAACCTCAAAATGGACCTTATTAACATGATATCAAGCTGATTTTTGGCATGATGTTAGCCTTATGTGTATAGCAAGTATGAAAGTTGGAATTTTGGTAAAATAAGTTCTGTACTAGTTTTAATAAATGTTTTGGTGATACTGCTCAGGCTGGAATTTCTGGAACTGGGCAGAATTGTATTACGATTTAAATGGTTTAAAGATGGATCTTGTAGATGTTCAATTAAGCTAATTTTTGGTATGGTGACAAAATTATGTGTATAGAAAAATTTAGAGTTGTAATTTCGGTAAAAATAAGATGTGGATTATTGTTAAGCAATTGTTTGGTAAAACTGCTCAAGCTGAAACTACTGGAGCAGGACAGAATTAAGTAACGAGTTCCTTGCCAAAACAATGGACCTTGGAAACATGAAAATGGTCTAAATTTCGGTAGGATGGGAGTTCTGTATGTTTATGACGTGGGTGAGTTAGAATTTCGGGAAAAGGAATTTTGGTTTTGCCACAATAGAATTTTTAGTAAAATTGGTCAGTCCAGTATCAGCATGTGACCCATTTTGGAAAAATAATTAAATGAACCCTTTAAAGTTATTGGATTGTTCTGGAAATTTTATGTTAATCACCTAAGACATAGAGGAGTATGACCATATAAATTAATCAATTTGGTATTATCGTTTTGTTGGGTAATTATGGATTTAAAATTAATGTACTAAATCTGGAAAATTGGGCAGAACAGGAGAATAAATTAAGAGGCCTAATTTTGTGAGTTTGGAGCTATATACACGGTTTGGGCCCATGAATATTGGTCCTTAGGGATTTTACTATATTTTCCAGGTTGTGGTCCAAATGATTAAGGATTTAAGGTCTCAAAAATTAAGGTAATGGTGGTTATTATACCGCATAATTCGGCAAGTACACTCGATAATGTTTTAATAATTTAAGGGCTTAATTCATCTTAAGAAGTTACGAAAATTTTACGACATGTAAATAAGATCCCACTAAACACATGTAGGGCAAAATATCATGAAAATGGGCTTGTTTGGCTAATTTAGCCGCCCCATGAACATGAAGTAACAATCTGGAAATTTTTAGTTTACGAAGCCATGCTGGTTGACATGTTATATGGAATACTTACGATAATTCATGTCATGACTTGCATTTCATATCATTTCATGTATCATGCATGATCAAATGCACCATGAATCTGATTTTATGATTTTTCTGCACGCAAGCAAGTCTTTTCAAGTAGATACGTTTTTCGTTATGCATGTAAGTTATTTATGGTCCCATGTTTTTAAAGAAAGCTTTATGATTCCCTTGCCGGCCAAGCATGCGAAAAACCCGACTCCAGACCTGGGCTTAATTGGTCTGATGACATGATAACTTCGGGACTCGATCCAGACCTGGGTTTAATTGGCTTGAAGTTATGTTTTGGGCCCGTCCCAGACCCGGGGTTAATTGGTCTGATGATATGGTCGGGGCCCGATCCAGGCCCGGGGTTAATTTGCCTGACGTTATGTTCTAGACCCGTCCAAGACCCGGGGTTAATTGGCCTGATGACATGTTCTGGACCTGTTCGGATCCAGGGTTAATTGATCTGACACTCTATTTTTCTGACACGTTATTTTATGGGACCAAAATGATGTTTTTGACATGACATGATATCATGCATTGCATCTTGCATAACTCATGAGCACGTTGACATGTTGTATGTTTCAGTTAGTGGATAATAAGATATTGTTGGTATAGCACTACCTAAAATTATGTTTAGGCTATATCGTGAAGCAAATCCAGGATTAAAGTTCAGGTATGAATTAATATTTGAGCTTCTTGGGGTTTTCCATTCACGTTATAATTCTTTATTTATTTCATGCTGTTTTATTGAATGCTCACTGGGTGATTTTTATCACTAACACTTTTATTTTTCTCCAGAGCCAGATAATGCTAAGATTTAGTGGATCAAGGATGAGCCGAGAGTGCCATACCCGTAGGCGAGGAAGTCAGAATGAGGCTATGCTTAAGGGCTTTTATGCGGCCATGATGTTTGTATTATGAACGATGTTGAACTCTTTGGAATTTCAGTTATGTTGTTTCGTGGACTACCTCTTTTGGGGACTTATTATTCCGTAATGCATGTTTATTTAAAAAGTTTAAATTCTGCCGAAATTTTGCGACCATGTTAAATGTTAACATGGAAGTCCATGGCATAGGTTATGGATTTTCGCATTTTATGCATGACGCTTTGTACTCTTCTTAGTGAGGTACGGCGGGTGCACCGTATTCGGACGAGGTCCAGGTGCGGGGCGCTACAGGTGGTATCAGAGCCCAAGCTCTATATTTCGGGCAGAACGTAGAACTATGTTATGATCTTAGCAATCTAAGTTTGATCTTAGACCTAAGTCATGATCTTAGATGAATGATGGCCTTTGAGTAGGACCACTTGGACCGGGTTTAGGATGTAATTTGATAACTAATCCTAATTTACGAAATCCGGATCTATAACGTAAGATGTGTCTTTTATCTTCTTTATTTAAAATTTTCGAATTATGGTCTCTAGTCAAAATAATTTGGTTTTATTCTGACATTTAAGTAAATTTAACACCCCATAGTGCAGATGGTGAGACCGCATGGCAGACCTCCTAGGGCACGACCAGCTGCTCAGGAGCCCGTTCCTCCACCACCAGTTCATGTCCCGCCACCACAGCCGGACCAGAATCCTCCAGTTCAGAATAATCCACCACCACCACCGTAGGCACCTGTTCCTCCGGTTATCCCTAACATGAATGCCTTTCAGGCCTTTTGCCAAGTGGTCACTGAGATTGGGCAAGGCCTAATCCATCAGAATGCTCCACCTCATCCGCACCAGCTTGTGAGAGATACCCAGTATTACTTCGAGAAGCTAAAGAGAGCTAATGTGCCACCGTTTGAGGGAAAGCCAGATCCAGATACAGCGGAGAAGTGGTTATACGAAGTTGAAAACTGTTTCGAGTTAATTCAAGCCCCCGACGGGATGAAAGCCCAAGCCATCCGACCTTTTCTGATAAGTGAAACTAACCAATGGTGGAAGACGAATCTACATCCTTTCCCCAGACCAATTGCCTGGGAAAGATTTCTTCAAGAGTTTCACAAGTTCTATATCCCTCCGTCGGTCAAGTTACAAAAGAGGCATGAGTTTGAATCCCTGAAGCAAGATCCTGGTATGACAGTAGCAGAATATGCAAATAAGTTCATCGCGTTAGCGAGATTTTAGCATGTTACCATGAATGATGAAGAAACAAAAATGCTGAAGTTCGAAAGAGGGCTGAATCCAAGAATCCGGACATGGTTGGTGAATGCAAATACCACGAATTTTGGAGCTTTTTTTGACGCATGCTACCGGATTGAGAGAGACATTATCCGATGAAACGATGTGGGACAAAAGAGAGAAAGACAAGGGACTGGAAATGAGAAGTACATAAAGGTAGCTAAGAAGACTTTCAGAGGATCAGTTTGACAAGGAAAATCACAAGGTCAAAATCAGCGCAGCTAAAAGCACCAAAACAACCATCAAAGGAATCAAGCTCCACCTCAGCAGCCAGCTATACCAGTGTGCCCTCAGTGCCAGAAGAGACACATGGGTGAGTGTCGATGGAAGACTGGAAAATGCTTTAGATGTGGCAAAGATGGTCATCTGATTAAGGATTGCCCAAAAAGAGGACCACAGCAACATCAACCGCAACAACAGCCAAGGAACCAACAGCCATGTGCAAATGCAAGGGTGCACGTCATGACAGATGCAGATGTTGAGGAGACGGCAGACGTAGTGACTGGTAAGATTTAAAGTTTTACGCCTTAAATACGTTTTACTTATACATGCCTATAATATTGCTTAGTAAAATGTGCATGATTCAGGAACTATCATAGCATGTAGCATACCTGCAAATGTGTTGTTCGACAGTGGCACCAGCCACTCATTTATCTCTAGAAAGTTTGCTAAGAACCTCAATCGTAACTCAGTAAGATTAGAAACACCCTATAGAGTACAAGCAGCCGGCGATCAGATGCTTGTCTCTCATCATATTTTTCGAAATTGTGTGCTTGAGTTCGAAGATCATCAGTTTGAAGCCGACTTGATTCCTATATCTATGAGTGACTTTGATGCGATCCTTGGAATGGATTGGCTCTCAAGGAACCACACCCATATTGATTGCTGAAGTAGGCAAGTTATAATTAAGAACCCAGCCCGAGACGAAGTGTCATTCCAAGGAGGAGCTAAATTAAAGAAACCATCCCATAAAGTCTATGTTAACGCGGTGCGTGCCAGCCGAGCACTGAAGAAAGGCCATGAAGGATTCTTTGTTTATGTCCTAAGTGCTGAGCAAGCGAGTCCCACCCTTGATCAAGTTCCGTTTGTCAATGAATACCCTAACGTCTTTCCAGACGAACTACCCGGCTACCTCCTGATCGCAAAATTGCCTTCGAGATAAACCTTGTCCCAGGAGCTGAACCCATATCAAAAGCCCCATATCGGATGGCTCCTACAAACTGAAAGAGTTAAAGGAGCAGTTACACGAGCTCCTAGAAAAGAAGCTCATTCGCCCCAGCGTCTCACCTTGGGGTTCTCCTGTGTTATTCGTGAAGAAGAAAGATGGAAGTATGCGCTTATGCATTGAGTACCGGGAACTCAACAAAATCACCATAAAGAATAAGTATTCCTTGCCCCGGATAGACGACTTATTTGATCAACTCCAGGTATGTAACCAACAAATTCTAGTTCAATTAAGATTTAAACTTCCAAAACCCTATCTAATGCATCTTAATGTAGGGATCACGAATCTTCAATAAGATTGACCTACGATCTGGATGTTTTCAATTGAAGATTAAGGCGGAAGACGTTCCAAAGACTGCCTTCAAGACATGCTATGGACACTGAATTTTTGGTCATGCCTTTTGGCTTAACAAATGCTCTTGCGCCTTTATGGATCTCATGAATCGAGTATTTCTGACCAATTGGACAAGTTCATAGTGGTCTTCATAGACGACATTTTGATATATTCCCCAGATGAAGAGACTCATGCAGGCCATTTGAGGACAGTTCTAAATATTCTAAGAGGAAGACAGTTGTACGCAAAATTTAGCAAATACGTGTTTTGGCTGCGTACTGTATCCTTCCTCGGCTATGTTATTTCAGAAGATGGGATTTCAGTGGATCCCAAGAAAATTGAAGCTATCACAGAATTGCCCAGACCAACAAATATTACTGAAGTGAGAAGTTTCCTTGGGGTAGCAGGATATTATCAGAAATTCGTGGAAGGAATTTTGAGGATAGATGTTCCCCTCACCAGATTGACCCAAAAGAAAACCAAGTTCGAGTGGAGTGCCGACTGTGAAGAGTTTCTCGGAGTTAAAAGCGAGGTTGACATCCGCCCCTATCCTTGCTCAGCCCACTCCTGGCGAGAAGTACATGGTGTATAGTGATGCTTCAAAGAACGGTCTCGGATGTGTACTTATGCATAGGGATAAAGTGATAGCTTATGCGTCCCGACAGTTAAAACCATTCGAGCAAAACTACCCCATTCATGACCTTGAGCTTGCCGCAGTGGTTTTCGCGTTGAAGATATGGAGACACTACTTGCATGGCGAGAAGTGTGAGATCTACACAGACCAAAAAAGCTTAAAGTATCTCTTTACCCAGAAAGAGCTGAACATGCGGCAGCGCAGATGGCTCGAATTGATTAAAGACTATGACCTCTCCATTCAATATCACCCGGGAAAAGCTAATAAGGTTGCTGATGCATTGAGTCAGAAGACAAGCCACCCACGGCAACCACCCCTTCAGCGATTTATGGAAGAGTTTGGATTAGAAGAAGTTGATTCAGTGGATGAAGTTCTTGCCAAGTTGGTTCTTATTCCTTCACTGATTGATAAGATCAAATAGGCTCAAAGGAATGATGCAGCCTTGAGAAAGATCAAGGAAAGGATGAAAGTTAAGCCACAAGGTGTCTTTGAAGTTCGCAGTGATGACAGTTTATGGTACTGAGGACGGTTATGTGTACCTGAAAACAAAGAGATCAGAGATGATGTCCTGATGGAAGCTCACAACTCGCGATTATCCATACACCCTGGAGCTAATAAGATGTACCAATACCTCAAGCAAAAGTTTTAGTGGCATGGTATGAAGAATCAAATAGCTGAATTTGTTGAGCGATGCTTGGTATGTCAAAGGGTAAAAGCTGAACACCAAAGACCCGCTGGATTATTACAACCTTTAGAAATGCCGGAATGGAAATGGGACCACGTCACAATGGATTTCGTGACAGACCTACCCAAGACTAATTATGGAAATGATGCTATATGGGTGTTGTGGATCGTTTGACTAAGTCTGTTCACTTTTTTGCCACGTTGATTAAAGCATCCATGGAGAAGTTGGCCTCTATGTACATTGACTAGATTGTTTGTTTGCATGGAGTGCCCGTAAGTATTGTATGCGACCGTGATCCCCGTTTTACCTCGAGATTCTGGACAGCCTTTCAAAAGGCAATGGGCAAGGAGATCATGAATGAGTTCTGCATTTCATCCTCAAACAGATGGCCAATCAGAAAGAACAATTCAAACCCTTGAGGACATGCTTCGTGCTTGCATTCTTGACTTTGGAGGAAGCTGGGATAAGAGCCTTAAGCTTGTTGAGTGTTCTTACAATAACAGCTTCCACAGATCCATCGGGATGGCACCATATGAAGCATTGTATGGTC
Source organism: Eustoma russellianum (assembly GCA_036186865.1). NCBI lineage: Eukaryota > Viridiplantae > Streptophyta > Magnoliopsida > Gentianales > Gentianaceae > Eustoma > Eustoma russellianum. The sequence continues at coordinate 34,016,909 of AP025047.1, forward strand.
GAAAATGTCGGTCCCCACTCTATTGGGACAAGATTGGAGATAAGATCTATACGAGACCCGACATTGTTGAGCAAACACAAGAAAAGATAAAGTTGGTTCAACAAAGACTAAAACCGGTACAAGATTGGACTAAGATATGGGCAGATGAAAGAAGGAGACCCTTAGAGTTTCAAGAAGGAGAGAAAGTTTTCCTAAAGAATTCTCCATCCAAAGGGGTCAAGAGATTTGGCGTCAAAGGGAAGTTGAGCCCAAGATTCATAGGACTCTATGAAGTACTAGAGAGAGTTGGTGAAGTTGCGTATCGCTTGGCATTTCCCCCATCCCTGTCCCAGTTACATGATGTGTTTCATGTTTACCAACTTTGCCGGTAAGTCTATGACCCAAGTCACATTCTTGAAGATCAGTAGTTGAAGGTTGAAGAAGATGCATCTTATGAAGAGGAACCCTTAAAGATCATTAATCGGAAGGACAAAAAGCTAAGGAAGAGATCTATACCTATGGTAAAGATTTAATGGAGATACCATTATGGGGAGGAAGCCATATGGGAAACGAAGGAAGACATGAAGAATAGATACCCCCATCTTTTTGACTAGTCTCTAAAGTTTCGAGGATGAAACTTATTATAAGAAGGGAGGATGTTGTACCCCAATTACAATGTACTTAAAACCATGACTAAGTGACGTAATGCAAATAAAGATTCCTCCAAGTGCATGTTACTTGAGTTAAATTAGCACTTCTTTACTTAAATTCTTTTAAGATAGATACTAAATAATTATATAAGGGAATGTCACAAGGTAATAAAATACCTTATGAATTTCAGTCAAAAGGTCTTGATCAACCATGGAACAATTTCGTTTTATAAGGATACCAACTTAAATGATCCTCACAAAAGCAAATTTAAAATCATATTAGATAAAATAAATAAAGGTATAAGTTACATAAGTATGTGTTATGCTAAGAGTGAAAAGACCAAAATACTCCCAAGACCCCCGAAGATTTCGGCCAAGGAGAATAGAGGGATCAAGAATCCTCTCCATTATTCTAATATTTGAAATATCTAGCAAAAATATAATTAAATAATAAAGAAATAAGAAAAGCATTCAAAGAGAACTAATAAAATAATAAGAAAGGAGTGCATGGGGAGACAAAAGCTTGAAGCTACAAGCCTTAGGTTTGCTTTTCCATCCCTCCCCCATGCACCGGCCACCCCTCTCCCATCCACCCTCATGATTTATTTTAAATCTACCTAGAAGCTTCATTTCACTTCCATCTTGAATTCCCTCAAGAAGCATTCAAGCCAAGCCAACACTTAGAAGTTTTTCCATCTCCCTCCACAACACAATACAGTTCCTTCATCTTGAAGCTAGGAGGTTCAGTTAAACTACCATTTCAAGCTCAAGAAACATCTAGGTATGTTTTGTTCCAAGCACCTTTAAGTGGATTCTTATTTTTAAGAATTGAAGCTCATGGATTCTCTTGTTTCTACCCCAACACGTGACCTTCATGGTCACTAGGTGCTAAGATTTCAACTTCTTAGCTGGTGCAATCTTTTGATACTTGAAGCTCCATTCAAAGTCCCACTTTGGTAAGAAGATCTATCCTCAAAATAGTTCTATTTTCATCAAAGAATGATGACTAACATTCTTCCCTCATTTCCTTCAAAAACCGTATGCTCAAGGGTGAAGGAGGAGGAAGATTTCAACTCATCTCATCCAATATCCAAGCTAAGAAAAGAGCTTTAGCTTGAAGAGGAAAGTATACACTAGACTCTTATGATTTATTTGAAATATTAGTGACTTGAATGGCTAGATGTTTCTAAGATGTGAACTTTAGTTGAATATACTAAGATTTAAGACTATACCTTAGTGATTCCTTAAGAATAATGTCTTGCATGTGATAAATTCCTCCAAAGATGAAATCTTTTCTTACATGCAATGTGATATGAGGCTGTATTAGGATGAAATAAGGTTCACCCAAGTGAGTCTTGGTAAGAATAGCTCTTGGATGAGACTTGTGAAGTTCTACGATAGCATGCATGTGCTAGATGTGAGTTTATGAGGTTGTTTGGTAAGATTGAAATAAATGAGCACTTGAATGTGTTGCATGCCTAAATAAGTGTTGTAAAATATGTTCATGGCATCATATAAGATTCGGCCAAGAGGATGGAAAGGATGGTGAGTTTTGACTCCCAGAAAGAACACCTTTTGTGAGCAAATATGATGAGTGTTGTGAGTACAATGCAAACTGTTTGAAGTGATTCAAAGATGACTAAATAAAAAGAAAGGAACCTGGGTGTTCATGTAAAAAGGGTGTTTGTGATGACTAATAAGTTATTCCATAAGAAGAAGATAATTAGTGGACACTTGACATGGAAAGGCAACAAAACACAAAACCACTGGAGCAGGACAGAAATGGGCAGTGTGTTGTGTAACCTCAAAATGGACCTTATTAACATGATATCAAGCTGATTTTTGGCATGATGTTAGCCTTATGTGTATAGAAAGTATGAAAGTTGCAATTTTGGTAAAATAAGTTATGTATTACTTTTAATAAAAGTTTTGGTGATACTGCTCAGTCTAGAATTTCTGCAACTGGGCAGAATTGTATCACGATTTAAATGGTTTAAAATGGATCTTGTAGATGTTCAATTAAGCTGATTTTTGATATGGTAACAACCTTATGTGTGTAGAAACATTGAGAGTTGGAATTTTGGTAAAATAAGATGTGGATTAGTTTTAAATTTGTTTTTGGTAAAACTGCTCAAGCTGAAACTACCGGAGCAGGACAGAATTAAGTAACGAGTTTCTTGACCCAAATCTGGACCTTGGAAACATGCAAATGGGATATATTTCGGTAGGATGCTAGTTCTGCATGTTTAAGACTTTGGTTTTGCCACAATAGAATGTTTAGTAAAATTGGTCAGTCCAGTATCAGCATTTGACCCATTTCGGGAAAATAATTAAATGAACCCTTTAAAGTTATTGGATTGTTCTGGAAATTTTATGTCAATCACCTAAGACATAGAGGAGTATGACCATGTAAATTAATCAATTTGGTATTATCGTTTTGTTGGGTAATTATGGATTTAAAGTTAATGTACTAAATCTGGAAAATTGGACAGAACAGGGGAATAAATTAAGAGGCCTAATTTTGTGGGTTTGGACCTATATACACGGTTTGGGCCCATGAATATTGGTCCTTAGGGATTTTACTATATTTTTCAGGTTGTGGTCCAAATGATTAAGGATTTAAGGTTCTAAAAAATTAAGGTAATGGTGGTTATTATACCGCAGAATTCGGCAAGTACACTTGATAATGTTTTAATGATTTAAGGGCTTTATTCGTCTTAAGAAGTTACGAAAATTTTACGACATGTAAATAAGACCCCACTAAACATATGTAGGGCAAAAGATCATGAAAATGGGCTTGTTTGGCTAATTTAGCCATCCCATGAACATGAAGTAAAATTCTGGAAATTTTTAGTTTACGAAGCCATGCTGGTTGACATGTTATAAGGAATACTTACGAAAATTCATGTCATGACTTGCATTGCACATCATTTTATGTATCATGTATGATCATATGCACCATGAGTCTAATTTTATGATTTTTCCGCATGCAAGCAAGTCTTTTCAAGTAGATACGTTTTTCGTTATGCATGTAAGTTATTTATGGACCCATGTTTTTAAAGAAATCTTTATGATTCCCTTGCCGGCCAAGAATGCGAATAACCCTACTCCAGACCCAAGGTTAATAGGTCTGATGACATGATAAGTTCTCGACCCAATCCAGGCCTGGGGTTAATTGGCCTGACGTTATGTTCTGGACCAGTCCCTGACCCGGGGTTGATTGGTCTGATGATATGTTCTAGACACGATCCAGGCCCGGGTTAATTGGTCTGACGTTATGTTCTGGACCCATCCCAGACCCGGGGTTAATTGGTCTGATGACATGTTTTGGACCCGTTCAGATTCGGGTTTAATTGATCTGACACTCCATTTTTCTGACACGTTATTTTATGGGACCAAAATGATGTTTTTGACATGACATGATATCATGCATTGCATCTTGCATAACTCATGAGCACATTGACATGTCGTATGTTTCAGTTAGTGGATAATAAGATATTGTTGGTATAGCACTACCTAAAATTATGTTTAGGCTATATCGTGAAGCAAATCCAGGATTAAAGTTCAGGTATGAATTAATATTTGAGCTTCTTGGGGTTTTCAGTTCACGTTATAATTCTTTATTTATTTCATGCTGTTTTATTGAATGCTCACTGGGTGATTTTTATCACTAACACTTTTATTTTTCTCCAGAGCCAGATAATGCTAAGATTTAGTGGATCAAGGATGAGCTGAGAGTGCCATGCCTGTAGGCGAGGAAGTCAGAAGGAGGCTAAGGACTTTTGTGCGGCCATGATGTTTGTATTATGAACGATGTTGAACTCTTTGGAATTTCGGTTATGTTGTTTTGTGGACTACTTTTGGGGACTTATTATTCCGTAATGCATGTTTATTTAAAAAGTTTAAATTCTGCCGAAATATTGCTACCAGGTTAAATTTTAACATGGAAGTCCATGGCATAGGTTATGGATTTTTGCATGTTATGCATGACGCTTTGTACTCTTCTTAGTGAGGTACGGCGGGTGCACCGTATTCGGACGAGGTCCGGGTGCGGAGCGCTACATTAATATTATTAATATTATTAATATCATCCTATACGCATTCATGTTTGTGAGCCGATAGGCCCATACTAATTTGTAGTCGGTTAAATTCCTATTAAACCAACAAGTCGTAATTGGCCTCTAGCAAGTGATTACAACTACCAAATTAATATGAGTACAGTCCAACTAACCTAATAATAGTACATGCATTAATCCCTTTATCACACGATATCTAGTTTGAACATAAGTCATGGTCAGTGTCATACTTATATTGTTCAAACATATGATTAATTGATCTCTAAGTAGACTGATAAAACAAATGATATTGATCACACGATCAATTCATCTGAGCACGGCCATGCATTTCACAATCTCACTAATCCAGGGGCCCAAAGATATCTCTCTCGAAAGAGAGGGACAAATTCTGTTTTGATTGTTCAATATCTTCTATATAATTTCTATCATTTCAATCATGACCTTTATTAATATCCAGTTACGGATAACGTTTGATCATGTGAAAATATAATAGTCTTTAAGTTGGAAACTATGACAATCTCAAGTCTAAGGATTAAAACATGACTATCATGAGATTTACTTATGACGCTAATGCATATAGTAATCTCATAATGGGTCTATCCAATACATTGTTCTCTAACAAGTATTTATAAGATTGATTTGTATCACCATACACATAATCATCTCATGATTATCAAATCAATACTCATACTGGTTATAAATTATTTTATCTCTATAAGAATAATGAACCAGGGACATATATCATAATTGTGTGACATACTAACCAATAATAATGATAATAAAACATCTTTATTAATAATAAATGTATAACATAAAATATCCAAATCATGGCCTAAGACACATACACTAACATGCACAAGGTTAGAGCATTTTCATAATGTAAGCATAAGACATCTAGCGTATCATTCATGCAACGGTTAAACCTTAAGCTTTTGAACACTAACACATAACCTCCATGGCCATACACATAAGCGATCCAAAGTAAGGTAATCATTGAAAAGATCACAATTGCAACATCATCATATGTTAATAAGTACAAAAAGGAGAATAACATGATGTGACAATGTTTTCATCAAAGTTTGCCTTTTGCACAAATCATGAATGAATCTTATGGAATGTTTTTCTTTTCTATTTTGCATGTGTGTGTATATGTCAAACATATCATAGAAACGGTAAGTATCACGCAGAAATGTTGGCCAAAGTAAAGAATAACTTTACATTCCATGTATATCACCGTGTAAAGATTCCTCATTCTCAATCAAAATCTTATTATCAACTACAAATGCTTCTTTTTCCACAATCAGATCAGGTTCACTAAGATCTTCACATGATGGTATAGATTGTAAACCAAGAATTCATAAGGTCATTAAGTGAATCATCAAGCAATGCATTCAATTCATCATCAATTTCAAATTCCTTATCCTCACACATTTCTTACACACAAGCATGGTTATCATTTAATTTTATTTGTGTGTGGATAGGTATTTCAGAATTAGGAACAAGAACATGTTTATCACACAATTCTTTAGCAACAAGGTTTGTATTTTCAAGACTTGTTCTTTCTCTTTCAATGCAAGTTAAGAATTGTTTCTCAAGTTCTCTTTCTATAGTACCATTCTGGTTCTTTTTCATTCTCCTCTTATCTTGAAGCACTTTGTTAGGAAGTAAGACATGAAACTTGAATAACTTGTTGCATCGTTAGTAAACAAGAACGAAGAAAATTACGATGGAATTAGACTGAGATCGTTGTGCCGCGCTAAGCGGTATAGGTGAAAATTTTAAGAATACTCTAAAATAAGTAACTAAAACCTTTAGGTAAAAAAGTAACTTAGGTAATTTAATTAAATAGAAATATAAGTAAGACATAAATTTTCCTTTACAACAAAATAAATAAAAATGTAAAATAGGGCATAGGAAAAATTTGAAGAAGGGTAAAATTGCCTTTTTTTACCCCACCATCACTGATGAGGTCCAAGACCCTCATCAAGATGACATCGCACAAGGACACACACATGACGCATGCAAGGGTCCCTTGACAAGGGGTCATGCACACAAGAATGTCCTACACACAAGAAAGGTTGGCTTTGATGTTGGCACTTTTTTGTGTAGACATGTGCAAGATGAGCCTACATATGATGACGCATGTTGGATACTTATTATTGAGTATGTGAACTAATTATCTTAGACATTTATAAATCTAAAACAAGAAGTAAGGTTTTAGGGAGGGCAGGATAGTCACTTTACTTGACACCTCGTGATTTCATTTCCTTATTGATTATTTGTCCTTGATTAAGTCTAGGTTATCTTAGAGAGTCTTTATTATTATGTTTTGTATTCTTATGTTTGTGTTTGAGTGTCTTTGTAGGTGTTGGAGCTAAGGGCATCCATGTGACAACAAAACCCTAAAATCTAGGAGGCCATGTCCTATGCACGGCTAGCCATTTGCGCACACAACTACGAGCACTGGTCCAAGTGCATTCAATCCACTTGTACATGTTAGAAGACTCATTGTGGGATAATGTTCATGTTGAGCACTTTTCCAAAGTCAGATCATAAAAGGACAAAAAATAGTTTGAAGACTGAAAACAAAATCTGAAGAGTTCCTAGAATTCTGGTGGCTGATTTTTAGAAGGTGATAACTTTTGGTGTTGTTATCCAAATGAGAAGATTCCATAATCTTAATAAGGATATTTGGTCCTCTACAACTTTGCTGAAGATTCCAAAGGCTAATTACGAACGTACAGGCGTGTAGAAGGATAAGACCGAGGCTATGTCATGTTTTGCTGAAAGATAGGATTACCATTTTCAAACACTTATCTTGCTTTCTTTTTATTGGTTGTTTTTAGTAGGTCCTATCTAGACTTATATTAGATTATTTTCATCAAGTTGATCATAGAAAATTTGTGAGGGATAAGTAAGCTATAGGCGTGGTTTGTGCCAAAAAACAGAAGGAACGATTTCTCATTTTTTTGATTAAAAAGTTTTGGCTTTTGCCACTCTTTTGGTGTTATTTCTTTCATTTTGTTTTCACACAAAAAATCAAGGCTATAATCAACTAAAGTGTGTAGCATTCATTTATGGTGAACCAAATTCCACGGATTATGAGTGACTAGTTAGAATTGGAGGTTTGAATTTGCTACATTCTACACGTTTTACTAAAGTTCTTGTCCAAGAAGGTGGTTATTGTAGGACCTGAAAGGCGCCATTAGAAAGGGGGTTGAATAGTGCGTGCAAAAAATTTTGTTTTAAAAATGTTTTAATCAAAAAATCCAACTTCTGAAAACAGTTTCTGTTTCAAGTCCTGTATTGCAACATTTGAAAAACTAGGTTACAGGCCCTCAAAAATTCTGAAATTTGGAGAGATTCTACTCTCACATGTTCTGAGTATCTCCTAAAAATTTCAAATCAAAATTAAACCTTTAACCCTTTGAAAAATTGTTTGTGGTCAGATTGCGTAAATCTGCCAGGAACAGTAGTCTCATTTGAAAACTTTATTCCGATTAATCCATAACTCCAAATGGTCTGAAAATTTAATGACAAACCCCTTACTATATTTATTTAAATGGTTTGAAACAGTTTTGAAAAAATCGTTTAGGAAGTATGTCAAATACGTTCAAGTTCTCAACTTTTGCAAGTCTGAAAATCAGATTGCACTAGTCTCAGAACTATTAACATTTGAATGATTTATACTTATCCAAAAGGGTTGAAACTTGTTCCAAATGAAACTTAAAAGATTTTCTATGTTTCTGCAAAATTTTACAATTTTTTAAATTCGTTTACTATTTTTATGATTGTGACGAAATAGATACAAAGTGCAGGAAACTGAAAGTACTCTTCACTAAAGTAAAGAACACAAGGAATTTTATACTGGTTCGGTTAAATCAACCTACTTTAGTCTTTGAGGACACCTTTCTTGATTATCACTAAACAAAATAACACCTGACCAAAGGGGTTGCTGGAGTTACACACCAAATTCAACCCTTTACAATCGAAAAAAGCAATCACAATGATCACGAACACCATCACCGGACGGATGAAGGTTTGATCACACCTTGATCAACCTTTTAAAATAATAGGGCCTGTACGGTGGTATGAATGAAGCCTATATAATATGTTTAAATATAGATACAATAGGCTTGAGAGAGAAGGAGAAGAAAGAACTGTAGAAGAAGAGAGGAGAGAGTCTTTTTGCACTTTAGAAATTATGAGACTTGTCTTACATTTTTTTTGCTCTTATTTTCCTTTTTATTTGAGGTTGGCCGCCCACTCTAGAGCTTCTCTTCGACTTGAAAATTCTCTTTTAAGTCCTTGGAAGAATGCCTTGTATAGATGTGACATCAGCTTGCGTACTTGGCAACACTTGATTGGATGATTGTCTTGGCCTTGCTTACTTGGCACTCCTTGATTGGATGAGATCTGTCATCACTTGATGACTTTAAAAACATGAGAATAACACTTAAAACGTGTGCCAAAATAGTAGTAATAACCTTGCCAAATATTGTACAATTAATTCCACTTAATTTGCAAAGTAAATTGGTTTCAATTATGACCAAGGATTCGGCCACCCTTATGCTTCACATGCTGAAAATTTCAGCATGTGCAATAATCTCAAGATGTTCAAACTATTACCATATTATTGCACATCAATCCCTTGAAAATGGAGAAACAAATTTGTTACAATTAAGACTCAAAAATTCAGCCACCTAGGTGTGTCACATGCTGAATTTTCAACATATGTAACATTTGTAACATAGTTTGAAATATTACCTTATGTAGCTCCCTCCATTAAGTCACTAACCTTGTGTAGTAAATTCTTCACCAATCAATATGCCAACTAAGCTCCACATAGGCTCCATCAAGGCTGAGTATTCATCTTGAACATGTGCTGAATTTATTTTTGTAAACTTTGTAAAATAGTGCACAATAATCATACACATGTGGTATATTCGAATCAGACCTAATTTGATATTCTAGAAAACTTTATTATGTATTGAATATGTAAAAAGTGTATAGATACATGTTACTTGTCATGACAAAAACGTTCCCTGTGTTGTGTTCGTAGATAACCGAATTTTCGACTTTTGTTGATAACGCAATTTTTCTCCGATTAAATTCTAACTTTGTGCACATGTTATATATTTTATGTCACACATAATATACATAAAGTAACTTTAATATTCAGTTCTAATGGCTGATCAAAGTGGCGCCTCCATGTGCTTAAAAAGATGAATTTGGAATCTCCACAATTTGGCCTTAATTGGGGGTGATTTGTGTGTGCCAACATGGAATGAGTTTTTGGCTGAATATACCATGTAAGCCACAAAGTTTGTGGCCATTTTTGAAGTGTAGGGGCTGGCCATCTATACATGGCTAGTACGTGACACATTAGCGAAGTTTCGGTAGTCACCCGATATGACAATTTTTGGTTTATAACATTGTAACGTGTCATAATTATTTTGTCATCACCATGACTTATATCATATGATATAAGACCTGAATATACTCATAAATATGAGGTATGTATAGTGGTGTGACGTTGACATATGTTCATAATATATATAACGTGTCGGTAGTACGTTGGAATATATGTGTATAGTGCCAATTTTAAAAAATCTGAATATATATTTTTTTTTATGAAACATTTATTTTATTAAAATAAAGCCTCACTTATGGCGGAGGAAAACCATATTACAGAAATTCAGAGTAGGCAAATAAATGGAATAACGAACTAAGAATTACAGATCTCCAGTCATATACGATATGCCGCATTAAAACCTTGCTAGGAAAAACCACCCTTGTGGATAAAACCCTAGCGAAGGAAAAAGCGTACATATTTATATGACTATCATCGAAATGCGTAGAATCGAAATCTGAGTACAAATATTGAGATTCCTCGAGATGATCAAAATTGTGACCCAGTAGTGTCACCTCCAGTAGTCGATTCATGTAAAAACCAGATATGGGTTTGTCAATGCTCATTAAAGCCTCCAAGGAGGAAAAGCCATCAGCCGCCGGGTAGAATCCAAAACATGAAAGAGCATGAGCCAAACAGTCGTTATGATACAAGAGAATAAAGTATGAAATACAGGCCATTAAAGAAATAGACATACCGAGCCTGCATGTATTCCTGAGGAAACAGGCAGGATATGTCAGAAAACACCAGTCCCTGCAAGAGACAATCGGAAGCAGCCAACACTGACGCCAGCGCACCATATTCGGGAGCCTCAAGTTAGAAATCGTTGCGCGAAATGAGTACCCAGCCAGATCAAAGCTCCAGAGAAAAGCAAGCATCCAAAATTGAAGCCACGCAAAAACACCAAGGCTGCCTGCACATAGAAAAGCACAGGCAGCAACAATACACCAGTGCCAATCAAATTGAGTTTCCGTGGTATCACCTGCCTGCCTGCACTCTTACGAGCACAGGCAGAGAAAATGCGACTGTGCCAATCCATTTGGAAGACATTATGTTATCGCCTACGCAAAGTCGCTGAGGTGATGTCCAATGAGACTGCAGCCCGAACCATTGATGGAAGGCTGGAAGATGTGAAGAAGGAAGTGCGCGGTGACAACATTGCATGCTGAGCTAAGTAATGTGCTGGCATATTTGCCTCTCTGAATACGTGCTGAATTTTCAAATTATGGCGTGTGATCAGCAGCTGTAGTAATGTAAGATGGAAGTTTCCAAACACGGGTTGCTGTTGACGTAGACGTTGCAGTAGCTATGCACAGTCCGTCTCTATAATCAGGGACCTATATAATGGCAGGAAATATAGCAATCCAAACAAAGTCGTCTGAATTTCAGCTTGCAACGGAGGGCACGAAGGAAGGCGGAATGCGACGGCTCGGACACATTCGCCACAAGAGTTACGTAAAATGATACCCTCTGCAGTGTTGCTGCGCCCAACCGCTGCATCAACATTGAGCTTAAATCGTCCCGATGGAGGGGTAAGCCATTTAATCACTTGTAGACGCGGGGCGCGAATCTTTGGAAGCCATGATAAGGAAGGCGCAGGGGCGGCTGCAAGTTTTGTGCCTTGTATTGTATGAACCCACATATGAATATCAGAATGAGTTGTATATTGAAGTGCAGATAAAGAAAAGTATGCCTGATCACCATACACCATATTTGCATAACAACGCCATATATTATTCACTAAAATGCCAGGGACAACAATTTTTAGCACCCCCTCAATGGAAGACGCAGATGACCTGTACCACCATGCCAATAAATATTGTCGAAGGGATAGAGTAGTTGGAGAGACCCCCTGCAATTCCGCTGCGAAGAACATCCACAGGGGCTGTATTGTGGAACAATACAAAAATACATGATCAACGGAGGAGGAATGCCGCTTGCAAAACGGGCATTGTGTAGGGCGCGCTGCGAAATAGCGTCCTATATAGTCTTCAAATGGTAATGCTGCATGAAACAAACGCCAGAGTAAAAGTCTGATGGCTGGCGAATGATATTTGAACCAAATAAATTTAGCTGTGTGTAATGTAGGTCTAGCTGAACGACATATATTGTAAGCGGATTTTAAAGTGAACTCCCCCGAGGCCGAGGGTTGCCACGTGAGAAAGCGATCCATCCCTGCTGTATGCGCGACACAAATATGATTAATGCGGCAAATAAGTTTCCAAATTGGCGAATCCGGCAAACGTGGCCGATAATCACCCCTGCGTCCATATTTTGCCTGCATATACCGACTCCATAATGTGTCTTGCTTATGATAGAGCCACCATATCCTGCAATGATATGCCTGCTGTAAGGAATGAAGATCCCGCAGGCCTAAGCCACCCTCTTCAATAGGCAATGTAATATGTGACCATGCAACCCAGTGGTGTCGCTTCCCCCAATAAAAAGTAGCCATTTTCCTATTAATCACCTGAATGACTGATTTTGGGAGGCCCCCTGCTGCCATGACATGAAGAGGGAGCGCCGAAATCACCGAGCGCAATAAAACTAATCTGCCCACAGAAGATAACAGCCTAGAATGCCATCCTTGTAACCTATCATCAAAATGTTGTAAAAGAGTAGCACAATAGCGAGAACGATTAATACCCTTGTGAAGATAAGAACCCAAATAACGGAAAGGCAGTGCCGAAAGCCTCATTCTAAGTATCTCCTGTAAAGCGCGAACTCGACTCACCGAAAGATGATCCGATGGAATAAGACTACTCTTATGAAAATTGACCTTTTGCCCAGACGCAGTTTCATAATCTGTTAAGAACTTTTTAAACCGTCGAATGTTTCGTTGTGTACCTTGCAGAAAAACAAGGAGGTCGTTGGCATACGCCAAATGTGATATGGAAAATGGGATCCGACCAAGGCCAAATGATTTAATATGTCCAGCTGTCACTAACGAGGATAAGCCACGGCTGAACCCCTCAGAAGACAGAATGAAAAGCAATGGAGATAAAGGGTCTCCCTGCTTCACCCCTCGATGTGGACGAAAAGTTGGAGATGGTTCCCCATTAATCAAAACTGATAATGTAGTAGCGCGGAGATGATTGAGGATTAACCTAGTGAAGAAACCTGAAAAACCAAATCGCAATAATAGTTGTTCTAAATAATTCCAACTGACTCGGTCAAAAGCCTTCATCATATCCAATTTTAAGCATACATGCGAAGTGCCATTATCCAACATATGAACCATTTCTCTCGCCAATAAAACTTGTGTAGAGATATCATGTCCTGGGAGAAAACCTGTTTGTTCCGGAGAAATCAAATTGGGGAGAAGCAGGCCCAAACGCGTCGCAATAATGCGGGTACAAACCTTACTTAAGAAATTCGTCAAACAGATTGGACGGAAATCACCGATGACTCCGTTAGCAACTGACCATCCTTACTTAAGATCGTGGTGAGGAGGTTTTGGGTATCAAAGTAATAACTGCACTTGCCATCATTGATGGCTGCGGAATACCCAAGAAAAATTCTTGCACAGCTTTTTCCACATCAGAATGTATAACCGACCAACATGAACGATAAAACATACCATGAAAACCGTCTGGGCCAGCAGCACTGTGAGGATCCAGATGCCATACCGCATCTTTAATTTCGGATGCAGTGGGCAGCGCGGTTAGTCGTGTATTATCCTCTTCGGAGACCAGGCGAGGAATGTAAGATAATATAGCTGAATGATTTTGCGTAGAACCTGGAGCAAACAAGTCGGTGTAAAAAGATACCGCAGCGGTCACAATGTCCGATGACTCCGTTAGCAACTGACCATCCGGTGCCTGTATTTGCTGAATACGTAAGTGTGTCCGCTTTCCCTTAACCAGAGAGTGAAAGTATTGTGTATTCGCATCACCTTCCTGAAGCCATTTCACTCGTGCTTTTTGTTTCCAGAAATGTAATTCCGCATTAGATGCTTGTAAATATTCGGCCTTACACTTATGATATGCGGCCCGAGTGTCCTCTGTAGGCTGAGCATCCAAGGCAGCTTCAGCATGATTTAATTGAGTCTCCGCATACTTAAGATTATGAAAAATATTGCCGAAAACGTCATTATTCCATCGTTGAATATCTTTTTTAAATGAGCATAGCTTGCTGTAGAAACCATACATACCACCCGTAGTAGGATAAGAAAGCCACGCCTGCTTCATGTAATTATAAAAGTCTGAATGATGCAACCATGCATCTAAAAACCTGAATGTGCGGCGGCTAGACCCCTCCTGTCGACGACAGATGAACAGTAATGGCATATGATCAGAAGCCACTCTCGGTAGATGAGACAACTGTAGCGTCGCAAAGCTATCTTGGAATGCAGAATTAATAAAGAGCCAGTCTAATCTGCGAGATATTCGACCAAGACCTCTCCCATCCGCCCAAGTGAATCTTGAACCCTGATGAGGAGGAGCCATCAGAGAGCAATGTTCAATACAATCATTAAAGTCTTGTAATGATGCTAGTGATGGAGCCGACCGACCACGATGATCTTCTAACGCGCGAAATGTGTTAAAATCACCACCAACTAGCCAAGGCAACTGACACGAATCAGCAAAGTCACTCAAATCTTGCCAAAGAGGGCGGCGCAGGACAGGCGTCGTGGTAGCATATACCACCGAAAATATAAACTTCCACTGCAGTGAAATGGATTGAAGAGTAAAATGCACCACCTGACCCTGATCCTGAGTAGCAAGCAATGTAAACTCAGTATCACGCCAGAAAAACCAAATACGATGCGAATGAGAAGCGTAAGAGTGTGTGAAACCAAGCTGCAACATGAATCGACAAATGCTTGAAGGTGTGTGTTTGGGCTCTAATAAAGCTAATAAATGCAACCGATGCTCTGTAATCAAACGTTTTAATCTAGGCAATGAGGCACGCATGCCCCTAATATTCCACACTAAACTATTCATTGAGTAAGAGAGGTACTTCCCTGTACAACGTGAGATGCGCTCCGAGTTAAGATCGTAGAAGGCGGAAGAGGCGGCAAGTCTTTGCGGGTGCGTCGTTTATGCTGCGGAACTACCGTTATAAATTCCGTTGCCGTCTCGATATCCGTTAATCGTGACAACAAAATAGCCTCATCCGGTGATGGTGGGATCGATTGTAGCTTCCGCGTAACATCTTCCGTAACATCCAGAATTTCCTCGGGCATGTTGTCTAACGGTAAATCTGTGTCCTAAGAATGACCCGTTTCTACGTGTGTTTGCTCGACAGGCAGCTGTTGATCTGCAGCATCACAAAATTCCTCTTCAGTAGTAGGCGGAAGAGTCTGACTCGGGGAAGGCATCTGCGGTATATCAACCCCAGCCTGCATTGTAGGGGCCACAGTCTGGTGAGTCGAAGGGCTTGGAGATGAATTATCAATATCAATTGGAGGCTCCGTAGAGTCGGGCTGAGATATCCCTGGCAACGTCACACGTTTTTTAATCGGTGTCCATCGCTGACGGGGACGGATCGACTTTGGAGGGGGTGGAGGCGGAGGAGGAGGCGGTGGAGCAGCCGTATCAGTGGCTGTAGATGGACATGCCGCTGTGGCATGACCTAGCCGACGGCAGGAGGCACAAAAGAGAGGGAGGTCCTCATACACTATTGATTGCAGGATCATTCGACATTTTGCCTGCAGATAAATTTTCTGTGGTAAGTCTTGGGAGACATCAACCTCAACACAAACGCGAGCCACTGAAGGACGCAAGCCATCCGAAGTGGCGACATCTAACTTCAAAGGTGTACCAATAGGTTTAACCACCTCAAACAATGCAGACCGATGATGGAAATATATTGGCAAAGCCGGCAGAGCTACCCAGATAGGCACAATAGGAACATCAGCGCTTGATGTAAACTTTAAATCTCCATTGCTTGTTAGTACGACAACATTACATATAAAGTATATAAGGCATGTTTGCCGCAAGAACGTGCGAAGTCATAAAATATTTCATGCATTTCTTTAGCACACATTATTTAAATCATGCATTTTTGTGAATCACCCAAACTCTTTTTCTCAACAGTGATCACACCATTATCCAACGCAAGACTGTTTGAGGCATGTATACGACTAGGGAGGAAGCGATCTATCAACCTATAGGGTACTTGCATCCATCAAAATGGTATCAGACCAAAAGGTTCTTCTTTTCCTAACCAAACTATCTTTATAATCTATTTTTTTCCATCATGCTAACCCGAATTACCCCAAACCCATGGTGTTGTACCCCGACAACCGTATACTTGAGACTATGATTAAGTGACAGAATAAAAGCGATGATTCCTTCACGAGCCTGTTACTCAAGTCACATGTATCGCATTCTTATTTAAATTCTTCAAGTTCGTTTAGGACGAACACTAAATGAGTATACGAACAAATGTCACGAGGTGTGTGATACACCTTGAGAATTCGGCCAAAGGCCAATGATCACCCTTGAAGTAAACTCGTTCTTGTAAGAATGCAAGCAAAAGTGTGTCTCACAAAAACAAGATTAAAATCATAGTTTGGTAAAATAAACAACATTGTAAATTATATAAGAAGGGGATGGGATAAATGTGAAAGGACCAAATAACCCCCAAAGACCCCAAAATTTTCGGCCAAGGAGTAGGAGGATCTAGAATTCTCCACACTCTTCTAAATAAATTATAATTTACAATTTACATAATAACCTAAATAAGACATAGCAACATGCATGCAAAGAAATAATAAAAAAATGTTGCATGCAAGACAAGCATGCAAAAAGAGGGGGAAAAAGCTTGAAGCTACCTAGCCTAGATTCCTCTTTTCTCCTCCCTCCATGCAATCGGTCATGCCCTTCCCCATGTCCCCTTGATTTTTAAATATCACAAAAACCATCTCATTCCAAAATCATCTTGAGACTTCTCTCCAACAAGCCAAAACTCAAGGAGCTTCCTTCCCTTCCACCCCCAACTTTCGGCCAACACCACAAGGATAGGAGGTTCAACTCCATCTTCTTCTTCAAGCTCAAGAATCCTCTAGGTAAGTCTCATTTCAAAGTTCTTAAGTAGATTCTTCATGCAAAATAGTGAAGCTCACATGGGTGTTATTTTCTCCCCCAAAACCGTGACCTTCATGCTCAAGGAGGAGAAAATCTTCAACAATTTTAGGTGAAGCTACCTTGCTACAACTTGAATATCCATCCCAAGACTACTTTGGTAAGATGTTCTAGCCTCAACTAAGATTCTATTTTCACTATTTAAGAGAGACTAACCTCTTCCTTCCTCTTCATCCAAAACCGTGTGCTCAAGGGAGTAGGAAGAGAAGGATTCCAACTCAACTCACTCCAAAACCAAGCAAAGGCAAAAACTTTGGCTTGAAGAGGCAAGTATACAATGATCTCTCATGATTTATTTAAAGAGTTTGTGACTTGAATGACTAGAAGTACTTAAGATTCAATATCTAGTTGAATATCCTAAGTTGGAGATTATACTTTATGTATTTCTTAGGAACCATTCATTGCATGTGGCTTAATCTCTCAAAGATGGAATCTTTTATGACATGCATTTAGTTACAAGGCTGTTTTGAGATGATTTAAGGTTTAAGTAGTGATTAGTATTATATCTTATAAGAACAAGATGAAAGGGTGGACCTTTGACTTGAACCAATGACAAAATCTCAAACTACTGGAGCCAGGCAGAATGGGATGGCATCTTCAACGGCCTAAGAACCAACCTTACAGACCTTCAATGATGCTAATTTTTGGCACCACGTTATCCTTATGTGTGTAGCATAAGTGAGAGTTGGAATTTTGTTAAAATAAGTTACAGATTATTTTTAATAAAATATTTAGTAGAACTGCTCCAGCAGGAAATTCTGGAGCAGGGCAGAATTGACCACTGAGTTTAACGAATTTAAAAAGGGTCTTTTGAACCTTCAATAAATCTGGTTTTTGGCACAGATCTAGCCCCATGTGTATAGAAGAGCTGAGAGTTGTAATTTTGGTGAAATAAGTTATGGTTTAATTTTTATAAAATAAATGGTGAGACTGCTCAGGCTGTAAATTCTGGAACGGACAGAATGATGTAATGTTTTGCATGACCTGAAAAGAGATCTTGTAGAGGTTCAAAAAGGCTAATTTTCGGTGTGATGATACCTTTATGTGTATAGGAAATGTGCAAGTTGGAATTTTGAAAAAAAGGAGTTGTAGAATATTTTTAATAAAAGATTTGGTAAAGCTGCTCAGACTGAAAAGCCTGGAACTGAGCAGAACTGCATCTCTTTTTGAATGACATGAAAAAGGACCTTGTAGTGGCTCAATAAATCTGATTTTTGGCAGGATGATAATACCAGGTGTGCTGTGAATACTCCAGCTGGAATCATGGCAAAACAAGTTGTGGATTAATTTTAATGATTTAATTGGTAACACTGCTCAATGGGGAGTACTGGGACAGAGCAGAAATTAAGTAACAAATTAGTGGACTCAAAAACGAATCTTAGGGACATGAAAATGGGTTAATTTTCGGTAGGATGCTACTATTACAAGCTTATGATATGTATCAGTTGGAATTATGTTAAAATAAGTTAAGAATTAATTTTAAGAAATTACGCGGTGAAACCGCTCCAGCAGAAAACTCCGGAGCTGGGCAGGAATGACCATTTACTTCAACGAATTAAAAGAGGACTTTTTGGACCTTCAATAACTCTGATTTTTGGCACAAACCTAGCCCCATGAGTGTAGTAGAGATGCCAGGTGGAAGTTTGGTAAAAGGAGCTATGGTGTATTTTTAATAAATATTTTGGTAAGACTGGTCAGACCTGAAAACGGGAATTGAGCAGAATAGTGACTTCTTTTCACTGACTTGAAAAGGGACCTTGTAGATGACCAATAAAGCTGATTTTTGGCATGGTAATATTCCTATGAGTTTAATAGACACTCCAGTTGGAATCTTAGTAAAATAAGTTCTGGATTATTTTTAATGAATTATTTGGTAAAACTGCTCAACAGAAATTACTGGAGCCATCTTGAAATTAGTGACGACTTTCCAGGCTTAGAAAAGGGACTTAGAGACATGCAAATGGGCTGAATTTTGGTAGGATACTAGTCCCATATGTTTATGACGTATACGAGTTGGAATTTCTGGAAACCGCATTACGGATTTGCCACAATTGAATTTTTAGTAAAATCTGTCAGCTCAGCCTCAGCAATTAAGATGGATCGTAAAGTAAATAAGTAAGCCCTTTACGGTTATTTAAACTAATTTGCAATTTTATGACATGTATCTAAGATTCCAATAAGCATATTTGTGACAAAAGAATTATGGAAATGGACCTAATTGGTTAGCCTAACCGTCCTATGAAAATGAAGTAAAAGTCTTGGAAATATTTAGTTTCCAAATTCATGTAAGTTGATACATTATAAGTAAGGCATACGATTATTCATGTCATGGCTTGCATATTCATATCACGACATGTATCATGCATGAGCATGAAAATGAAGTAAAAGTCTTGGAAATATTCAGTTTCCAAATTCATGTAAGTTGATACGTTATAAGGAATGCATACGATTATTCATGTCATGGCTTGCATTTCATATCACGACATGTATCATGCATGTGCATGAAACTGATTTCATGGATTTCATGATGCAAGCAAGTTTTATAAGCGACTATCTTTTCGCTATGCATGAAAAGTTTTTACGGTCCCATGTTTTTAAAAGAAAGCTTCATGATTCCTTTGCCGGCCAAGCATGCGACTAACCCGACTCCAGACCCGGGGTTAATTGGTCTGATGACATGATATGTTCTGGACCCGCTCAGATCCGGGGTTAATTGATCTGATATCTGTTCTGGACCCGCTCAGATCCGGGGTTAATTGATCTGATATCTGTTCTGGACCCGCTCAGATCCGGGGTTAATTGATCTGATATCTGTTCTGGACCCGCTCAGATCCGGGGTTAATTGATCTGG
This sequence comes from Eustoma russellianum, assembly GCA_036186865.1. Classification (NCBI taxonomy): domain Eukaryota; kingdom Viridiplantae; phylum Streptophyta; class Magnoliopsida; order Gentianales; family Gentianaceae; genus Eustoma; species Eustoma russellianum. The sequence goes on from AP025047.1 coordinate 34,036,969, forward strand.
CACTCTGTTTTATGATATGTTATTGTATGGGACCAAAATGATGTTTTGACATGGCATGACATGACATCATGCATTGCATATTGCATAACTCACGATCATGAGGACATGCCGCATGTTACAATTAATGTTTATAAGTTACTATTGGTATAGCATTACTTAGAAACATGCTTAAGCCGACCTCATGCAAGCTCAGGATTTAAGATCAGGTATGAATTACGATTATGTGAGGTTTTGGGGGTAATACATTCATGTTATGACCCTTTATGTATTCCATGGTCGTTTATTCGTTAAGCAAGTTCAGGATTTAAGATCAGGTATGGTATAATTTTCCCTAATAACATGCTTAAGACGAACGTTAAGTAAGTACATGATCCAGGAGCAGGTATGAATTATGATTACTTGAGGTTTTGGAGTAATACATTCATGTTATGACTCTTTATGTATTTCATGGTCGTTTATTGTATTCTTGCTGGGTGATTTTTATCACTCACACTTTATTTTTCCCCAGAGCCAGGGAACGCCAAGATAGAATGGATCAAGGACTAGCCGAGAGTACCTTATCCATAGGCGAGGAGTATGATGGGAGCTAAGCTTAAGTACTTTTGTGCTGCCAAGACGATTTGTATTATGACTATGTTTAAACTCTTTGGATTGTCGGTTATGTTATTTTGTGGTACTTCTACTTTGGGGACTTAGTCACTTCGTAATGCATGTTTGATTTGGAAAGTTTTAATTCTGCCTAAATTCTACTGCCATGTAAAATGTTGACATTGGAATCCATGGCTTATATTATGGATTTTCGTATGTTATGCATGACGCTTTGTACTCTCCTTAGTGAAGTACGGCGGGTGCACCGTATCCGGACGAGGCCCGGGTGCGGGGCGCTACAGGTGGTATCAGAGCCCAGGCTCTAGATTACGGGCAGAACGTAGGACTAAGTTATGATCTTAGCAACCTAAGTTTGATTGTAGACCTAAGTCATGATCTTAGAAGAGTGGCGACCTTAGAATAGGACCACTTAGACCGGGTTTAGGATATGATTTAATAACTAATCCTAAACTATGAAAGCTAAGTCTATGACATAAGATGTGTCCTTTTGTCTCCTTTACTTAAGAGTTTTCGATTTTGGTCCTTAGTCAAATTCAATTGATTTTAATTCTGATATTCTAAATAGACATTAAAACCATAAGTGTAGATGGCATCACAGACTAACGAACAAGCATTGTCACTTTCACCCCCGGGCAGCGCTGGGTTTTTATTACCGGCAGCTAGTAAGAGCACATATCCCAGAATTTGGCGGAGAATCTAGTCCCGAGGAGGCGGAAAAATGGCTTGATGAAGTCGAAAGTACCTTCTTGTTGATACGAGTACCTGAGAAGGTAAAGACACTAATTGTCCGGCCATTTTTGATTGGCAAGGCCAGCCTGTGGTGGAGAACTTGTATCCAGCCATTGCCCCGACCGGTGACCTGGGCAAGGTTTCTAGAGGAGTTTGGTGAGTTTTTCCTCTCTACAGAACTAATCATGACGAGGGTTGAGGAATTTGACACCTTAAGACAAGAACCAGGTATCACTGTCTCAGAGTATGCTCGTCGGTTCACTACATTGGGCCGCTATGTTCCCTTGATCATGGAAGACGGAGAGCTTAAGGTAATCAGATTCATGCGAGGTCTAGACTTTCGGATTAAGATTCGGCTAGCGAATGCATATTCTAGCACTTTCGAGGAATTACTGGAGGACTGCTACAGAGCGGAACACGATATTAAACTAATGGAAGGACGAAATAAAGGACTTAAGAAACGAAACAGGAAGTGGCGACCGCTTCCCTTGAGGGATAATAAAGAGATAACCAAGAACGCTAACCTGGATGAAAGAGTGCCTGATTCAGCAGCGCCTGAAACCTCAAATCGTAACAGGTACTCCGGACTGCTTAATTTAAATCTGAATTACCTATGTTTTATTATGTCCTTTAGCCAAGGTATAAACGGTCATTGGAGCAATGCGATAAAGTAACCCAACTAAAGTGTAAAAACTAGAATAAGTTATCAAATTGCTCTTAACGGTTGGGTTATTACCATAATAGTCGGAGCTCAATAAGGTTTCCATGGAAGATAACTACCAGTTGCCTAGGATCAATGATTTGTTTGACCACTTCGGGAAACCCAAGTGTTAACAAAACCAAATTGCAAACCGACTATTTCCAACGAGAGAACCAAGCTCGAGGAAGAACATGGAATGTGTGCAAGGCGAATCATAGACATCCTCAAAACCAATAGGATTGACAAACGTCCTGACATGTTACAGACTTTATGAGTCCGGCATCTTAAGAACAATTCAGTAAGATGGTTAAATTCCTTCCATGACTATTATAAGTCGGGATTATCTAACCCACTCTAGCAATAACAATATGAGGTGACGAAATCTTGCATAACATAATAGTCTATGAGGACAAAGCAAATGAGAATACTCTTGTGATTGGGAAAAGAAAACATAAATTCTGTAAGGAACAAGAACACCACGAAACGACACAAATTCCCAGGAAGGACTTCCACCCTAGGTTCGATTATTACGGGATTGGCGTGTCGACGAAATGGATGAGTCAAGTAGGACTTAGCGAGAGATTGGGGTTTCACCATTCTATAAGAGTACAATCTCAGATTAAGGTACGAGTCATCATATAGGTATTTTGGGGAAGAAGTTTCTAACACCGATGGAAACGCTTTTATGGCTAACGCATGGATACAGAAGGATGTTTATCGAAGGAAAGCGTATGGATCACAGTCAAGACTTAAGGACCTTTGTCATGAAAAGAAGGAGACTCTAATAGTACATAATCATGATAGGTCAATTACATGATACTAACCCTGGAGGAATATCGTTGTCAGAATTTGACTCACTAAGGCAAGGGCCAGGAATTTCTGTACTCATTCATTACTTTGGGGCAGTATGTTCCTTTGATTATAAGAGATGAAAGGTTTAAACCCCTAGATCAAATTAGGCTAAGTTAAGTCGTATTCAAGGACTTTTGGTGAATTATTGGAGGGCCGCTATGGAGCGAAATGCGATGGTCAAGGGACGAAAGAATGAAAGAAACGATCTAATGAGCAAACAAAGTAGAAGGTGGAAACCGTAACCATACAAGGCAAGTCTATGCGGATGACAAAGAAACAACTAAGATATGCCTAATAAGTGTAAGATACCTATGTCCCTTGCTCTACTTCCTATTAACCAAGTAGGAGTGATTATGATAGTTTCCTTGGGTTATGATTAGTAGACCACAAGCGAGTAGGTAAGGTTACTAGCGATAACATTACTAAGTATGACACTGTGTATGGGACGCAGGGTCCTCGTCATGATGCGTCACTATTAGCACTTGTACCCGTTTTATTGCACTATGCGGGGAAATGGGTCATGACTATGAAAACCATGTCTTAAGAGAACGGGCCACCTTAGGATGATTGAAATGTCATAAAGGGAACATAAGTTTCAAAGGAGAACCCACAACTTCTAGTTCGATGCTATAAGATGATCGCAAAAAGGGGTAAGAGTTAGTACGTAATAAGGCAAACAGCAAGACGGATGAATACGGGACATACCTTATGAAGAGCTTGGTATGTGTACCTTATGGGGATTATCCCAGGTGTCCTTGGAAGCTATGTCGTAAATAGGACGACCGTTACATGATCAGCGAAAGGACGTTTATAGAAAAGAGTGAATAGTCTATACCCCAGAGTTAATGATCTCTGCCTAGTTGTTCATTTCTTATGTAAAAGGAAATTATAAGCCTGCTACGGTCATGAGTACACGGAATGGATTTCATTATCAAGTACATAGTATCAAGGTTGCGTGTGCTTGATATGGGATAGGTTACGACAACACCTTTCGAGAATTAGAACAAGTTTCGATGAGACCTCTAAGATGAAAGGAACAAAGCTGTTCTGAGGAAACTAAATAGACGCTTTATGCGATCTTATTAACCTAAAGAAGAAGCCATATGGGAAACGGAAGGCAACGTGAGGAGTCGATGCCTCATCTTTTGACTAGTTCTGAAGTTTCGAGGACGAAACTTATAATAAGGGGGGGAGGATGTTGTACCCCGACAACCGTATACTTGAGACTATGATTAAGTGACAGAATAAAAGCGATGATTCCTTCACGAGCCTGTTACTCAAGTCACATGTATCGCATTCTTATTTAAATTCTTCAAGTTCGTTTAGGACGAACACTAAATGAGTATACGAACAAATGTCACGAGGTGTGTGATACACCTTGAGAATTCGGCCAAAGGCCAATGATCACCCTTGAAGTAAACTCGTTCTTGTAAGAATGCAAGCAAAAGTGTGTCTCACAAAAACAAGATTAAAATCATAGTTTGGTAAAATAAACAACATTGTAAATTATATAAGAAGGGGATGGGATAAATGTGAAAGGACCAAATAACCCCCAAAGACCCCAAAATTTTCGGCCAAGGAGTAGGAGGATCTAGAATTCTCCACACTCTTCTAAATAAATTATAATTTACAATTTACATAATAACCTAAATAAGACATAGCAACATGCATGCAAAGAAATAATAAAAAAATGTTGCATGCAAGACAAGCATGCAAAAAGAGGGGGAAAAAGCTTGAAGCTACCTAGCCTAGATTCCTCTTTTCTCCTCCCTCCATGCAATCGGTCATGCCCTTCCCCATGTCCCCTTGATTTTTAAATATCACAAAAACCATCTCATTCCAAAATCATCTTGAGACTTCTCTCCAACAAGCCAAAACTCAAGGAGCTTCCTTCCCTTCCACCCCCAACTTTCGGCCAACACCACAAGGATAGGAGGTTCAACTCCATCTTCTTCTTCAAGCTCAAGAATCCTCTAGGTAAGTCTCATTTCAAAGTTCTTAAGTAGATTCTTCATGCAAAATAGTGAAGCTCACATGGGTGTTATTTTCTCCCCCAAAACCGTGACCTTCATGCTCAAGGAGGAGAAAATCTTCAACAATTTTAGGTGAAGCTACCTTGCTACAACTTGAATATCCATCCCAAGACTACTTTGGTAAGATGTTCTAGCCTCAACTAAGATTCTATTTTCACTATTTAAGAGAGACTAACCTCTTCCTTCCTCTTCATCCAAAACCGTGTGCTCAAGGGAGTAGGAAGAGAAGGATTCCAACTCAACTCACTCCAAAACCAAGCAAAGGCAAAAACTTTGGCTTGAAGAGGCAAGTATACAATGATCTCTCATGATTTATTTAAAGAGTTTGTGACTTGAATGACTAGAAGTACTTAAGATTCAATATCTAGTTGAATATCCTAAGTTGGAGATTATACTTTATGTATTTCTTAGGAACCATGCATTGCATGTGGCTTAATCTCTCAAAGATGGAATCTTTTATGACATGCATTTAGTTACAAGGCTGTTTTGAGATGATTTAAGGTTTAAGTAGTGATTAGTATTATATCTTATAAGAACAAGATGAAAGGGTGGACCTTTGACTTGAACCAATGACAAAATCTCAAACTACTGGAGCCAGGCAGAATGGGATGGCATCTTCAACGGCCTAAGAACCAACCTTACAGACCTTCAATGATGCTAATTTTTGGCACCAAGTTATCCTTATGTGTGTAGCATAAGTGAGAGTTGGAATTTTGTTAAAATAAGTTACAGATTATTTTTAATAAAATATTTAGTAGAACTGCTCCAGCAGGAAATTCTGGAGCAGGGCAGAATTGACCACTGAGTTTAACGAATTTAAAAAGGGTCTTTTGAACCTTCAATAAATCTGGTTTTTGGCACAGATCTAGCCCCATGTGTATAGAAGAGCTGAGAGTTGTAATTTTGGTGAAATAAGTTATGGTTTAAATTTTATAAAATAAATGGTGAGACTGCTCAGGCTGTAAATTCTGGAACGGACAGAATGATGTAATGTTTTGCATGACCTGAAAAGAGATCTTGTAGAGGTTCAAAAAGGCTAATTTTCGGTGTGATGATACCATTATGTGTATAGGAAATGTGCAAGTTGGAATTTTGAAAAAAAGGAGTTGTAGAATATTTTTAATAAAAGATTTGGTAAAGCTGCTCAGACTGAAAAGCCTGGAACTGAGCAGAACTGCATCTCTTTTTGAATGACATGAAAAAGGACCTTGTAGTGGCTCAATAAATCTGATTTTTGGCAGGATGATAATACCAGGTGTGCTGTGAATACTCCAGCTGGAATCATGGCAAAACAAGTTGTGGATTAATTTTAATGATTTAATTGGTAACACTGCTCAATGGGGAGTACTGGGACAGAGCAGAAATTAAGTAACAAATTAGTGGACTCAAAAACGAATCTTAGGGACATGAAAATGGGTTAATTTTCGGTAGGATGCTACTATTACAAGCTTATGATATGTATGAGTTGGAATTATGTTAAAATAAGTTAAGAATTAATTTTAAGAAATTACGCGGTGAAACCGCTCCAGCAGAAAACTCCGGAGCTGGGCAGGAATGACCATTTACTTCAACGAATTAAAAGAGGACTTTTTGGACCTTCAATAACTCTGATTTTTGGCACAAACCTAGCCCCATGAGTGTAGTAGAGATGCCAGGTGGAATTTTGGTAAAAGGAGCTATGGTTTATTTTTAATAAATATTTTGGTAAGACTGGTCAGACCTGAAAACGGGAATTGAGCAGAATAGTGACTTCTTTTCACTGACTTGAAAAGGGACCTTGTAGATGACCAATAAAGCTGATTTTTGGCATGGTAATATTCCTATGAGTTTAATAGACACTCCAGTTGGAATCTTAGTAAAATAAGTTCTGGATTATTTTTAATGAATTATTTGGTAAAACTGCTCAACAGAAATTACTGGAGCCATCTTGAAATTAGTGACGACTTTCCAGGCTTAGAAAAGGGACTTAGAGACATGCAAATGGGCTGAATTTTGGTAGGATACTAGTCCCATATGTTTATGACGTATACGAGTTGGAATTTCTGGAAACCGCATTACGGATTTGCCACAATTGAATTTTTAGTAAAATCTGTCAGCTCAGCCTCAGCAATTAAGATGGATCGTAAAGTAAATAAGTAAGCCCTTTACGGTTATTTAAACTAATTTGCAATTTTATGACATGTATCTAAGATTCCAATAAGCATATTTGTGACAAAATAATTATGGAAATGGACCTAATTGGTTAGCCTAACCGTCCTATGAAAATGAAGTAAAAGTCTTGGAAATATTTAGTTTCCAAATTCATGTAAGTTGATACGTTATAAGTAAGGCATACGATTATTCATGTCATGGCTTGCATATTCATATCACGACATGTATCATGCATGAGCATGAAAATGAAGTAAAAGTCTTGGAAATATTCAGTTTCCAAATTCATGTAAGTTGATACGTTATAAGGAATGCATACGATTATTCATGTCATGGCTTGCATTTCATATCACGACATGTATCATGCATGTGCATGAAACTGATTTCATGGATTTCATGATGCAAGCAAGTTTTATAAGCGACTATCTTTTCGCTATGCATGAAAAGTTTTTACGGTCCCATGTTTTTAAAAGAAAGCTTCATGATTCCTTTGCCGGCCAAGCATGCGACTAACCCGACTCCAGACCCGGGGTTAATTGGTCTGATGACATGATATGTTCTGGACCCGCTCAGATCCGGGGTTAATTGATCTGATATCTGTTCTGGACCCGCTCAGATCCGGGGTTAATTGATCTGATATCTGTTCTGGACCCGCTCAGATCCGGGGTTAATTGATCTGATATCTGTTCTGGACCCGCTCAGATCCGGGGTTAATTGATCTGGCACTCTGTTTTATGATATGTTATTGTATGGGACCAAAATGATGTTTTGACATGGCATGACATGACATCATGCATTGCATATTGCATAACTCACGATCATGAGGACATGCCGCATGTTACAATTAATGTTTATAAGTTACTATTGGTATAGCATTACTTAGAAACATGCTTAAGCCGACCTCATGCAAGCTCAGGATTTAAGATCAGGTATGAATTACGATTATGTGAGGTTTTGGGGGTAATACATTCATGTTATGACCCTTTATGTATTCCATGGTCGTTTATTCGTTAAGCAAGTTCAGGATTTAAGATCAGGTATGGTATAATTTTCCCTAATAACATGCTTAAGACGAACGTTAAGTAAGTACATGATCCAGGAGCAGGTATGAATTATGATTACTTGAGGTTTTGGAGTAATACATTCATGTTATGACTCTTTATGTATTTCATGGTCGTTTATTGTATTCTTGCTGGGTGATTTTTATCACTCACACTTTATTTTTCCCCAGAGCCAGGGAACGCCAAGATAGAATGGATCAAGGACTAGCCGAGAGTACCTTATCCATAGGCGAGGAGTATGATGGGAGCTAAGCTTAAGTACTTTTGTGCTGCCAAGACGATTTGTATTATGACTATGTTTAAACTCTTTGGATTGTCGGTTATGTTATTTTGTGGTACTGCTACTTTGGGGACTTAGTCACTTCGTAATGCATGTTTGATTTGGAAAGTTTTAATTCTGCCTAAATTCTACTGCCATGTAAAATGTTAACATTGGAATCCATGGCTTATATTATGGATTTTCGTATGTTATGCATGACGCTTTGTACTCTCCTTAGTGAAGTACGGCGGGTGCACCGTATCCGGACGAGGCCCGGGTGCGGGGCGCTACACATGGTCCTTCCTTTGTTTTTTCGTATTTCTTACCTTCTCATTTGTATCTTATTAATCTTGCAATTCGTCCACTCCAGTAGAAAAAAAAAGGTCTCAGTTATAGACAAAAAAAAATCGTACCTTTACACACAAAAAAAGTCCAAACCTTCCTTTGAATTGGCATGCTATTTGGCTTTGCTCTTTAGCATACTTGAACACATAAGGTCCTTGCATTTAGAACAAAAATTCTGCCTTAGAAAGAGGTAGTCTATTCCCTAAAATATAGCTACCAAAGCTATCGGTTGATTTTTTTTAGACTTTGTGTAAAATTGTTTGCATTTGTGCTTGATTTTGGTTGCAAAATATTGTGTCCAAAGCTGTTTTAACAACTACATATACCCGGCCATATAGTGCAGGGGCTGCCTTGCACAACCTACCAAATAAAACACCAAGAACTCGGCGAGATGGCACCATAGAAAGGCTTGTTACATATCCAATAATTATTGCCATATTATTACACATCAATCCCTTGAAAAGGGAGAAGCAAATTTGTTACAATTAAGACTCAAAAATTCGGCCACCTAGATGTCTCACATGCCGAATTTTCAGCATGTGTTACATCTGTAAAATAGTTTGAAATATTACCTTATGTAGCTCCCTCCACTTAGTCACCGACCTTGTGTAGTCCATTCTTCACCAATAAATATTCCAACTAAGCTCCACATGGGCTCCATCAAGGCTGAGTAGGCGTGTGATGTTCATCTTGAACATATGCATAATTTATTTTTGTAAACTTTGTAAAATAGTGCACAATAATCATACACATATGGTATATTCCAATCAGCCCTAATTTGAATATTCTAGAACACTTTATTATGTATTGAATATGTGAAAAGTGTCTAGATACATGTTACATGTCATGGCAAAAATGTTCCATGTGTTGTGCTCGTAGAAAACCGAATTTTTGCCTTTTGTCGATTACGCGATTTTTCTCCGATTAAATTTCGACTTTTTTCACATGTTATATATATTATGTCACACATAATATACATAAAATAACATTAATATTCAGATCTAATGGCTGATCAAAGTGGCGCCTCCATGTGCTTAAAAAGATGAATTTGGAATCTCCAGAATTTGGCCTTAATTGGAGGTGATTTGTGTGTGCCAACATAGAATGATTTCATGGCTGAATATACCATGTAAGCCATGAAATTTGTGGCCATTTTTGAAGTGTAGGGGCTGGCCATCTATATATGGCAAGTACGTGACACGTTAGCGATGTTTCAAAAATCACCCGATACGACAATTTTTGGTTTATAACCTTGTAATGTGTCATAATTATTTTGTCATCACCATGACTTATATCATATGATATAAGACCTCAATATACTCATAAATATGAGTTAAGTATAGTGTTGTGACGTTGACGTACGTTCGTAATATACATAACGTGTTGGTAGTACGTTGGAATATATGTGTATAGTGCCTTTTAAAAAATCTGAAATATATATATATATATATATATGAAAAACGTGTGACTTGAGGGTAGAAGGAGACTTTTCATTTCTATGTTTGTTGCCTTTATGCCTTCTCCAAATATTTCTCCATTGAATGAACTACTTAGTCCATTTAACTAAGTACTTCACTTAATGAAGTAGTTTAGTTTATTAATTGTGGCACCTGAAAATAGTTCAAACACAACAAATGTTTGGCATTTGATGTAAACTTTAAATCTTCATGGCTTGTTAGTACGACAACATTACATATAAAGTATATAAGGCAGGTTTGTCGCAAAAATGGTCAAGTCATAAAATGTGTCATGCATTTCTTTAGCACACATTCTTTAAATCGTGCATTTTTGTGAATCACTCAAACTCTTTTTCTCAACAATTTCCCCCTTTTGATGATTTACAAAATAATTTTACTACATGATTTAAATTTAATCGCTCACCCTCCAATCGTGCACAAATTCAAATTCTGAATTTTAAATTTTGAATTTTGAATTTTCTCCCACTTGATTTCTGCAATCAATCATTCTCGCTCCCCCTTAATTCTTGCACTCTCTCTCCCTTTATTTTGGAAAGAAAATCAAAAGTGCATGTAAATACGTGGCTTGATTTAGTGCCTTAGTGAATATGTCGCCTACTTGTGCCTCAGTGTATACATGATCTATAACAATATCACCATTGTTCACGTGATCACGAAGGAAGTGATATCGTACTTCTATATGCTTTGCCTTAGAGTGTAGCACGGGGTTCTTTGACAAGTTTATAGCACTCATATTATCACAATAGATTGGAATAGGATTTACCGTGATACAAAAATCAGAAAATTGTTGTTTTAACTATAATAGTTACGTGCAACAAAGGCTAAGTGCCATATATTTAGCTTCGGCAGTAGCTAAGGCCACACTTGCTTGCTTTTTCGAAAACCATGAAATCAGCGAATTTCCTATAAATTGACAAGTGCCACTTCTGCTCTTTCTATCTATTTTACATCCACCATAATTCGCATCGTTATAAGCATGCACGTCAAATTCACAATCTTTATCATACCAAATTCCTAAATTGAGGGTGTGTTTAATATATCGAAATATTCTTTTCACAGCATTATAATGAGACACTTTAGGTTGGCTTTGAAAACGTGCACACATACACATACTAAACATGATATCTGGTCTGCTTGCAGTAAGATAAAGCAAAGAACCAATCATAGACCTATATAAAGCATTATCAAAGTCTTTTCCATGTTCATCTTTATCTAGTTTAGTGGTGACACTCATAGGGGTGGGGGATGGTTTCAAATTTTCAAAATTGAACTTTTCAATCATGTCATTCACATATTTCACTTGACTTATGTGTATACCTTTACTCGTTTGTTTAATTTGCAAGCCGAGAAAGTAATTCAATTCACCAACAAAAGACATTTCAAACTCGGATTTCATGCAAGTTTCAAATTCTTCAATAAGTTTATGAGATGTAGAACCAAAGATGATGTCTTCAACATAAATTTGACTGATTAGTAAATCCGATTTATCTTGTTTCAAGAATAAGGTGCTATCTATGGCACCTCTTTTAAGTCCATTTTCTAAAAGAAAAGTAGCAAAATGATCTTGTTTAAGCCATATAGTGCCTTCTTTAATTTGTATACGTGATCGGGGTATTTCAAATCTTCAAAATCGGGTGGTTGCTTCACGTATACTTCTTCTTGTATGAAACCATTTAAAAATGCACTTTTTACGTCCATTTGATAGAGTTTAAAACCTTTCATGCAAGCAATAGCAAGTAAAAGTTGTATGGTTTCTAAACGTGCTACGGGTGCGAATGTTTCGTCATTGTCTATTCCTTCTTCTTGATTATATCCTTGTGCTACAAGTCTTGCCTTGTTTCTAATAACTGTATCTTCTTCATTCATTTTATTTCTGTACACCCACTTTATGCCTATTATAGTCTTATCTTGTGGTTGTGACACTAAATCCCATACATCATTTCTTACGAATTGATTTAGTTCATCATGCATAGCATCAATCTAAGAAGAATCACTCAAAGCATGAAAAATGTTTTTAGGTTCAATTTCAGATATCATAGCATGAAATTGGTTTATTTCATCCAGATTTATTCTTCTACGTGGTCGAACACCATGAGTAATGTCGCCTATAATGAGATCGTGTGGGTGATCCCTATACCATCTTGGTTGATTATTATCTAAGTTCTCATGCATTTCTAAGTGATCATACATTTCTAGTGTGTTCAATTCATCATGCACGCCATCATCCTCTACATCTTCCAACACGGGCTTTAGTTCAAAATCATCGTCATATTCTTTATCTTTTTCAACCTCACCAAATTCATTAAACTTCAGATGAATTGATTCTAAAATTTGTCTAGTGATGGGATCATAACATCTATATGCTTTAGAATTCACGGAATATCCAAAAAAAATGCATTCAATTGATTTAGATTCAAACTTATCTAAATTATCTTTTGCATTCAAAACAAAGCATTTGCAACCAAACACACGAAAGTAATCAATTTTAGGCATGCAATCATTTACCATCTCATAAGGAGTTTTATTTATTTTCTTTCTAATGGTCAATTGATTAATTATATAGCATGCACAATTTACGCCTTCCGCCCACAGAAATCTAGGCAATTTATTTTCACACAACATGGTTGTAGTGATTTCTTGTAGTGTCCTATTCTTTCTTTCCATTACTCTATTTAATTGTTGAGTTCTAGGTGGCGAAAACTCGTGTTTAATTCCTTTTTGTTCGCAAAATGCAATCATGTCCTTGTTTTTAAATTCACTGGCTCTATCGCTTCTAATCCTTTTCACATTCAAACCATATTCATTTTCAAGTTGTTTTAATAGTTTCACAATTTCAATGGCACTATCATCTTTATTTGCAAGAAATAAAGTCCAAGTATAGCGAGAAAAATCATCAACGATAACACATGCATAATGGCATCCACCGAGACTCTTAGTATGACTAGCACCAAACAAATCAATGTGTAGTAATTCTAAAACTCTATACATGCTAATTTCATTTTTGGGTTTACGTGACTCGGGTGTTTGTTTGCCCTTTAATACAAGATTCACACAATTGAATGTTGTCTAAATCAAGTTTAGGCAATCCTCGTATTACGTTCTTCCATTGAATTTTTTCAAGTGTAGAAATGCCAATGTGTCCTAATCGTCTATGCCACAAATAACGTTAGGTTCATTTGATATAAAACACTTAACCTTAGCGTCTGACATGTCATCCATAGAAGCGTAAAAATATTTCCTTCCCTTTTTTGTTTTAATACTGTTTCTCCATTTATATTTATTGTATTACAATATTGATGAGTAAAACACACATCAAAACTATTGTCAATAAACTGTGAGATGCTAAGAAGATTATAGTATAGATTACTTACAAAGAAGACGTTGGAGATTTGAAGAGTGCTTGGGCTTCCGGTTGTACATTTTCTGATGATTCTTCCTTCATTATTGTATCTAAAGGTCACCAATCTGCCTTTTGTGACCTTCAACTTTGAGAACAAGCTCGGGTCACCTGTCATGTGCCTCGAGCAACCACTATTAAGGAACCATTTGATAGATGTGCCTTTAAATATATGGGTTACCTGCAATGTACAACAATGATTTAGGTACCCTTTTAATTTTGGGTCCTTACGAGTTAGTTATTCACCTCTTTGTCCTTTCGGTACCCATGTTTAGGTGATCCTTCTCGGTCTAGAAAATGGTAAGAATGTAGATGAAGGAGCAACATAGTCGACATGGGGTGAGAAAGCATTAGGCCTTTGGCCGAGAATCCCCTTATGCGCATAATTGGTGTGCGTTTTTGATATGTTCTAGTGTTAGTGTGCATAGCGCGTGATCTAGATGCATGGAATGAATGTCGTGTATATATCAATGGTTTCTTATCATATCTATACGGCACATAATTATATCTTGTATGATATGAAGAAGAAGCATGACGAGATGAGGCGAGAGGAGGCCTATGCGTCTTCTTAGGAGCCATATGTGTCTTAGGTGTTTCTATTTTCTTAGACAAAATTAATTTGGTTGGTTTAATTGATGTTTCATTTTTCTCAATGTATCCTAATTCGGTTTTATCACTATCATGCTTTTGGATAAAATGATGCGATCTAGCATGTTAGTTCCCGTGTCAAATTGTTTCATCATTTTCTTTAAATCTGTACTCCTTGATTTCAAATATGAAATCTCAGATTTCATTTCATTATTATGTGTAGTTAATGATGAGATCTTTGATTGTAATGCATTGATGATGCATGACGACTCTTCTTTTGAATCGTTTAATTGAGAAGCAAGGTTCGTGTTAGAAGATTCTAACAAATTCTTGTCTTCAATTAATCATTTCTTTTCTTTTGCGAGAGTCTTGGTGAATTTGTACCAATTCTAAATATTGATTAAAATGATCATCATATGAAGTTTCAGAATCAGAGTCAGAATCGAAAGATACCTCGTTTGATGCTTTGGATACAAAGCATACTTGGGTCGTCTCTTCTTCAGTATCGCTCTCAGAGTCGGATGTGTCACTCCAAGTGGAGGCCTTGAGAGCTCTTCTCCTTTTTTTAGGTTCTAAGACGAGTCTAGTTTTGGTCCCATCCTTGTCAAGGTGTTTGTTTGTTTGTTTGTCCTTGTTAGAACAGTCATAAGATAAATGTCCAAGTTTCTCGCATTCATAGCACTTCACGTCCTTGTCATTTGTTTTATTTATATTTCTTTTAGTAGAAGTAGCCTTAGGTTTGTTTTTAAATGACTTTCTCATGAATTTTCTCAAACCTTTAGCCAATAGAATTAAGTCATCATTGTCTGATTCGGAATCACTATCATCTACGTAATTGGAAGAAGTAGAGACGTATTCATTTGATTTAAAAGCAATAGTCTTACCTTTTTTTTGACGGTGATTCTAATTTCCTTAGTGTAAGTTTGTTTTCATATACCTTTAGCGATCGGATTAGTTCCTCCATTTTTATTGATTTGGTTTCTTTACTTTCCTCTATTGCTGTGACTTTAGGGTCCCATTCAGATGGAAGACTTCGTAGTACCTTCTAGACCTTTTCCTACGTATAGAAATCTTGGCCAAGAGACTCAAGAGAATTATAGATGTTAGTCAATCGTAGATCCATATCAACGATAGATTCATTTGGAAACAATTTGAAAAACTCAAGTGTGGACGTAAGCATATGAATCTTGGACTCCTTTACCTGGCTAGTCCCTTCATGTTTCATCTCAAGAATTCTCCACATTTCTTGAGCACTAGAGCAATTAGATACATAACTAGATTCACTGTTACTTAGCCCATTTAAGAGTAATTGCATGGCTCTACCATTCATACTTAGTCTCTTTTTGTCATCACTAGTGTACTCTTGTTTTGGTTTTACAACCTTTAGTGTGACACCATCTACAGTAGATAATTTTGACGGAACGAATGGACCGTCTTCTATAATAGACTATAGATCAATATCAATAGCCATAATAAAAAGTTTCATTCTTAGATTCCATTGAATAAAGGACTCACCATCAAAAAGAGGAGGCATTTGACTAGACATACCTTCTTGTTCGGTTTTGAAGCTAGTGGTTGCCATCTCACTTAGATCGTTGGATCTTCTTGTTGTGAGTGTGCCTGTGCTCTGATACCACTTGTAGGACCTGCAAAGCACCACTAGAAGAGGGGGTTGAATAGTGCGTGCGGAAAATTTGGTCTTTAAAATGTTTTGATCCAAAACCCCAACTTCTGAAAACAGTTTCTATTTTCAGGTCCCGTTTTGAAATGTTTGAGAAACTAGGTTACAGACCTTCGAAAATTCTGAAATTTTGATAGATTGTAGTCTCTGATGTTCTGAGTATTTCCTAAAAATGTTAGATCAAAATTCAACCTTTAACCCTTTGAAAAATGTTTTGTGGTCAGATTGCGCAAATCTGCCAAAAACAGTAGTCTGATTTGAAAAATGTATTCCGATTAATCCGTGGCTCCAAATAGTCTAAAAATTTAATGACAAACCCCTTACTATATTTATTTAAATGGGTTGAAAAATTTTAGAAATTTTCTTTTGGGAAGTATATCAAATACGTTCAAGTTCTCAACCTTTGCAACTCTAAAAATCAGATTGCACTAGTCTCAGAACTATTAACGTTTGAATTATTTATACTTGTCCAAAAGGGTTGAAACTATGCCAAATAAAAATTAGGAGATGTGTTTATGTTTCTGCAAAATTTTACAAATTTTGAAATTCGTTTACTATTTTTCAAATTGCGACGAAATAGATGCAAAGTGCAAGAAAATGAAAGCACTGTGCAGTAAAATAAAGAACACAAGGAATTTTATACTGGTTCGGTTAAATCAACCTACTCTAGTCTTCGAGGACACCTTCCTCGGTTATCACTAAACAAAATAACACCTCACCACAGGGGTTGCTGGAGTTACACACCAACTCCAACACTTAACAATAGGAACAAGCAATCACAATGATCACAAATACCACCACCGAGGGGATGATGGTTTGATTGCACCTTGATCAACCTTTTACAAACAATACGGCGTGTATGGTGGTATGGATGAAGCCTATACAATATGTTTGATATATAGATACAATGAGCTTGAGAGAGAAGGAGAAGAAAGAAATATAGAAGAAAGAGTAGAGAGCCTTTTTGCACTTTAGAAATTGTGAGACTTGTCTTACATTTTTGTTTGCTCTTCTTCTCCTTTTTATTTGAGGTTGGCCGACCACTCTAGGGCTTCTCTTCACCTTTAAAATTCTCTTTTAAGTCCTTGGAAGAATGCCTTGCATAGATATGACATCAACTTGCATACTTGGAAACACTTGATTGGATGATTGTCTTGGCCTTGCTTACTTGGCACTCTTTGATTGGATGAGATTTGTTATCACTTGATGACTATAAAAACCTGAGAATAACACTTAAAACATGTTCCAAAATAGTAGTAATAACCTGGCCAAATATCATACAATTAATCCTACTTAATTTACAAAGTAAATTGGTCTCAATTATGACCAATAATTCGGCCACCCTTATGCATCACATGCTGAAATTTTCAGCATGTGCAATAATCTCAAGATGTTAAAATTATTGCCATATTATTGCACATCAATCCCTTGAAAATGGAGAAACAAACTTGTTACAATTAAGACTCAAAAATTCAGCCACCTAGATGTGTCACATGCTGAATTTTCAACATGTGTTACATGTGTAACATAGTTTGAAATATTACCTTGTGTAGCTCCCTCCATTAAGTCACTAACCTTGTGTAGTCCATTCTTCACCAATCAATATGCCAACTAAGCTCCACATAGGCTCCATCAAGGCTGAGTATTCATCTTGAACATGTGCTGAATTTATTTTTATAAACTTTGTAAAATAGTGCACAATAATCATATGCATGTGGTATATTCGAATCAGACCTAATTTGAATATTCTAGAAAACTTTATTATGTATTGAATATGTAAAAAGTGTCTAGATACATGTTACATGTCATGCCAAAAATGTTCCATGTGTTGTGTTCGTTGAAAACCAAATTTTCGACTTTTGTTGATTACGCAATTTTTCTCCGATTAAATTCTAACTTTTTGCACATGTTATATATATTATGTCACACATAATATACATAAAATAACTTTAATATTCAGTTCTAATGGCTGATCAAAGTGGCACCTCCATGTGCTTAAAAAGATGAATTTGGAATCTCCACAATTTGGCCTTAATTGGGGGTGATTTGTGTGTGCCAACATGGAATGAGTTTTTTGCTGAATATGCCATGTAAGCCACGAAGTTTGTGGCCATTTTTGAAGTGTAGGGGCTGTCCATTTACACATGGCTAGTACGTGACTTAGCGAAGTTTCGGTAGTCACCCGATACGACAATTTTTGGTTTATAACATTGTAACGTGTCGTAATTATTTTGTCATCACCATGACTTATATCATATGATATAAGGCCTGAATATACTCATAAATATAAGGTATGTATAGTGGTGTGACGTTGACGTATGTTCATAATATATATAATGTGTCGGTAGTACGTTGGAATATATGTGTATGGTGCCTTTTAAAAAAATCTGAATATATATATATATGAAAAACGTGTGACTTGAGGGTAGAAGGAGACTTTCCATTTCCCATGTTTGTTGCCTTTATGCCTTCTCCAAATATTTCTCTATTTAATGAACTACTTAGTTCATTTAACTAAGTACTTCACTTGATTAACTAATTTAGTTCATTAATGGTGGCACCTGAAAATAGTTCAATCACAACAAATGTTTGCCATTTTATGTAAGCTTTAAAGTTTCATGGCTTGTTAGTACGGCAACATTATATATAAAGTATATATAAAGCAGATTTGTCGCAAAAACGTGCGAAGTCATAAAATATTTCATGCATTTCTTTAGCACACATTATTTAAATCATGCATTTTTGTGAATCACCCAAACTCTTTTTCTCAACAGTGATCACACCATTATCCAATGCAAGACTGTTTGAGGCATGTATGCGACTAGGGAGGAAGCGATCTATCAATCTATAGGGTACTTGCATCCATCAAAATGGTATCAGACCAAAAGGTTCTTCTTTTCCTAACCAAACTATCCTTATAATCTATTTTTTTCCACCATGCTAACCCGAGTTCCCCCAAACCCATGGTCCTTCCTTTGTTTTTTTCCTTATTTCTTGCCTTCTCATTTGTATTTTATTAATCTTGCAATTCGTTCACTCCAGTAGAAAAAAAAAGATCTCAGTTATAGACAAAAAAAATCGTACCTTTGCACACAAAAAAGTCCAAACCTTCCTTTGAATTGGCATACTATTTGGCTTTGCTCTTTAGCATACTTGAACACATAAGGTCCTTGCATTTAGAACAAAAATTCTGCCTTAGAAAGAGCTAGTCTATTGCCTAAAATATAGCTACCAAAGCTATCGGTTGATTTTTTTAGACTTTGTGTAAAATTGTTTGCATTTGTGCTTGATTTTGGTTGCAAAATATTGTGTCCAAAGCTGTTTTAACAACTACATATACCCGGCCATATAGTGCAGGGGCTGCCTTGCACAACCTACCAAATAAAACACCAAGAACTCGGCGAGATGGCACCATAGAAAGGCTGGTTACATATTCAATTCTCTTTTGCGATTTTCGGCCCTCATTTATATTCATCACCTACTCCTATTTTTATTCGGATGGTGAGATTATTTGGACGAGTAATTCTCGTCCTCCTGGAGACAGCAACACAACTCTTCATGAATTGCGGATAGCGAATTCACACAGCCGCAGGTTGTTCCGTACAGAAGAAACAAAATCAAACTAAAAGACTTTTTTTTTACTACTCTGACATTATCCTTGATTAAATTACTACCACTCTTGGCTGCAAACAAAAAAAAAAGATAGTGAATACTAGACAAAAAAACAAAACAAAAAAACCGTATACATACATAGCTACACAAACCCAAATTGTCACCCTTTTACACCATAGACACTTGATTTGTGACTTAATCAAACATCATTGTAAACAACTAGCATAAAAGCTAAGATTAACTAATGATTGCCCAGGACAGCCCCTATTTTTTTTTGGCTCAACCTTTAACCTAAGTTTTGGTCTTATTTCCTTTGAATCTCAGACTTGTTCAAGTGTGTTAAACATTGATCCTTTGCTTTGTACTAGCACCACTTGAAATCGGCTATATTGATTGGATATTAAAGAGTTGAAGTTTGAATACTTTGCAATTTCTTAGCTTGATTGAGCAGCCTACCTTGGAAGCTTCTAGCTTGAGATTGGCCAAGAAAAAACACATATTTGAGTTACCATATACAAGAGAGGGCAAGGAACAGTTTTCGATTTCTTTTTACTGTAACCTTAATCACCTTTTCTTGTCTTTGTCTTTTTTTGCCTTTGTTTGTTTAGTGTACATTTTCAGGTCGCAAGAATATATTCCCCATATACCCCAGCTAAGAAGGAAAAGGTTGAAGTGCCCTTAGATAGGGTAGTATAAATGCTGGCTAGATTAGAGTCTAGGATGAATGAATGGGAGAATAGGATTCCGACCCCAATATCTAGCCGAAAAACTTCCCCCCCCCCCCAAACAACGGCCAAACCTCACAAGAAGTTGAGACGAGAAGATCCTTAACCATGGGAGGTAGGGAGGAGAGAGAGGAAGAGGGGATAGGGGAAAGGCTTCTATGAGGTACCTTGAGCAAAGAGAGGACTTCACAACCCGAGAGCTATATGAAAAGTAGGTTGATGATGGACACGTTTGCCCACAATCGTGTGTACAAGCTAAGAGAAATATACCTCAAGAAGATGGTTGCCTTAAAACCAAAATGAATATCCCATCCTTATATGGAAAGAGTGATTCCAAAGCTTACCTTGAGTGGGAAAAAAAGGTTCACCTGATCTATTCTTGCACCAACTACACTGAGCTACAAAAGGTGAGATATGCAGCCATAGAGTTCATGGAGTATGCCTTGATTTGGTAGGACAAATCCAAGGCATGAGAAGGAGAGCCATGCAACCCTTGATTTCCACCTAGGAGGACATGAAGTATGAGATGAGGAGGAAGTTTATCCCAGAGTCTTATATAAGAACCCTCCATCAAAGGCTTTAAAGTCCTACTCAAGGAAACAAGAGATCCTCTTGATAAGAGACTACATCGAGGAGACTGAAGAGGCTACCATGGCTAGATTCCTAGGAAGGCTTAATTGAGAGATTGGTTTCCAGCTTGAGCTTACGAATTATGTGGATCTAACCTCAATGGTGCTTAAAGCCAAGAAGATAGAGGAGCAACTAAAGGTAAGATCTTCTTCTAGTGTTTCAAGTTTTAAGACTAATTATTCTTCTTAGTCTAGAATGTTGTCCACGTCCACCTTCTGAGGCAGCAACACACGGCCATCTCCACCCTCATAGGGCTGTAGCCTACCTCCAGCACAAGGGTGGCCACCCCCAAGCCACTTCAAATCTCCATGACAAGGGCAAACAACTGGTAAGTGAAGGTAAGTCTTCTAACCCTCTATCTAGATTAAGAGATACTAAATGTTTCAAATGTAGATGGAGAGGACATTATGCTAGAGAGTGCCCCAACCCTAACATGGTCATTTTCGTAGAAGAGACTAATGAATATTGAACTGGCTGTGAGATTGAGCAACCATATTATGAAGAAGAACATGAATCTGTATAAGAAAAGATTGTGAGTGAGGATGAAGTGTAGGATCTGCAAGGCACCACTAGAAGGAGAGGTTGAATAGTGGGTGCGGAAAATGTGGTTTTTAAAATAGTTTTCAACCAAAACCCAACTTCTGAAAACAGTTTCTATTTTCAGGACCAGTTTTAAAACGTTTTGAAAACTAGGTTACAGGTCTTCAAAAATTCTGAAATTAGGAGAGAACTTAGCCTCAGATGTTTTGAGTGTTTCCTAAAAATTTCAGATTTAAATTCAACCTTTAATCCCTTCAAAAATCATTGGTGGTCAGATGGCACGAATCTGCTAGAAACGGTTGATTGATTTGAAAAATTTATTCCTATTTTTAAGTAACTCCAAATGCTCTGACATTTTAACCACTAACTCCCTATATGTTATATTTAAGTTGGTTGAAACAGTTTTGAAAAATTCTTTTGGGAAGTTAGTCAAATACAATCAAAGTCTCAACCTTTGCAAGCCTGAAAATCATACTGCACTAGTCTCAGAACTTTGGACGTTTGGTAGACTTATACTTGTCCAAAAGGGTTGAAACTTACGCCAAAATAACCTTAAAACATATGACTATATTTTCTGAAAGTTTCATGATTTTTGAAATTCGTTTACTATTTTTATGAACGTGATTAAAAACAGTAAACAGTGCTGAAACAGAAAATCAGTGTTGAAAGTAAATGACACCAAGAATTTTATACTGGTTCGGTTATAAACAACCTACTCCAGTCTTCAAGGAACACCTTCTTTGGTTCACACAAATCACACAACTCAAAAACACCTTACCATAGGGTTGATGGAGTTACACACCAACTCCACCCCTTTACAAACCTTGTATGTTCAATACAATACACACGAACACCACCACCTTGCAAGATTGAAGATTGATCACACCTTGATCAATCTTTTACAAAGATAAAGAATGTGTGGTGGTCTAAGATAAGCCTATTCAAGAATATGAATGTAAGCACAATAGTCTTTTAGGAAGAAGAAAGAAAGAGAGTGTAGAACAAGGCTAGAACACTTTTTGATCTTTGAATTTGCAACTCTTGTTCTTGGTTTTGTTTTTCTTCCTTCTTTTTAACAAGTCTTGGCCGCCCCCTTTGTTGTCTTCCCCTATTGAAAATTATCTTCCAAGTCCTTGGGAGAATATGTGGCATCATTGTGACATGATCTTGCTTACATGGCACCTCTTCATTGGATGATCATTTAACTTTTGCTTACTTGGCACTCATTAATTGGTTGATCATTTGATGACTAGGAAAATCTGAGAATTCCACTAAAAATATGTGCCAAAATCAACATAAAATAGTTTTCATAACTCATAAGATTATCACCCAAATCAAGCAAGATAATATTTCTACAAACAAGGTGAGAAAATTGGCCATTAGTAGAACTTGACATGCTGAAATTTTAGCATGTGATACATGGTTCTTTAATTCAAATTGCTACCAAATTTTCTGTGATTTGTCTCTTAAAATAAATCACCAATTAGTAGAAAATATTCTTATTAATTTTGGAAATGAAATTTGACACTAACATGGCCAATATTTCGGCCAAGATACATTCACACACATGCTGAAATTTTGAGCATGTGTGATATTCAAAATATCACAATTTATGAATTCATATCTTATTCAAATTACTTCCAATTCTTCTTCCAATTAATCACATGTTTCAAGACACAAAAAATAGCTCATTTGGAGAAGAAAATCGGCCAGCTCTTTCTGCACATGTTGAAATTTTCAGCATGTGTTTCAAATGAGATAAAATTTGAAACATTACCTTTTGTGGCTTCTTTCTTTAAATCACCAACATTGTATGATTGATTCTTGACCAATCAATATGCCATCAAGGCTCCACATATGCTCCATTTCAGCTGTATGGGCGTGTATGATATGTATGTACATGTGCTGAATTTTATTTTTGCAAACTTTGTAAAATAGTGCACATTTAATAATACACACATGGTGTATTCCAATCAGCCCTTAATTTAATTTTCTAGAATACTTTGAGATGTATGACATATGTAAAAAGTGTCTAGATACATGTCGTATGATGTGCCAAAAACGTTCCATGTGTTGTGTAAATAGAAAACCGAATTTTCGATGTTTATCGATTACCCGATTTTTCTTAATTAAATTGCAACTTTTTGCACATGTTATATATATTATGTTACACATAATATACATAATATAAACTTTAATATTCAGCACTTGGATGGTCTTAAAGTGGCGCCATTAACATGTGACAAAATTGAAATTCGAGTCTCCATAATTTGGCCTTAATATGGTGTGATTTGTGTGCGCCATTAACATGTGACAAAATTATAAAGATTTTTTAGGTGTAGGGGCTTGCCATCTATCTATGGCAAGTACGTGACACGTTGGCGAAGTTTCGGTATTCGCCCGATACGACAATTTTTGGTTTAGAACCTTTTAACGTGTCGTATTTAATTTGTCATCACCATGACTTATATCATATGATATAAGACCTGAATATACACATAAATATGAGTTAAGTATGGCGGTGTGACATTAACGTACGTACGTAAAATATATAACGTGTCGGTAGTACGTTGGAATACATGTGTATGTGCTTTTTTTCAAAAAATCTGAAAATATATATATATTTATGTATATATAGGCGTGCCATATAAGTGTGGTGAGAGGAGGAGGAGACTTTCCTTCCATAGTCTTGTTGCCTTTGTGCCTTGTCCAAATGTTGCTTCTTTTAATGAACTACTTAGTTTAATTAATTAAGTACTTCACTTAATGAACTTGTTTAGTTCATTAATGGTGGCACCTGAAAATAGTTCAAACACAACAAAACGTTTGCCATTTGATGTAAGCTTTAAAGCTTCATGGCTCGTTAGTACGGAAACATTATATATGAGCTATATAAGGCAAGTTTTATGCAACAACGTGTCATTTCACAACATATGTCATGCATTTCTTTGTAACACGTTATTTAAATCATGCATTTTGAAATCACTCAAACCCCTTTTTCTCAACAATCTCCCACTTTTGATGATTTTCAAAATAACCTACATACATGATTTAAATCTTATCACTCCCCCTTCAATCGTGCATAAATTCAACTTTTCAATTTCAAGTTTCAAATCCGCTCCCCCCTTGATTTATGCAATTTATCTTTATCTTTCCCCCTTAAATCATGCATTCTCTTCCCCTTTATTTTGGAAAGACAATCAAAAGCACATGTAAAGATGAAAAAGAAATCATGCATTTTATAATATCAAATGTGCGTTCGTAAGGGTTATTTATTCAACCCTTTGAAAATGTCTCTTTTGGTACCCATATTTGGGTGTCCTTTCTAGGTCTTCCAAAAGGTGAGAAAGGTGATGAGAACGCAACATAATATATGTTAGGGCCAACTGTGTTTGGCCTTTGGCCAAGAATCCCATCATGCGTATAGTGTGGTTTTCGTTTTTGATATGTATTTCGGTTTACATGCACGGGGCGTGATCTAGACGCATTTGTATGATATGAATGTCGCACATGCATCAGTGGCTTTCTATATGGCACTTGATTACTCTTTGTATGATATGAAGAATAAGAAGTACGATGAGATGAGATGAGTTGTGTACTAGTCTTCTTCTTATATTTATATGGCACATAATTATACTTTGCATGATATGAAGAAGTATGACGAGATGAGGGGAGAGGGAGTCTTTGCGTCACTTTAGGCGCTACGTATGCCGTTGATGTGTCTACTTTCTTAGACAAAACAAACTTGGATGGTT
Organism: Eustoma russellianum; assembly: GCA_036186865.1. Classification (NCBI taxonomy): domain Eukaryota; kingdom Viridiplantae; phylum Streptophyta; class Magnoliopsida; order Gentianales; family Gentianaceae; genus Eustoma; species Eustoma russellianum. The sequence continues at coordinate 34,062,111 of AP025047.1, forward strand.
TAGATGATGCTTCGTTTGTCTCCATGTATCATAATCTGGTTTTGTCACTATCATGCTTTTGTGAAGAAATGATGCGATCTAGTATGTTTGTTCACGTATCACATTTCTTCACCATTTCCTCTAAGTCTGTATTCCTTGATTTCAAGTTTGAAATCTCGGATTTCATTTCAGTGTTTTCGGATGTCAATGATGAAATTTCAGACCTTAATGAATTTATGATGCAAGACGACTCTTTTTTTTGAATCGTTTAATTGAGACACAAGATTTGTGTTAGAAGATTCTAACAATTTCTTGTCTTCAATTAACCGTTTCTTTTGTTTTGCAAGAGTTCTAGAAGACTTATGTAATTCAAGATATTCAACATATAAATCATCATAAGATAGTTCAGAATCCAAGTCAGAATCAGAATTTACCTCATTTTCAAATAATAGAGGCATTTGGCTTGACATATCTTTTTTCTTGGTTTCCTGGCTAGTGGTTGCCATCTCACTTAGATCGTTGGATCCTTTTGATATGAGTGTTCCTGCGCTCTGATACCAATTGTAGGATCTGAAAGGCACCACTAGAAGGGGAGGGGGTTGAATAGTGGGTGCAAAAAATGTGGTTTTTAAAATAGTTTTAAACCAAAAACCCAACTTCTGAAAACAGTTTCTGTTTTCAGGACCAGTTTTAAAACGTTTTGAAAACTAGGTTGTAGGTCTTCAAAAATTCTGAAATTAGGAGAGAGCTTAGCCTCAGATGTTTTGAGTGTCTCCTAAAAATTTCAGATTTAAATTCAACCTTTAACCCCTTCAAAAATCGTTGGTGGTCAGATTGCGCGAATCTGCCAGAAACGGTAGATTGATTTGAAAAATTTATTCCTATTTGTAAGTAACTCCAAATGCTCTGAAATTTTAACCACTAACCCCCTATATGTTATATTTAAGTGGGTTGAAACAGTTTTGAAAAATGCTTTTGGGAAGTTAGTCAAATACGATCAAAGTCTCAACCTTTGCAAGCTTGAAAATCATACCCCACTAGTCTCAGAACTTTGGACGTTTGGTATTGCACCAAAAGAACCTTAAAATGTGTGGCTATATTTTCTGAAAGTTTCGTGATTTTTTAAATTCGTTAACTATTTTTACGAACGTGATTAAAAACAGTAAACAGTGCTGAAACGAAAATCAGTGCAGAAAGTAAATGACACCAAGAATTTTATACTGGTTCAGTTATAAACAACCTACTCCAATCTTCGAGGAACTCCTTCCTCGGTTCACACAAATCACACAAATCAAAAACACCTTACCACAGGGTGGATGGAGTTACACACCAACTCCACCCCTTTACAAACCTTATATGTTCAATACAATACGCACGAACACCACCACCTTGATCAATCTTTTACAAAGATAAAGAATGTGTGGTGGTCTAAGATAAGCCTATTCAAGAATATGAATGTAATTACAATAGGCTTTTAGGAAGAAGAAAGAAAGAGAGTGTAGAAGAAGGCTAGAACACTTTTTGATCTTTGAATTTGCAACTCTTGTTCTTGTTTTTGTTTTGCTCTTCTTCCTTCTTTTTGACAAGTCTTGTCCGCCCCCTTTGGTGCCTTCCCCTCTTCAAAATTATCTTCTAAGTCCTTGAAGAATATGTGGCATCATTGTAACATTATCTTGCTTACTTGGCACCTCCTCATTGGATGATCATTTAACATTGCTTACTTGGCACTCATTAATTGGTTGAATGTTGTCATCATTTGATGACTAGGAAAATCTGATAATTCCACTAAAAACATGTGCCAAAATCAACATAAAGTAGTTTTCATAACTCATAAGATTATCACCCAAATCAAGCAAGATAATATTTCTACAAACAAGGTGAGAAAATCGGCCATTTTCAGCATGTGATACATGGTTCTTTAATTCAAATTGCTACCAAAGTTTCTTTGATTTTTCTCTTAAAATAAATCATCAATTAGTAGACAATATTCTTATCAATTTTGGAAATGAAATTGGACACTAACATGGCCAATATTTCGGCCAAGATACTTTCACACACATGCTGAAATTTTCAGCATGTGTGATATTCAAAATATCACAATTTATGAATTCATATCTTATTCAAATTACTTCCAATTCTTCTTCCAATTAATCACATGTTTCAAGACACAAAAAATAGCTCATTTGGAGAAGAAAATCGGCCAGCTCTTTCTGCACATGCTGAAATTTTCAGCATGTGTTTCAAATGAGATAAAATTTGAAACATTACCTTTTGTGGCTTCTTTCTTTAAATCACCAACATTGTATGATTGATTATTGACCAATCAATATGCCAACAAGGCTCCACATATGCTCCATTACATCTGTATAGGAGTGTATGATATGTATGTACATGTGCTGAATTTTATTTTTGCAAACTTTGTAAAATAGTGCACATTTAATAATACACACATGGTATATTCCAATCAGCTCTTAATTTAATTTTCTAGAACACGTTGAGATGTATGACATATGTAAAAAGTGTCTAGATACATGTCGTATGATGTGCCAAAAACGTTCCATGTGTTGTGTATGTAGAAAACCGAATTTTCGATGTTTATCGATTACCCAATTTTTCTTAATTAAATTCCAACTTTTTGCACATGTTATATATATTATGTTACACATAATATACATAATATAAACTTTAATATTCAGCACTTGGATGGTCTTAAAGTGGCGCCATTAACATGTGACAAAATTGAAATTCGAGTCTCCATAATTTGGCCTTAATGTGGGGTGATTTGTGTGTGCCAACATGGAATGATTTTGTGACTGGAATTATCATCATACCCACGAAAATTATAAAGATTTTTGAGGTGTAGGGGCTGGCCATCTTTTTATGGCAAGTACGTGACACGTTGGCGAAGTTTCGGTGTTCGTCCGATACGACAATTTTTGGTTTAGAACCTTTTAACGTGTCGTATTTAATTTGTCATCACCATGACTTATATAATATGATATAAGACCTGAATATACTCATAAATATGAGTTAAGTATGGTGGTGTGACGTTAACGTACGTACGTAAAATATATAACGTGTCGGTAGTACGTTGGAATACATGTGTATGTGCCTTTTTCAAAAAATCTGAAAATATATATATTTATGTATATATAGGCGTGCCATATAAGTGTGGTGAGAGGAGGGGGAGACTTTCCTTTCATAGTCTTGTTGCCTTTGTGCCTTGTCCAAATGTTGCTTCCTTTAATGACTATTTAGTTTAATTAACTAAGTACTTCACTTAATGAACTAGTTTAGTTCATTAATGGTGGCACCTAAAAATAGTTCAAACACAACAAATGTTTGCCATTTGATGTAAGCTTTAAAGCTTCATGGCTCGTTTGTACGGCAACATTATATATGAACTATATAAGGCAAGTTTTATGCAACAACGTGTCATTTCACAAAATATGTCATGCATTTTTTTGTAACACGTTATTTATATCATGCATTTTGAAATCACTCAAACCCCTTTTTCTCAACATGAAGGTGCATACAAAGATTCTCTAGTAGTTAGGTTGGTCTTGAGGGCACACTTCAAGAAAGAGGATGATGATTTATAGAGAGAACATTTTCCATATTCATTGCATGACTAAAGAAAAAGTTTGCACCTAATTATTAATTCTGGATCATGTGCTAATGTGGCGAGTGTTGAACTTGTTAGGAAGCTTGAATTGCGTTTGCTGGATCACCCCGATCCCTAAAGACTATCTTGGTTGAATGAGTGCGGTGAAATACATGTGTCTAAACAAATATTACTTACTTTATGTATTTGGTGGTTACAATGATGAAATATTATGTGATGTTGCACCTATGCATGCTAGTCATGTTCTTTTAGGGAGACCTTGGCAATTTCATAAAAGTGTTACATACGATGGTCAACTTAATAGATACTATTTTAGGTTCAATAACAAACTTTTTAAACTACGTGCTTTGGTGCCAAAAAGGTATATGAGGATCAAAAGTGGAGAAAGAAAAGTCAGAATGATCCTCAAGAGAAAGAGACTGAAAAGAGATTCCTAGAGAGCCTTAAGAATGAGAGGATGTCTCTGAGAGAAGGGCCACACCCCACGGCTGAGGCCAACAATCCACCTTCAATCAACAAACATGCATTCTTTGCCAAGTCTAGTGAGGTATCTCATGCATTGCACTCAAATAAAACTGTTCGCATCATTTTATTTAAGGAGTACAAAGAATATTTGATTTCTGTGAGTGATCTACCCCCTATATACCTAGTGGTGTTGTGTCTGTAATTAAGGAGTTGTCTAACTTGTTCCCTGAATAGGATCCCTCAGGATTGTCACCTTTGAGGGGCATTGAGCATCAGATTGACTTTATCCCAGGGGCCATATTGCCTAATAGGCCAGCCTATAGGGCAAATCCTGAGGAGGCAAAGCAGGCTCAAAGACAAGTAGAGGATCTCCTATACAAGGGAAAGGTGGGAGAGACTATGAGCACATGCGCAGACCTTGTGATTGTACTGCCCAAAAGGGATGGAAGTTGGAGGATGTTCACTGATTGTAGGGCCATCAATAAGATCACCAAGTATATGTACCATATCTCTAGACTTGATGATATGCTTGGTATGCTTCATGGTGCCATTTACTTTACGAAGATTGGTCTTAAGAGTGGATATTTTCAAGTTAGAATTAAAGAAGGAGATGAATGGAAGACTGCTTTTAAGACTAAATTTGGATTGTATGAGTGGCTAGTTATGCCTTTTGGCTTGACTAATGCCCTTAGTACATTCATGATGAAGTCTTGAGAGCATTCATTGGTAATTTGTCGTTGTCTATTTTGATGATATTTTAATTTACTCTAAATCATTGCCTAACCATATTGAACATCTCGAAGCTATTTTTGAAACTTTACAAAAGGAGCAATTATATGCAAACTTTAAGAAATGCTCTTTTTGCATGGTTAAGGTTGTCTTCCGTGGATTTTTTGCGAGTTCCGTAGGGATTGAGATGGATCAAGAGAAGGTGAAGTCCATCTTAGAATGGCGGACCCCTAAAAGCATTGGAGAGGTTAGAAGTTTTCATGGCCTAGCTAGCTTCTATAGATGCTTTGTTAAAGACTTCTCCTCTATAGCCACCCCCTTGAATGAGATAGTTAAGAAAGATATGGGATTCCATTGGGGGCCCAACAAAAGGCCTTTGATGAGCTTAAGAGAATGTTAACCTCAGTACCTATCCTGGGGTTACCTAACTTTGATTAGACTTTCAAAATAGAATGTGATGCTAGTGGAGTTGGCATTTGGGCCGTGCTAACCCAAAGAAAGAAACCGATTGTATATTTTAGTGAAAAGTTGAAAGGTGATGAGGATCAAGGGTCCGATGAGGATCAAGAGCCCCATCAAGAGGTCAAAGGTCCTATGACAAGAAGGAGGGCAAAGAAACTTTGTCATCAAGTTGCCACCTTCTTGTACAAGCATGTTCAAGATGAACCTAAGACTCCTTGGGTTCATTTCATTGAACCTTCAACTTGAGCATGTATCACATGCACGTTTACACTCTTTGTTTGTTTGGATTTTATTTTGTGTCGTGTGATCTTAGTTTTATGTATTTGCTTTGTAGGTAAATTAGGTACAAGAGAATGTTTGAAGAGAATGTTTCAAGAGAATGTTTCAAGAGAATGTTGAAGAGAATGTTTCAAGAGAATGTTTCAAGAGAATATTCATAGAGAATGTTTGTCTATGCTAAGACAAATTCAAATGTGTCCAAGATAGAATCTCTTGATCAAGTTGAAATCATCTCCATTATCCATAAGTGGGGGGCCGGCCATGATTGAAGCAAATGGATAATGATCAATTGAGTTTAAATTCAAAGCTAGGCTTGAATTTAAAATTCAACCTTAATTTAAATTCAATCTCAATCAATTGGAGACTTAAAGTTCAAGAAGATTTCAGCCTAATCTACATCCACTCCAAACGCCAACATGAAGTCAAATTTGAAGGATAACAAAGATGAGATGACAATTCAAATTTGAATCCAAGTTTAAATTCAAGTTCAAGTTAAACTCAATCTCCAACCAGCATTTGAATCCAACATCTCAACCCCTTGTAGACCTTATCACACGCCATCTTCTATAGCTACACGCCAATTTGGAGAGCAAAAGAGGAGAGATCAAAATTCAAAGATTAGAATCAAGTTTGAAGTCAAGTTCAAATTCAAATTGAATTCAATCTTCAACCAGCCTTTGAAGTCAAACACAACCATCTCATCTATGTCAAGATCAAGCCTCCAACGCCATTTCATCACCAAACATGACCAGATTCATTGAGGATAATGTCTTGCAAGATTTGAAGTTTCTAGCTAGGATTTGTTTTGGTTTTGAATTCAAATAGTTTTCAATTTTCAAAGATTGTTAGCTAGCTTTATTTTGAATTAGTTCTAGACATTTTAAGGCTCAATCTCAGCCTATAAATAGAGCCTTTGGGGCGCCTAGGAAGAGCACCTTTTGATGAATAACAATTCTTGATATTTCCTTCACTTTGTGTGATACTTTGTTTTCTTGGTTTTGCATTAAAAACCTAAGTTAAGATCCTTCAAAGTTGAGCGTTTTGAAGGTATTGCCATTGCTAAAAGGTGCCGTCCAGGAGGGCCATTTTGGTTTGCCTGATCAACGACCATCTTGTAGTGTTGGTCTTGCTCGTTGTCCACACGTTTGATCACTAAGGAAGCAAGGGGAAGTTTACTTCTTTGTGCCTAACCCTTTGTGAAGGACGTTTGGAAGGTGGAATTGTTGGAGCCCACGAGTTGCACGCATCAAATTGGTATCAGAGACAGGTTACTCTATTCCACCATCTATCATTTCATTTTCGTTTGAGTCTAGTCATTTCAATTTCAGTTGAATCCTTCTTCTACTCCTCACTCTGCACGTCTTGCATTTCATACAAAAAAACGTCCAAAACAAAACATTGCGTTGAGTCCTTACACATTACTGCATTTTGCTTTTCATCATTCAAGTGTCATTTCCTTTATTTCCTTTTCGCATCACAATCTGATTTTGAGTCGTTCAAACTTGAACAAATTAGGGATCGTTGCATTTTTTAGGTTACATTCAGCCTTCTTCAAAATATTCCAACCATCATCCCATAAAGCTACCTCGGTTTCAAAATCATCTTGTTGCTACCGAAGCTTTTAGTTGGTGATGATTGTATGCATCTTATGATTCGCATTGTGATTGATTTCATGCTATAAATCTGGTAGTCCTACGTGTGCTTGTCTTCACAACCTACTTGCAACATCAACCAAACCCTAAAACCAGCCCCACACCCCACGGTCCAACCACCCCCACCCAACCCAACTCTAAAACTCGCCAAGCTGATCCCAAATAGCCCTATTTACACCCCAAACAAAAAGCCCCAAACCAATTTTACCAAATACAATCAGATTCTAAAGATCCCAATTCATTCAAATAAACCCTAACCCTAGAATTTGAATTTTGTTCAAATTCTGTCCTAGACCAACCAATATCCAAATTGACCACACCAATCATCAATTACCAACCCAAATAGTCAATTTACAACACCCATTCCGTTCCTACAACCACATTCCGCAAAATCCCAAAACGTTCAAAAACACCCTAAATCAAAAACCCTAACTCTAACCCCTATTCGGTCCTACCCCAATTCCTACACTTTCCAAGGTCATTTTTGTTGCAAGTCCAAGATACAAATTGCATTTTAAATACATTGCACTATTCTATCCAAAAATGCAAGTGCTAAGCGCAAAACAACTGAAATTCCAATTCTGCCCTTAGTAAAAAAAAGGAGAATCTGAACCTTGCTCAATTGAAATAGAAAGGAAGAAAAAGAAAAACAAAAGAACAAGAGCAAAGAAAAAGGGCAAAACGTTTGTGCATTGCATAGAAAATTTTTGGTACGACTTGCAAACCTTGGATACCATATTACCCCACATTGCCGTCCCCTATACCCAATTATCCATTTCTTCATCTTCTTAAACCAATAACACACTTGGTTGCTCGATTGTTGCATGACTTGAACCATTTCGTGGATAGTAAGTGCATAGAATCAAAATTAACTAAAGATTGCCCACGGCAACCCTTAGTTTATCTTTGGTTCAGCCTTATACATCAACTTTGGTTGCTTATTTTCTTTGAATCTTAGTATAAAGTTCAAGTTGTGTTCATTTCAAGTGATTCTACTTTGATACTAATTGGTGCAACTTGAAAGCAAAAAGGAAGAACAAGCGGAGAACATTGTGGTTTGAAGAAGCCTTGGCAATACACTTCCTTATTGATCACTTTGAGACTTCTTAACTTCAGGTTATCCAAGAACCAAAGTGGTAAGAGAGTGGAAAGAATCGAAAGCGGAGTGTTCATAGCTTATTTTTTTACTAATCCCTTAACGTTTGTTTGTCTTTGTGTTAGTTTGCTTCTTTCTTTTTCCTTTGTTTTCGTTCAAATCCTTAGGAACAATGGCCAGCAGCAATCATTCCGCATCTAGCAAGTCTAAAGAAGCCGAAACTGTTGACAATACTCAACAACAAATGCTTGAGATGCTTAAGAAACTCATGCATGACAATGAGGTAATTAAGCATCGCTTGGAAGACGTGGAGCGAAGCTACAAAACAAGTGATGGCCAAGGAACAAGCAGGGCCGTTCCACCACCACAACCAAGGCGCCATCCTCCAGAAGAAGTTGAGGACGATAACATTCGACCCCCACACACCGAAGCGAGACAGTTTGCTCCTCCTACACAAGCAAGAAGGTACGCTCCAAGAAGGTACAATGATGATTACATTCCCTTTGAGCATGATGATTATGACTTTGATGACCACCATCCTCGTGGTTACCAAAGACGCCAAAATCCCTTTTTCCTGCAAGATGACGATTTTCTCAAAACCAAAATAAGTATTCCCACGTTTTATGGTAAAAGTAATGCGGAGGAATATTTAGAATGGGAAACGAAAGTGGATTTGATCTTTTCTTGTACCAATTATAGTGAATTGCAAAAAGTGAGGTATGCTTCCATTGAATTTTCTGGTTATGCACTTAATTGGTGGACGAATTTGTGTCGAAATAGAACTAAGACGAGACAACCCCCAATCGCCACTTGGGAAGAAATGAAGTTTGAAATGCGACAACGTTTTATTCCAAACAATTATGAGAGTTCTATTTTCACGAGTTTGCATAACTTACGACAAGGTTCCAAAAGTGTAGACGAGTATTATAAAGAGTTAGAAATTTTGTTGGAGAGGTCTAACTTGCAGGAACCTGAAGAAGCCACCAAGGCTCGATTCTTACATGGTTTAAACAGGGAGATTGCGCAAAGGGTTGACCTTCAACCTTACCTCGACCTCACAACCATGGTCCATATGGCTGAAAAGATTGAAGCACAACTAAAGGTACGTAACTCCTCCAATTTCAATTCCAATTATCGTACTAATCCATCTTCATCAAGATTTCACAGCAAGCCTTCAGGAACAGGAAGTTCACGGCCTACAGGAGGCCAAATGCGTGACCAAGGAGCGTCGCAAAGGATGGACAACCGTGTGCAATCCACACCAAGGAGAGATGAACGCACCCAACAAAAGGCTCCTACCGGCAATTCTTCGGATCCCTCAAACAGGTTTAGAGACATTAAATGTTATAAATGTCAAGGACGTGGTCACATAGGAAAAGAATGTCCTAATGCAAAAAGAATCATGTTAATTGAAGAGACAAACGAATATGTGTCCGAGTCCGAGCATGAAAACGAGTCTGAGCATGATAATGAAATTGAACCTGAAGAGGATCTAGGCGCATTAGATGATTTTGACACTAAGGAGTTTCTTGTTGTGCGTAGAGCTTTAAATGCATATCCGAAATTAGATGATCACGAACAACATAGAGAAAACATTTTCCATATTCATTGCATGATAAATGGTAAAGTGTGCACCATGATCATTTATTCCGGTTCTTGTGCGAATGTGGCTAGCATCGAATTAGTAAGAAAACTGAATTTGCCTATGACTAATCACCCGCACCCTTACAAACTTGCATGGCTAAATGACTGCGGTGAAGTTAGCGTAAGTAAACAAGTTTTGATTTCTCTTAGCATTGGTAGTTACAAAGATGATGTTTTATGTGATGTCGCCCCAATGCATGCTAGTCATATTTTACTTGGTAGGCCATGGAAATTTGATCGACATGTGACATATGATGGTTATTTGAATCGTTATTCTTTCAAATTGAATGGCAAATTGTACAAACTGCATGCACTTCCACCACACAATGTCCACGAGGATCACCAACGCATGTCCAAGTCTAGAGCCGATCCTAAGGAAAAAGAAGCCAAGAGAAAATTCGTGGAGTGTATGAAAAGTGAGAACAAAAAACACGAGAGCAAGGGAAAAGAGGTAGTGCCCTTAAGTGTCAACGAGTCCAAAAAGAAGTGTGGGTATTTCGCAAAGAAAAGAGAGGTTACACGTGCACTTTATAACAACCAAACTGTCCTCATCATCATCTCAAAGTCGTGTCAACTTGCCCTTGAAGAACTCCCACCAAACTTACCACCTCAGTTGCGTCCCTTATCCAAGAATATGAAGTTCTATTTCTCTCCGAACCACCATCCGGATTACCACCCATTAGAGGAATAGAACACCAAATCGACTTTGTCCCAGGAGCAGTGTTACCCAATCGCCCAGCCTATCGAGCCAACCCTGAAGAAACCAAAGAAATCCAAAGGCAAGTAGAGGAGCTCCTAGCTAGTGGACAAGTTCGAGAGAGTCTAAGCCCATCTGCCGTCCCAGTCATTTTAGTACCCAAAAAGGATGGAACGTGGAGAATGTGTACCGATTGCCGAGCCATAAACAAGATTACCGTCAAGTATAGGTACCCCATACCTAGGCTAGACGATATGTTAGACATGTTGCACGGATCCAAATTATTCACCAAAATCGACCTTAAGCAAGGGTACTTCCAGGTACGCATTAGAGAAGGGGACGAATGGAAGACTGCATTCAAAACCAAGTTTGTGCTCTATGAGTGGTTAGTGATGCCCTTCGGGCTCACCAACGCCCCTAGTACCTTTATGAGGCTAATGAATGAAGTCTTACGTGCGTTCATAGGACGCTTTGTCGTTGTCTATTTCGATGATATCCTAATCTATTCTCACACCATAGAAGATCATCTTGACCACATTAGATCCGCTTTTGAAAAGCTTAAGCAAGAACAACTTTACGCCAACTTTAAGAAGTGCTCCTTTTGTTTAGAACGCGTGGTTTTTCTAGGCTTTGTCATTTCGGCTGAGGGAGTAGAAATGGATGAGGAAAAGGTTAGGTCAATTGTGGAGTGGCCTATACCTAAAAATGTAGGGGAAGTTCGCAGTTTTCATGGACTAGCAAGCTTTTATAGACGCTTTGTCAAAGATTTTTCTTCCATAGCTGCACCCCTAAACGAAATTGTAAAAAAAGATGTGCCTTTTAGGTGGGAAGAGCCACAACAACAGGCATTTGATGAACTCAAACGTAGGCTGACCACTACACCCATACTTAGACTACCAAATTTTGATGAGACCTTTGAGATCGAGTGTGATGCAAGTGGAGTGGGTATAGGCGCAGTTTTGACCCAAAGTAAGAAACCCATCGCCTACTTTAGTGAAAAATTGAAAGGAGCAGCACTGAATTACTCTACATATGACAAGGAACTTCATGCCCTTGTGCGATCCCTACAAACTTGGCAACACTACCTTCAACCTAAAGAGTTTGTGATCCACACTGACCACGAAAGCCTTAAGTATCTGAAAGTGCAAGGAAAGTTGAACAAAAGACATGCCAAATGGGTAGAGTTCATAGAACAATTCCATTACGTGATTAAGTACAAACAAGGAAAAGATAATATAGTTGCTGATGCCCTCTCTAGGAGATACACGTTAGTGACTACATTATCTTCACGCTTCTTAGGATTCGAATCACTTAAGGACTTGTACCCCAATGACCATGACTTTGGCACCATTTTCGAGGCATGTCAAGGAGCACCATTTGGGAAATTTTACATACATGAGGGTTATCTTTTCAAATAACAAAAATTGTGCGTTCCCCAATCATCCCTACGAGAAGCATTGACCAGAGAAGCCCATGGGGGAGGTTTAATGGGTCATTTCGGAGTGTTCAAAACCCTTGAGACTCTTAAAGAACATTTCTATTGGCCCCACATGAGAGCAGACGTCGAGAGGTTGTGTGGTAATTGCATCACTTGCAAACAAGCCAAATCCAAGTCCCAACCACATGGCCTTTACACGCCTTTACCCGTCCCTGATTCCCCTTGGATTTACATTTCTATGGACTTTGTTTTAGGACTTCCTAGGTCTCGGGGAGGACGCGATAGCATTTATGTTGTGGTTGATCGATTTTCAAAAATGGCACATTTCATTGCATGTAGGAAAGTTGATGATGCCACACATGTTGCTGATTTGTTCTTCAAAGAAATTGTTAGATTGCATGGCATGCCACGTACAATTGTAAGCGATAGAGATACGAAATTTTTGAGTCATTTTTGGCGTGTTTTGTGGGCAAAACTTGGTACACAATTGTTGTTTTCCACCACCGCACACCCACAAACTGATGGACAAACTGAAGTCGTTAATCGTACTCTTTCTCAACTTTTGCGTGCCATTTTGCAAAAACACATTAAACATTGGGAAGATTGTTTACCATATATCGAATTTGCATATAATAGGAGTGTCCATCATGGTACTTTGCATAGTCCATTTGAAATCGTGTATGGCTTTAATCCCTTGTCTCCCATTGATTTGATTCCTATTCCCGTGCATGAACGTTCTAGTCTTGATGGTAAACAAAAAGCGGACAACATAAAGAAACTGCATGAACAAGTTAAAACACAACTAGAAAAGAAAAACAAAGCTTATGAAAGACGAGCTAACAAACATCGGAAAAGAGTTGTGTTCAAACCTGGAGATTTAGTGTGGTTACATTTGCGTAAAGAAAGATTTCTCAATGAAAGAAAGTCAAAATTGTTGCCTCGAGGAGATGGACCCTTTAAAGTATTGAAATGCATAGGTGACAATGCATACATCCTCGATCTTCCTGACAGGTTTGGTTCAGTTTCACCTACTTTTAATGTTGCTGATCTCACCCCTTTCAACGATGACCTTTTTGATTCGAGGACGAATCCTTTTGAGGAGGGGGGATTGATGACGATCAAGGGTCCGATGAGGATCAAGGGCCCCATCAAGAGGTCAAAGGTCCTATGACAAGAAGGAGGGCAAAGGAACTTTGTCATCAAGTTGCCACCTTCTTGTACAAGCATGTTCAAGATGAACCTAAGACTCCTTGGGTTCATTTCATTGAACCTTCAACTTGAGCATGTATCACATGCACGTTTACACTCTTTGTTTGTTTGGATTTTATTTTGTGTCGTGTGATCTTAGTTTTATGTATTTGCTTTGAAGGTAAATTAGGTACAAGAGAATGTTTGAAGAGAATGTTTCAAGAGAATGTTTCAAGAGAATGTTGAAGAGAATGTTTCAAGAGAATGTTTCAAGAGAATATTCAAAGAGAATGTTTGTCTATGCTAAGACAAATTCAAAGGTGTCCAAGATAGAATCTCTTGATCAAGTTGAAATCATCTCCATTATCCATAAGTGGGGGGCCGGCCATGATTGAAGCAAATGGATAATGATCAATTGAGTTTAAATTCAAAGCTAGGCTTGAATTTAAAATTCAACCTTAATTTGAATTCAATCTCAATCAATTGGAGACTTAAAGTTCAAGAAGATTTCAGCCTAATCTACATCCACTCCAAACGCCAACATGAAGTCAAATTTGAAGGATAACAAAGATGAGATGACAATTCAAATTTGAATCCAAGTTCAAATTCAAGTTCAAGTTAAACTCAATCTCCAACCAGCATTTGAATCCAACATCTCAACCCCTTGTAGACCTTATCACACGCCATCTTCTATAGCTACACGCCAATTTGGAGAGCAAAAGAGGAGAGATCAAAATTCAAAGATTAGATTCAAGTTTGAAGTCAAGTTCAAATTCAAATTGAATTCAATCTTCAACCAGCCTTTGAAGTCAAACACAACCATCTCATCTATGTCAAGATCAAGCCTCCAACGCCATTTCATCACCAAACATGACCAGATTCATTGAAGATAATGCCTTGCAAGATTTGAAGTTTCTAGCTAGGATTTGTTTTGGTTTTGAATTCAAATAGTTTTCAATTTTCAAAGATTGTTAGCTAGCTTTATTTTGAATTAGTTCTAGACATTTTAAGGCTCAATCTCAGCCTATAAATAGAGCCTTTGGGGCTCCTAGGAAGAGCACCTTTTGATGAATAACAATTCTTGATATTTCCTTCACTTTGTGTGATACTTTGTTTTCTTGGTTTTGCATTAAAAACCTAAGTTAAGATCCTTCAAAGTTAAGCGTTTTGAAGGTATTGCCATTGCTAAAAGGTGCCGTCCAGGAGGGCCATTTTGGTTTGCCTGATCAACGACCATCTTGTAGTGTTGGTCTTGCTCGTTGTCCACACGTTTGATCACTAAGGAAGCAAGGGGAAGTTTACTTCTTTGTGCCTAACCCTTTGTGAAGGACGTTTGGAAGGTGGAATTGTTGGATCCCACGAGTTGCACGTATCAAAAGCGGCAGCCTTAAATTACTCAACTTATTATAAGGAGTTTTATGCCTTAGCTAGGTCACTTCAAACTTGGCAACATTACCTACAGCCTAAGGAATTTGTGATTCATACTGACCATGAGAGTCTTAAGTACCTTAAAAGCCAAGGTAAGTTAAACAAAAGGCATGCTAAATGGATTGAGTTTATTGAGCAATTTCCTTATGTTATAAAGTATAATCAAGGTAAAGAAAACATAGTGGATGATGCCTTGTCTAGGATGTATTCCCTAATCACTAAGTTGTCTTCACAAATTCTTGGATTAGAAGCATTACCTTGCACGACCCTTTTCTTACTTTGTCCATGGATGGTTGTGCTTGTTGTGGACATCCTTGAGTTGGTTGTGTCATTCCTTGTACAGCTTGCTGGCCATGGTTTTGATAAGAGTTTTGCCAAGGCCTCAGCTTACTTTTTGACCTAGGCTGCACTCTTGCACTAGAAGAAGTTTTAGCCTTAAAACCAAAAGAAGAGACTGTGGATTTTACCTTGAGTTGGCATTTAATCTTCTCTTCCAAATGCACAAATGATGATAAATATGCATAATACCTTAATTCAACTTTGTTAGCTACCTCTCTATTCAACCCAGCTAAGAATCTTGCCATGGTGGCTTCTTGGGGTTCTTCTATTTTGTCCCTAATCATCAAAAGCTCCAACTCTTTAAAGTATTTGTTTACATTTGGGGTTACTTGGATATGGTTTTGTAGCTTTTGGTAGATTTCTCTCTCATAATGTTGGGGAATGAATCTTTTCCTCATTTCTCTTTTTAACTCATTCTAAGAAGAGATGGTTGGCTCACGGGCTCTCGCTCTAAGGTTTTGGTTTTGATCGCACCACACTAAAGCATACTCTGCAAATTCCATTGCCGCATAACGTACCTTAGCCCATTCTGAGTAGTTGGTACAATCATATATAAGGTCAACCTTTCTCACCCACTCCCAATAGGCTTCAAGGTCACTTCTACCATAGAATGCGGGAATGTTCATTTTAGTCTTAAGGAATTCCTCTTCTTGTTGTTAGGTCTAAGTATCCTATGGTTTTGAGGGGTGTGGTAGGGTTCTTCATTGTATTTGGGGTAGTCATAGATAGGTTCTTCTTCATGAGGTCTAAATGTGATGAGATCCAGAGAAGCATACAAGTCCTATCTCACCTTAGTTACATGTTATTTACATTCTTTGTAACATTTTGAGATGGTTATAGGTGTATCTTGTAATGGTTGTACGTAACTGTATATTAGACAAGCCTAGGGCATTCTACATGTCTTGTATATGTCTTGTTAGTGTTTGTACAATGCTATTACATTCACTTGAAGGAATAATGAAGCCGTAGCATGAAGCAAACACAAAGATGAAATTGATTGGAGAGCACTAAGCTGGTGCAGTGTTTGTAATTCGCCCATATCTCCTCAATCGCAGCTGAGATTCCCTTGGTTCTACTTGGATCTTCAATCTAAGAGATTAAGCTACAACTTTGGTTTTTTTCACTTTCTCAGATTCGTTAATTGTCAAGCTCAAAAAATGCCATGAAGTTGAAGCTGCTAAATGAGCAGCTTGCTTCAAAGGTCCACACTTGGAAGCAGCTGAAACTTCAACACATTGTATCTCCTTCATCGCAGACCTAACTCAAATGCTTAAAAATAAAAAATTTGAGTTCTTTTAATTACCTACAACTTTCATGCCGACACTTTTTTGTTCAAGTCAGAAACAAGACCTCAAACCAAGTTGCAAAAAGCACTGCACAATTCTGCCGAGAAAAAAAGCTGAATGTTTCTTTTACTTGCAAGCATAGTTTTCTTCTACTTTTGAGCCATTATTTTCATTGGCTAATAGTTAGGATAGAAACTATATTTTATTGTGTAGTTTAGACCATAAATAGGTCTGAGACCCTTTGTAAAATTGCAACACTTTATATCAAAATTGCAAACAAGTTTCTTTCAGAAATCTTTGTTGTTTTCTTGATTTCTTCTTAGAATCAAGTCTAGGATCAAACAAGGCTTGAAAAACCTTGTGGGGAGAGCTCACTAAGAGGGGAAACTGTTGAGAAAAAGGAGTTTGAGTGATTCACAAAATGCATGATTTAAATAACATATGCTAAAGAAATGCATGACACATTTTATGACTTGTCACGTTTTTGCGACAAACTTGCCTTATATACTTTATATATAATGTTGTCGTACTAACAAACCATTAAGCTTTAAAGCTTAAATCAAATGGAAAATATTAGTTGTGTTTAAAATATTTTCAAGTGACACCATTAATGAACTAAACTAGTTCATTAAATGAAGTACTTAGTTAAATGAACTAAATAGTTCATTAAATGGAGATCTATTTGAAGAAGGTATGATGGCAACAAACATGGAAATGGAAAGTCTTCTCTCCTTATAGTCCACACGTTTTATATGTTATATATATATATATTCAGATTTTTTTATAAAAGGCACATACACATATATTCCGACGTACTACCGACACGTTACATATATTACGAACGTACGTCAACGTCACACCACTCTACTTACCTCATATTTATGAGTATATTTAGGTCTTATATCATATGATATAAGTCATGGTGATGACAAAATTATAATGACATGTTACAAGGTTCTAAACCAAAAAATTGTCGTATCGGAAGACTACCGAAACTTCGCTAACGTGTCACGTACTTGCCATATATAGATGGCCAGCCCCTACACTTCAAAAATGGCCACAAATTTCGTGGCTTACATGGTACACTCAGCCATAAAATCATTCCATGTTGGCACACATAAATCATCCCCAATTAAGGCCACATTGTGTAGATTCCAAATTCAATTTTTAAGCACATGGGGCGCCACTTTAATCAGACATTAAAGCTGAATATTCAAGTTATTTTATGTATATTATATGAAACATAATATATATAACATGTGCAAAAAGTTTGAATTTAGTCGGAGAAAAATCACGTAATCGACAAAAGTCGAAAATTCGGTTTTCTACGAACATAACACATGGAACGTTTTTGGCATGACATGTAACATGTATCTAGACACTTTTTACATATTCAATACATATTAAAGTGTTCTAGAAAATTCAAAATAGGGCTGATTGGAATATACCATATATGTGTAATTATTGTGCAATATTTGACAAAGTTTTCAAAAGTAAAATTCAGCACATGCTCAAGACATATAACACGCCATTCTCAGCCATGTTGGAGCTTAGGTGGAGCTTATTTGGCACTTATTTGGCACTTTAATTGGTGGAAAATAAGCCACACATGATTGGTGACATTGAAGAAGGCAACACACAAGGAAACAATTCAAAATACAACACATGCAGAAATTTCAGCACATGTTGCATGTTATGGCCAAGTTTTGACTCCTTTTTGTCTTCAATTTTATTCCAAAATGGAAGGGGGATTAATGTGTGATTATATGGTAATATTTTGACTACTTTTGGCACATGTTGTATGAGTTTATTTCAGATTTTACAGCTCACTAAAATGATGACAAGTTGGACCAATCATCAAGTGACAAGCAAGGTCAAGTCATCCTTCCAATCAAGTTGTGCCAAGTAAGCAAGATGGTGTCACATCTACACAAGGCATTCTTCCAAGGACTTAAAAGAGAATTCTCAAGATAGAGGAGAAGCCCTAGGGGGCGACCAACTTATGCTTAAAAAGAAGACAAGAAAGCCAAACAAAAACAAGACAATTCTCATATTCTCTCAAGAGCAAAAAGTGTCTTCTACTTTCTTCTTCTACTTTTCTTTTTTCTTCTCTCTCAAGCCTATTGTTATTATATTCAAATATATTGAATAGGCTTTGTATAGACCACCATACACGTTCATTGTTGTAAAACGTTGATCAAGGTGTCATCAATCCTTCATTCGTTCGATGGTGGTGTTCGTGAAAGGTGTGATTGCTTGCAACGTTTGTGTAAAAAGTTGCAGTTGGTGTGTAACTCCAGCAACTCTTATGGTAAGGTGTTATTTTATGATTAGTGATAACCGAGTAAGGTGTCCTCGAAGACTGGATTAGGTTGTGTTAACCGAACCAGTATAATATTCTCGGTGTTATTACTTTCAGCACTTTACTTTCAGTTTTCAGCACTTTGTATCGTTTTCATTGCATTAGTAAAAATATCAAATGAATTTCAAAAATTACCAAACTTTTCAAACACATAGACACACCTTTTAAGTTTCATTTGGCGTAAGTTTGAACCCTTTTGAATAAGTATAAGTCAATCAAACATTAATAGTTCTGAGACTAGTGCAATCTGATTTTAAGACTTTCAAAGGTTGAGAACTTGAACGTATTTGAAATACTTCCCAAATGAATTTTTTAAAACTGTTTCAACACATAAATATACATATCGTAAGGAGTTTGTCATTAAATTTTCAGACCATTTTGAGTTATAGATTAATCGGAATAAAATTTTCAAATCATACTACTGTTTCTGGCAGATTTGCGCAATCTGACCACAAACAATTTTTCAAAGGGTTAGAGGTTTAATTTTGATCTGAAATTTTTAAGGGATACTCAGAACATATGAGAGTAGAATCTCTCCAAATTTTAGAATTTTTTAAGTCTTGTAACATAGTTTTTCAAACGTTGCAAAACAAGATCTGAAAACAGAAACTGTTTTTAGAAGTTGGGTTTTTGGGTCAAAACATTTTAAAAACCAATTTTCCGCACCCACCATTCAAACCCCCCCTTTCTAGTGATGCCTTACAGGTCCTATAAGTGGTATCAGAGTGCAGCACACTCACGAAAAGGAGATCCAACGATCTTTGTGAGATGGCAACTACTAGACATAAAACCGAGCAAGAAGGTATGTCAAGCAAAAGGCCTTCACTTTTTGATAGTGAGGTACATTCTGATTCCGATTCCAATTCCAATTCTGAACCATCATGTCATGATTTGTATGTTCAATATCTTGAATTGCATAAGTTTTCTAAGACTCTTGCAAAAGAAAAGAACGCTTAATTGATGACAAGAAATTGTTAGAATCTTCTGACACAAATCTTGTGTCTCAATTAAACGATTCAAAAGAAGAGTCATCTTGCATGATAAATTCATTAAGGTCTGAAATTTCATCATTGAAATCCGAGAACACTGAACTGAAAGCTAAGATTTCAAATTTGAAATCAAGAAACGAAGATCTAGAAAAGACAATAAAACAATTCGATAAAGGTACTTGCACGTTAGATCGTCTCATTTCTTCGTAAAAACATGAAACCCACAAAACTGGATTAGGATACGTTGAGAAAAATGAGAAGTTAAATAAATCAACCAAATTCATTCCATCTAAGAAAATAGATGCATCTAAGACATATGTGGCGCCTAAGAAGACGCCTAGATCCCCCTACGTCATTTCAACGTGGTTCATCTTCATATCATATGAGATATAATTTTGCACCATACAAATATGAAAAGAAGCCATTGATGCATATGAGAAATCCATATCATAAAAATGCATCTACGCTCACGCCCCGTGCATGCAAACCAAAATGCTTATCAGAAACAAAGATCATATTATATGCCTGATGGCATTCTCTGCCAAAGGCCAAACAGATTTGCACTAAATGCCAATTATATTGCATCTTCGTCTCCTTTCTCACCTTTTGGAAGACCTAGAAAAGTAACTCAAATTTGGGTACCAAAAGGGACATTTGCAAAGGGTTGAATAAATAATCCTTAAGAGCGTACTTTTGATATTATTGCACAATACACTTGAAATGCATGATTTTTGTTGTTATAAAAATTGCTATTTCTTTCTTACATGCACTTTTGATTTTATTTCCAAAATAAAGGGGGATAGAATGCATGATTTAAGGAGGAGTGAGAGTAATTGATTGCAAAAATCAAGGGGGAAAGAACTCAAAATTCAAAATTTAAATTTGTGCACGATTAGAGGGGGAGCAACTAAATTTAAATCATGAACTTATGTTATTTTGTAAATCATCAAAAGGGGGATATTGTTGAGAAAAACGGGTTTGAGTGATTCACAAAATGCATGATTTAAATAACATGTGCTAAAGAAATGCATGACATATTTTATGACTTGTCATGTTTTTGCGACAAACTTGCCTTATATACTTTATATATAATGTTGCCATACTAACAAGCCATCAAGCTTTAAAGCTTACATTAAATGTCAAACATTTATTGTGTTTAAACTATATTCAGGTGCCACCATTGATGAACTAAACTAGTTCATTAAGTGAAGTACTTAGTTAAATGAACTAAGTAGTGTATTAAATAGAGATATATTTGAAGAAGGCATGATGGTAACAAACATGGAAATGGAAAGTCTCCTCTCCTTATAGTCCACACGTTTTATATATGTATTATATATATATATATTCAGATTTTTTTATAAAAAGGCACATACACATAAATTCTGACGTACTACTGACACGTTATAGATATTACGAATGTATGTCAACGTCACCTCACTATACTTACCTCATATTTATGAGTATATTCAGGTCTTATATCGTATGATATAAGTCATGGTGATGACAAATTTATAACGATACGTTACAAGGTTCAAAATGAAAAATTGTCGTATCGGGTGACTACTGAAATTTCGCTAACGTGTCACGTACTTGCCATATATAGATGGCCAGCACCTACACTTCAAAAATGGCCACAAATTTTGTGGCTTACATGGTACACTAATCCATAAAATCATTCAATGTTGGCACACACAAATCACCCTCAATTAAGACCAAATTGTGGAGATTCCAAATTCAATTTTTAAGCACATGGGGCACCACTTTAATCATCCATTAGAGCTGTATATTCAAGTTATTTTATGTATATTATATGTGACATAATACATATAACATGTGCAAAAAGTTTGAATTTAATCGGAGAGAAATTGCATAATTGACAAAAGTCGAAAATTCGGTTTTCTTCGAACATAAAACATGGAACATTTTTGGCATGACATGTAACATGTATCTAGACACTTTTTACATATTCAATACATATTAAAGTGTTCTAGCATATTCAAAATAGGGATAATTGGAATATACCATATATGTGTAATTATTGTGTAATATTTGACAAAGTTTACAAAAGTAAAATTCAGCACATGCTCAAGACATATCACACGTCACTATCAGCCATGTTGGAGCTTAGGTGGAGATTATTTGGCACTTTTTTGGAAATTTAATTGGTGGAAAATAAGTCACACACGATTGGTGACATTGAAGAAGGCAACACACAAGAAAACAATTCAAAATACGACACATGCTGAAATTTCAACACATGTTGCATGTTATGGCCGAATTTTGACTCCTTTTTGTCTTCAATTTTATTCCAAAATTGAAGGGAGATTAATGTGTGATTATATGGTAATATTTTGACTACTTTTGGCACATGTTTTATGTGTTTATTTAAGATTTTACAACTCATTAAAATGGTGACAGTTGGACCAATCATCAAGTGACATGTAAGCAAGGTCAAGTCATCCTTCCAATCAAGTTGTGCTAAGTAAGAAAGTTGGTGTTACATCTAAACAATGCATTCTTCCAAGGACTTAAAAAAGATTTGTCAAGATGGAGGAGAAGCCCTAGGGGGCGGCCAACTTATGCTTAAAAAAGAGAAGAAAGTCAAACAAAAGCAAGACAATTCTCGTATTCTCTCAAGTGCAAAAAGTGTCTTCTGCTTTCTTCTTCTACCTTTCTTTCTTCTTCTCTCTCAAGACTATTGTTATTATATTTAAATATATTAAATAGGCTTTGTATAGACCATCATACACGCTCATTGTTGTAAATGGTTGATCAAGGTGTGATCAATCATTCATTCTTTCGATGGTGGTGTTAGTGAAAGGCGTGATTGCTTGAAACGTTTGTGTAAAAGGTTGGAGATGGTGTGTAAGTCCAGAAACCCTTGTGGTAAGGTGTTATTTTGTGATTAGTGATAACCGAGAAAGGTGTCCTCGAATACTGGAGTAGGTTGTGTTAACCGAACCAATATAAAATTCTCGGTGTTATTACTTTCAGCACTTTACTTTTAGTTTCAAGCACTTTGCATTGTTTTCATTGCATTAGTAAAAATATCAAACAACTTTCAAAAATTATCAAACTTTACAGAAACATAGCCACATCTCTTAAGTTTCTTTTGGCTTAAGTTTTAACCCTTTTGAATAAGTATAAGTCAATCAAACGTTAATAGTTCTGAGACTAGTGCAATCTGATTTTCAGACTTGCAAAGGTTGCGAACTTGAATGTATTTGACATACTTCCCAAATACATTTTTCAAAATTGTTTCAAGGGGTTTGTCATTAAATTTTAAGACCATTTGAAGTTATGGATTAATCGGAACAAATTTTTCAAATCAGACTACTATTTCTGGCAGATTTGCGTAATCTGAACTCAAAAACTTTTTCAAAGGGTTAGAGGTTTAATTTTGATCTGATTTTTTTAAGGGATACTCAGAACATCTGAGAGTAGAATCTCTCCAAATTTTAGAATTTTTGAAGGCCTGTAACCTAGTGTTTCAGACGTTGCAAAACAGGATATGAAAACCAAAACTGTTTTCAGAAGTTGGGTGTTTGGGTCAAAACATTTTAAAAACCAAAATTTCTGCACCCACTATTCAACCCCCTCCCCTTCTAGGGGTTCCTTACAGGTCCTACAAAAGCAACCAGGTGGGAGGCTATTGAATATATGTTGATCCTTTTGGACGAGTTTGTTCAAAACCGGGTCATTCATCCTCAAAATTGAAGCAACGGAAGCTGTAAGCTCTTTGTTTATAAACCGCCTTGAGGAAGGAGATCCTTGACAGATAAAGAAAGATCTAGCCCATACAGAGTCACCTATCAATTGATATCAGAGCTCAGGTTCCTCTTTAACTCACATATCCATTTTATTTTGTGTCAAACTTTTGCTTTTTTTCTTCTTCTCATCTCTAGTGTCATTGAATCTATCCTTAAGAAGGTTGAATATCATTGCTGAGTCATGTTTTTCATTCTTCTTTGTCATTAAATTGAAAACTACAAAAAACAAAATTTGCATTTATATTGCAAAGTCGTGGGCTTGTTTTTACTTTCTTTGAGTCATTAATCAAACACCAACAAAACTGTTTGTATTTCCTATTTCTAGCTATAACTCCATGTGTCTCTTGTTTGATGTCCATGTCATAAAGCCAAAAAACAATTTTTTTTGTCTTTCATTTCAGCCGTGTGCTGCTCTTAAGTTGCAAAGTTATTAAATCTATTTAAAGCTAAAAGCTTACCGTACAACTTGGAGAAATAAGGTTGGTGGACAAATGATTCAATGCTGGCTGAACATTTACCATCTCATTTGGCGGAAATAATTAAAAAAATCTGTTCAAAGTTAAAAGCTTACCGCACAACTTAAGGTTGGTGGACAAATGCTTCAAAGTTGGCTGAACGTTTAACATCTCATTTGGACGAAATAACAAAAGAACAAAAGCTTCGAAGTTGGCTGAATGTTTGTACTTGGATTTAACTTGTTTAAACGCTTTAATATACTTTAAGTTCTTAGTTTAGAGTTTGTTTCATCTATACTTATATTGCAGCCAATTTGCTTTTATTGCTACCACAGTCTTTACTACGTGCTTGTTGCATTCAAAGCTCTTAGCTTGGTTTAAAGACTTTGTATAAATTTACTTGTTTGTTTGATCAAACTTAGTGGCATACCTTGTTTTCAGATTTTCTTAGCCATTTCTCATCAAGAAAAAGCTATACTTTGTTCATCTTGAATAAAGCTAGGCTAAGCTGCCTTTGCCAAGTTCATATCCTACAAAAAAGAGGCCAAAATAGCTTGTGTACACATCCGACCTTGTACCAATTCTGAGCAAAGAGAAACTTCGGTTTGAAAAGCCAAACTCACACCAAAGACAAAAAGAAGGCAAAAGGTGTACATAGAGAAAACTTGCAAACAAAATCATACCAAGTGCAAGGACAGAAACGTTTCTTGATTACAAAGAACAAAAGTCAAACAAATCCTATAAGAACATTGATCACTTATTTGCTTCTACTTCTATTCATTCTTGCATTTGAATTGCATAAAGCTTAAGGTATGTTAAGGATTGCACAGAGCAACCCCTTAGCCTTTCTTGACTCAGGCTTTGACATTATTTTTGGTTTCTACCTTCTTTGATTCCTAGAATAGTCCAAGATTGCTGTATAACATGTTTGGATTTGTGGCTATTGTAGGGCCCCGCACCCGGGCTGTGCCCCTGGTATGGTGCACCCATCGTACTTCGCTAAGGAAAGTACAAGGCATCGATGCGACTCCAATACAAGTCCATGAGTAGGTCATGGATTACCAATGGAAACATCAAACAGTGGTGATAAACAGACAGAAATTAAACATTAAACATTCAGTGTCCATAATGTCATACATAGTACAAATCATGATAACATAGTCCCAAAGCACTCTCAAATAGTCCTCAAACGGAAACAACTATCAGTCCTAGCCGCCCATGTCTCTCATGGATAAGGCACCTACAGCTCGTCCTCGACATACTCAACTCAGGTTCCTATGGCTCTGAAAAATGATAAATAAGGAGTGAGTGATAAATCGCACAGCAAGTAACCCTCTTTCTACCTAAACACATCAGAATGATAAATAGGAAATTCTAGCAATACAATAATGGGACTTAGACATAATTACTTACTTGTTGAATCAATCCTTTATCGGTTTCCTTGACATCTTAACTTACTGTTATCACAAGGGAACTATAAATGTCTTACTTTTTGTAGCGGACATATTGAATTTTAAAAGGGAAATGATGATATGCGCATGCGACGTGGTACGGAAAAAAACAAGTGATGCAAGACAAAATAGAGTGGAACAGAACGTAACAGAACAGAAACATTAAGCCATGGCCTTTACTTTCTCCGCATGGACTGATCATCTATTACGAGTGGTTCCATCTAGAATAGAACAGTACCCCGTCTACCTCCTAACCTACTAAGGATGTTACGTATGGGTTTAGAAAAATACCTTGATATCAGGTCCAGAACAGAAATATACCCCATATGAGTCCAAAACAGAACAATACCCCGACTACCATAATAGGATGTTACTTGCGGGTCCAGAATAGAGTAATACCTCATATAGGTCCAAAACAGAATATATACCCTGATATCAAGTCCAAAACATATACCGGAATCAAACGTAAAGATAAATCTATTGAGAAATATGTTTGGATAATTTTCAAAGTCATGATTTTAAGTGGTGAATGCATAAAAATATCTCACATGGTGTTATATGTGATTAGAAGTTGAAAATTTGACATCGATCTCTTAGGTTTTTGCACTTCGATTGATCAATGTACTTTGATCCCTCACATCGATCGATGTATGTAAGGCAGTGAAAGTTCAAGGCTCTACTGTGAGACATCGATCTCTAAACCTGAGACATATCGATCGATAGATGCCTAGGGTTTTTAGAAATATTTTTTGTGAAATGTGATAACGTGATTGTTTTCATTTGTACATGTTTTATATATGTTCATTATGTGATTGTGTATGATTTTGATAAATATAAATGTCTTGTGACTAATGTGCCTTGGAAGTTTCTACAACTTATCAGAAAGGGCAAAATTGGTATTTTGAGTTTTGTAGGAACATGATATGGTGGAAATACTTCAAGGACATATTCTCATCTTATTTATTATGACAAAGGTGGTAGTATATTTATTTCTGACCATCGGGGTCATTTTTGGAGTTTCTCTCACCAGGGGTACTTTGGTCATCTTACCCCTAAGGGTATTTTTGGTATTTTCACTCAAGGAATCTCTTGAGTATATCTTTATCTTCATTCTAGAGTTGAGTTATAATTATTTTGAAGATTATATGGTGGCTTTATATCATTTCTCTCACATGATGATATTATCAACTATAGCAGGATATGTGACGAGTTGTGATGTCACATTCTATTTCTTTGTTAAAGAATCTTTTATATATGTTACTGGAGGATATTTATCATCATATTTCAGAGAATTTAAAGGTGTTCAAGGTGTGGAGATGACCAGAACATACAAAAGAAATAGTTGAAATTTTGGTGTTATATGTTAACATAATCTTGTCAACTATTATTTGTGGATTTCTTCTTCAAAAATCTGAGTTGATATACATGTATATATGCTGAAAAACGTGTATATGTAGTTGGATATGATGTATAATTAATTTTATAGCTTGGTGACAAGTGGACCAACCAAAAAGGAGCTAGTTGGCAAAATTGCCAACTTGGAAAGTTTGAATAGCCAACGGCTACTATGCTGATCTTGGAGCTATTTTTGGTTTGAATTTGTCAATTCTCACATGCCTATTCTCAAGCCAAGGAGTTGAAGGGATATTGGAGGAATATGTTGCTCTATCTTCTTCTATTTATCTTCATTCTGCATAGGATAATTAGGACATACCAAGGTGGAAATTTCGGCCAACAATGTGTGTCCAAGGTGGACCAATCATTTTGGTTGATGTTGCCAAGTGTACAAGGCCAACCAATGATGTGAAGACACTTAAGCTTGATGATGAAGATGGTGACACATGTGCATTATTATCTACGAGTCTCATTTCACACAATAAATAGGAGGTAAAGGATGAAGAAAAAGAACACACTTGAAGCTCATTTGAAAGCATTTGGTAATTTGTCTAGCTATCTTCTTCTTCTTATCATTCTTGTTCTATTCTTTGTAGCCAAGGTGTTCTTGTTGTATTTGTTGGAGAGCTACAAGTCTCTTGATCTTCTTTTGTAAGATTGATTAGCCAATATTATAAGGCTACACCAATAGGAGGTAGAGGTGTTGCAACTTAGTGTTGCATAGAAGGTGTTCATCCAAGTCTTGCATAAGGTTAGTGTTTAACCCAAGGATAAAGCTTGATTCTTGTTGTAAGTTTATTCATATCATAGTGAAATCCAAGGAAAGGTGTTCCTTGCGTCTAGAGTAGATCACATTGACCAAACAAGGATAAATTCTCGGTGTCTTTATCTTGTTTCTACATTTCTGCATTTTGTCCATTTTTATTGCAGTTTTCACACAACTTCTCACGTTTTGAAAAAATATCTAAAAACTTTCAAAATTCGTGATTTTTGGTGGAGTTATACTTAAAACTGTTAGATTTCATTTTCTACCAAAATCACTTGATTTGAGCAAGGAAACATTTGTCATTCAGTCTTTGCAAGATAACTGATCTAATCTGGCTCCATTCTGATCAGTTTTGAGAAAACTTGAATTTTGTTTTAACCAAGAATTGTTTAAGGTCTGGGCCTTTTGGAAACATCAACTAGACATCCTAAGGAGTGTTTTTATATAAAGATCAACCTTTTTGGTTGAGTATTCAAAGAAAAACACGTTTTCCAATTTCAGCAACATTCTGTCTAGTTCTGTCGAGATTGACAATCTGAAGCTTTTTTTTTGTTTGAAGGATCAAACGATCTTATTTTTATCTGATTTTTACATAGAGTCTTGTTAACATAGTGAAGTTAAGTATGGAAATTTTCATAATTTTTGGAGTTGTGTACAAGGATTTTTTAATTTTTCAAAAACGGGTCCTGAATCTGAGATAGGCTCAGATTCTATTTTCAAAGGGGATTTTTATCAACAGTAGTAGTGTAATATTTGCTAACCACTATTCATCCCCCTGTAGTGGTTTTTATTGCAGGTGCACGGTCCAACAATTGGTATCAGAGAGAGGTCTAAACCACACAAAGAAGCAAGATTCAACACCGTACGACCAACACAAGGCTAAGAAATCATTATTCAAAGTAGCCTGCTAATCTCATATTAAAGGTACATACAATGGCCATAGTTTCTCACAAAGGTGAGTTTGAAGGTATGTCTACACAAGGTCCTTGTTGTACCCCACCCGTGCTGTACTTGGAATTATGATGAAATGGCGTAATGAAATGTTAGATCTCCCGAGTACATTTTATTAAGTTGTATTATTGCTTCTTTAATTAAATTCTCTTAAAGTATATACTATATAATTAAAGAAGTGATTGTTATGAAGCGTATGAAATGATCAGTTCACCCTCCAAGGTCGTGGAGTTTTCGGTCACAAGGCCTTTGAGGACCTTTGAGTATTTTTCAACAAGGCTAACCTAAATGGTCCTCATAAAAGCAAGACTAAAAGTCTACTCAATAAATTAGATATTATAAGTAATTGTATAATTATATAAGTATGTATTAAGAAATGAGGGAAGTAACAAAAATAACCCCTAAACCCCCAAGAAAATCGGCCACCATGATGAGGGATCTAGAAGACTCCAAGGTCTTCTCTTTCTTGGATATTTTACAAGACAAGAATTAAAATAATTCCAAGAAAGCAAACATAAAAGACAAAAAAGGCTCACAAATTCTTCTAAATTGGCTCAAAAGAAACGTAGGGAATAGGAAGGATTTTCTCTTTCACTACACCCCAACAAACACATGCAAAAAGTAGTAACCACTACCACTTCCCAAGGCATACCCATCGGTTCTCACCCCTCCCTTCCTGAAGCTTTAATTTCCCCCTCACCCATCGTGGAAGATGCTCTCCAGGAAGATGAACAACCATTTCCCTCTTGAATACTTAGAACTCCTTTCCCCCACTTCATCGACAGAAAATCGGCCCTCAAAAGATCCACCAGCATCATCCTCTATCTCACCTCTACACCACCAAGCCTCCATTGTCCCAAACACCCACTCACTACCTTTCTCCTTGCAAAGGACAATAAATCCTACTCACCCCCAAGTATCTGCGATTTTAAAGGGGACAAGAAGAAGGAGATGTACACCCTCAACCTGGCAACTTAAACCAACCATGGGGTTGACGAAGAGATTTAAGTGTGCCTTAAGACAAGAAGAAGGAAGAATCAAACTTAGAAACCACCAAGACAAGGAAGGAGTTGAGTTTTTCCAACTCAACAAAGGAGCAACCAAGGCTTAGAGGAGGAACTAAGTGCTTAAGCTTCAACCTTGAGCTCAAGGGCAAGCATTCCTACTTGATTACTAGGAAATATATTTGAGCCATGATTGACATTATTTCGGTCTTGCATGTGGTATTAGGAGCCTAGACATTTTAGAATAATAAAATAACAAAAGAAACGTGTGGCGGGAATGAATATTAGCAAGTCTTATGCTTTTGAAATTAAAGGAAATAAACAAAGGATTGTGGGTTCCATACCCCATGTTATATTTTGGTTTGGGGTAAACTTTGTTTCAAGCCTTATATTTGGAAATTGTAATACCCACACCCCACGGTTCTGAGGCAAACAGGTGGGGAGATGGGTTTTGGTCTTCAAGCAAATTGTAATTTAATAAAGGTATAAATTGTGACGATAAATGAGCCTTCTATTATTAGAATAGTAAACTGTGGACTATTTTGTTAAGATTGCTAAGGTGAGCTCTCTTTTGTAGCTAAGAGGCGAAGCCAAGAGATGGAGAAGGAGCTATTTTATTACCTTATATTTGTGACAAGAATTTGTAGCTAATATTCATCCTTTTCTTCCTCTCAAAACCGTGTGCAAGGTGTGAAGTTGGAGGAAGACTTCACTCTATTTTAGACAAGACTCAAGCTGGAAGAAAGCTCTAAGATTCAAAGAGGCAAGTATACTCTAGCCAATCTTGACTTATTTGTGAAGTATATACTTGAATGTCTAGACATTTTAAGCTATGAATCTTAGTTGAAGATTCTAAGTATAAGACATAAGAACTAGTTGTTATAAAAAAGAGTGTTGGTATGAGCGAATGATTTGTTATATGAATGTGTTGTGACTGTTTTGATATGACTCATGTACAGTTTATCCATGGTTTAAAGCATGTTATGGGGCTTAGAATGATTATGTTAAAGTGTGTATTTGATAGTTATTAAGTTGTCTTAAGGAATGAAGTCGATTGGAAATGCTTGAACCATAAAAGTGATGAAGTTCTGGAAATTACTGGAGCTGGACAGATTTGAGTGGTGCATTATATGACCTGAAAACAAACTTTAGGTGAGTTCAATTTGGATGATTTTATGTATGATGATAGCCTCATATGCGTGTGAAACTTGTGAGTTGGAATTTTAGTAAAAGGAGTTGTGGTTTTTCCTTAATGTAATTTTTGGTAAAACTGGCCATACAGAAATTACTGAACATGACAGTTTTGAGTAACAAGTTGTTTGGCTTGAAAGTGAAATAGGAACGTGAAAATGAGTTGATTTTTGTTATGATGTTAGCTTGATATGTGTGTTAAATATGTGAGCTGGAATTTGGGAAAAAAGATTTGTGGTTTGACCTGAATGTAATTTTTAATGAGAATTATCAAACAGAGTTTGCTGGAACTGGGCGTTTTTAATAGCAAGTTGTTTGGATGGAAAATGCATCTTAGGAATGTGCAAATGAGCTGAATTTTGGTATGATGATAGTTTGGTGTGTGTAGCAATCTTGTGAGTTAGAATTTTGGTAAAAGGAGTTGTGGTTTGGTCATAATAAAATTCATGGTAAAACTGGTCATTCCAGATTTTGCATGTACCTAGACTTGGAAAGTAATTAGATGACCTCCTTAAACTTATTGGATTGCATTGGAATTTTTATGGTAATTACCAAAGGCATAGATGTACATGTTCATGTAAAGAAACCAGCATAAAACCACCATTTTGATGGTTAAAAACTGAGTTGGAGTTAGTGGTACAAAACTGGAAAACATGGCAGTTTGATGACATAAGTTGTTAGGCTTTGATCTTGCTCATTTAAGCTTGAACGTAATGTTTGGCCTTATGAATGTTGTTCCTTGCTATGTTAACTATGCTTTCCAGGTGATGGATTAAATTGAATAAGGTTTTATGATCCATGAAAATGAGGTAAGGCGGGTACTACCCTGCTGATTTCAGCAGTACCCTTTGATGATAGTTGATGTCTGAGGTCGTTATACATTTCGGAATGTTACGAAATTTTTATGGCATGTGTCTAAGACTTCATTATGCATGTGTATGGCATGATTATATGAAAATGAGCACGAATTGATGAGCATGAGGCTGTATGAACAGAATATGATTGCTGGACAGTTTCTCCAGCTTAAGAGACAAGTCTGTGCATGAATGTTATGATGTATTTGTTCACGAGTCGCATGTTGCATATCATGCATTGTATTGTCCATGTTCATACAGTTTATGAAACTGATTTTATATCAAAGAATGATGAGAAAGATCTTTTGAAAAGAAGTTTTCAGTTTTAAAAGAAAGATCTTTGAAAGAGAAGTTTACGATTTTGAAAGAGAAGTGTATGATTTTGAAAGAAAGATTCCTATGGTACCATTTATTTCTGGCCAGCATGACCCGCTCCAGATCCGGGGTTAATTGATCTAATGATGTTTATGATCATCTAGGTCCGGAGATGATAGACCTGTGTTTATGACCCGTTCTAGATCCGGGGTTAATTGATCTGATGAGCAAAACCCGTTCCAGATCTGGGGTTAATTGATCTGATGAGCAGGACCCGTTCCAGATCCGGGGTTAATTGATTTGATGATAACGACCGTTCAGGACCGGAGAGAATAGACTGGAAATGACGATTAGGACCTGCTCCAGATCCGGGGTTAATTGATCTAATGGTTATGACCATACAGGCCTAGATAGAATAGGCCTGATTGATGAGATGACCGTTTTCGGATCTGGAAATAATAGATCTGGAAATATGAGCATGACCGTCTCAGATCCGGATATAATAGATCTGAACACTCTCTTGATTTTATTGACGATGATGT
Source organism: Eustoma russellianum (assembly GCA_036186865.1). Taxonomy (NCBI): domain Eukaryota; kingdom Viridiplantae; phylum Streptophyta; class Magnoliopsida; order Gentianales; family Gentianaceae; genus Eustoma; species Eustoma russellianum. The sequence continues at coordinate 34,094,466 of AP025047.1, forward strand.
GTTTTTAAAAGAAAGAACGAAAGAACTTATCTTCATTTTTACCATGATGCATCACATGTGCATACTCATGCATGTTGCATTTAATGATTCATCGAATATTTGGTACACGTTACTTAGACTAAGCTGTTATGACTTGGTAGCCCCTAAGTTATGATCTTTATTGAGTTATGATCTTTATTGAGTTATGATCTTTACTAAGTCATGATCTTTGATAAGTTATGAGCTGATTACTTACGAGTATTGGATGGAAGGTCAGGTATGTTTCTAAACCGAATTTTTTTAGTGTTCGACTCTGTATGTACTTTCCATTTAATTCATGATTGTTTATGGTATACTTGCTGGTGACTTTTTCACTCACCTCCTTTATTTTTCCTCCCAGAGTCTGCAGGAAATTGGGGTAGAGTGGAATGATGACGATCCTAGAGTTTCATAATCGTGAGCCGACGAGAGGATGACAGTTTAAGGATTCTCTTGTGATGTGTTATGTTTTGATGGACCTTTGATGGGGACTATGATTACCGGTCTCTACTTTATGTTGGATATGATTGTAACCTTTATGTTAGATATTCGGAATGTATGTTTAAAACTTTTTATTCTGCCTCGGTTTTGCTTACTTGTTGATGTGTAAGCATAAAGTCCACATATTTTATTCTGAACTAAGATATGTTATGGATTGACACCTGGTACTCACCGTAGTGAAGTACCGGGTGCACCATATCCAGCTAGGTTGGGGTGCGGGGCGCTACAGGTGGTATCAGAGCCGAGGCTTTAGATCCGGGCAGAATATAGAGTTAAGCTGTGATTTTAGAAATCTAAGTTTGATCTTAGATTTAAGTCATGATCCTAGATAAAAGTTGACCTTGAACTAGGAAGACATAAAGTTAAAATTACGGTTTTGACCTGATGATAAAGCCCTAGTCGATGGCAATTTATAAAATGTAATCATCCCTGCTTGCATGCCCTTAAGATCTTACTTGGATTACGAATTAAATTTTGTCGCTTAACCTGAATATTTATACCTTAAGTATGACTCCGACGCTCTGTGGTGCAGATGGCATCACGATTCAGTAAAGTGACATCACCACTGTCACCCCCAGAAAGCAGTAGGCTTTACTATCAACAATTAGTAAGAGCACGTATTCCAAGGTTTGACAGGGAATCTAGTTCATAGAAGGCAGAAAGATGGTTAAATGAAGTCGAAGGTAACTTCATGTGGATACTGGTGCCGGATAGGATAAGGGCACAGATTCTTCGGCCGTTTTTTGAACGGTAAGGATAGCCAGTGGTAGAGGCCTTGTATCCAGCCACTACCCCGATAGGTGACTTGGGCAAAGTTCTAGAGGAGTGTTGTGAGTTCTTCCTCTCTCAGGACTTAATCACGAGAATGGCTAAGGAATTTGACTCATTAAAACAAGGGTCAGGCATCACCGTCTCAAAGTACGCTCGTCGGTTCGCTACTTTGGGTCGGTATGTTCCTTTAATAATAGAAGATGAAAAGTTTAAGGTGATTAGATTTGTGATCGGTTTAGACCTCCAGATCAAAATTCGGCTAGTCAAGGCATATTCAAGAACTTTTAACGAATCATTGGAGGACTGCTACAGAGCGGAACATGATAGTAAGAGAACGGAAGGACGAAATAAACAACTTAACGAGCGTACTAAAAAACGAAGTAGGAGGGGAGCCATTTTCAAGGCTAAACAACCAAGGTACGCCTGATTGCACAAGTTAAATGCGAAGTGCCTATGTTCTTCTTCCTATTAGCCAAGTATAAGTGATTATGATGATTTTTTTTAAGTTATGATGAGAAGACCATAGTGGTAGTATGACCGAGTATAACACCGTGTTTGGGACTCGGAGTCTCTGCCATGATACATCACTGTTAGCACATGTACATGTTTGTTGCACATGTACTATATAGGAAATCGATCGGCATACCATGTGCTATTATTCTTATCAAGAGTGCTATAGCCCAATTTAAAAACGTTATGACATCACGATATGAAAGCACCATGTTAGGAAAGCTATGAAAAGCAAGTCATGATTATGAAAATCATGTTTTATGCGATTGGACCATTTTAGGATGATGATTAAGAGTTCCCTAAGTCTATAAGACACTTCGCCAAAGGACGCCTGCTGAACCGAAAGAAAACTAAAGGAACAATTGTGGGAGCTTTCAAGGAAGAAACTTGACCGCCCCAACGTATCGCCCTGGGGTGTTTCCATGTTATTCGTAAAGAGAAGGATGGAGGCATGCATCTTTGTGTAAGATCATTAAGAACTCAACATGGTCACCATAAGAATAAGTATCCTCTGACTAGGACCGATGATCTATTTAACTAGCTTCGGATAAGCAATTGGCAAGTGGTGTATTGTTCGGAAGTCAGGTAATTTGCTTAGTTAAACCGTATGTTAGTAGGAGAAATTCATAGAAATGTTGTGAGATGATGAAGCGTTACGGGACTGTTTTGGAGTGATCTAAGACAATGGCCATTTGAGAGGCAGAATGGGGAATCCCATAAGATATGATATTTGGATCGAGAATTTATAAGTTGAGAATATCTAACGCGCTCCAACAGTGACGTTACGATTTGGCATATTCTCATTTCGTATGTATAGGATGATGTTCTCCAATGTTTCATGAACCAACAAATAGTGAAACGTGCACGTCTTCAAGTATCAAAAGAGAAAACAAAGCTTTGTGAGGAACAAGAGTGAAATGTCATAAATGGGACATAAGTTTCAGAGGAGAAACCATGACTTCTAGTCCGATTTTATGAAGTGATTGCGAAAGTAAAGTTATTACGTAGTAAGTCGATCAACGGGACGGATGAACGCGGTAAATACCTTGTGAAGAGCTCGGTATGTGTACCTTATGGGAGGTATTCTGGATGACGTTGGAGGCTGTTTATTATGTAAAATGATCGTTATATGTTTACAAAAGGGATGATTACAGCAAAGAGCTAAGGATGATCTCTGCCAAGTTTTGCATGTCTTATGAAAAGGAATAAACATTTCATGATCATGCTAACCCGGAATGGATACCATTATCAGTGCGTAGTATCAAGATTGAAAGTGCTTAAGATACAAGAGGGCTTATGGTAACGCCTCTAGAACATTTCAAATAAGCTCTGATGCAACCTCTAAGATGAGTTGGACGAAGCAGTTCTGAGGGAATTAGATAGACACTTTATTCTGTCTTAGTTACTTAAAGGTAAGAAAGGAGCATCAAAGACATGCAAGATCGTTGCAACCCCTTAAGTTTCAATTGGAAGAGGGACTACGTCACTATGGATTTTATGACTGACCTGCCAAGGACAAAGAATGGACATGATGCTATTTGGGTTGTAGTCGATCATTTGATGAAACCTGTCCATTTCATGGCTCTTATGAAGCACTATGTGGAAGCAAGTGTCGATCTATCCCTATGGTTAGGGTGCAATGGAAGCACCACCTTGCTGATAAAGCTACTTTGGAGACTGAAGAAAACATGAGAAAATCGTACTCACATCTTTTGATAAGTACGCTCAAGTTTCGAGGACGAAACTTATGATAAGGGGGGAAGGATGTTGTACCCCACCCGTGCTGTACTTGGAATTATGATGAAATGGCGTAATGAAACGTTAGATCTCCCGAGTACATTTTATTAAGTTATATTATTGCTTCTTTAATTAAATTCTCTTAAAGTAGATACTATATAATTAAAGAAGTGATTGTTATGAAGCGTATGAAATGATCAGTTCACCCTCCAAGGTCGTGGAGTTTTCGGTCACAAGGCCTTTGAGGACCTTTGAGTATTTTTCAACAAGGCTAACCTAAATGGCCCTCATAAAAGCAAGACTAAAAGTCTACTCAATAAATTAGATATTATAAGTAATTGTATAATTATATAAGTATGTATTAAGAAATGAGGGAAGTAACAAAAATAACCCCTAAACCCCCAAGAAAATCGACCACCATGATGAGGGATCTAGAAGACTCCATGGTCTTCTCTTTCTTGGATATTTTACAAGCCAATAATTAAAATAATTCCAAGAAAGCAAGCATGAAAGACAAAAAGGATTACAAATTCTTCTGAATTGGCTCAAAAGCAACGTAGGGAATAGGAAGGATTTTCTCTTTCACTACACCCCAACAAACACATGCAAAAAGTAGTAACCAATACCACTTCCCAAGGCATACCCATCGGTTCTCACCCCTCCCTTCCTGAAGCTTTAATTTCCCCCTCACCCATCGTGGAAGCTGCTCTCCAGGAAGATGAACAACCATTTCCCTCTTGAATACTTAGAACTCCCTTCCCCCACTTCATCTACAGAAAATCAGCCCTCAAAAGATCCACCACCATCATCCTCTATCTCACCTCTACACCACCGAGCATCTATTGTCCCAAACACCCAGTCACTACCTTTCTTCTTGCAAAGGAGAATAAATCCTCCTCACCCCCAAGTATCTGCGATTTTAAAGGGGACAAGAAGAAGGAGATGTACACCCTCAAGCTAGCAACTTAAACCAACTAAGGGGTTAACGAAGAGCTTTAAGTGTGCCTTAAGACAAGAAGAAGGAAGAATCAAACTTAGAAACCACCAAGACAAGGAAGGAGTTGAGTTTTTCCAACTCAACAAAGGAGCAACCAAGGCTTAGAGGAGGAACTAAGTGCTTAAGCTTCAACCTTGAGCTCAAAGGCAAGCATTCCTACTTGATTACTAGGAAATATATTTGAGCCATGATTGAGATTATTTCGGTCTTGCATGTGGTATTAGGAGCCTAGACATTTTAGAATAAGGAAAATAACAAAAGAAAGGTGTGGCGGGAATGAATATAAGCAAGTCTTATGCTTTTGAAATTAAAGGAAATAAACAAAGGATTGTGGGTTCCATACCCCACGTTATATTTTGGTTTGGGGTAAACTTTGTTTCAAGCCTTATATTTGGAAATTGTAATACCCACACCCCACGGTTCTGAGGCTAACAGGTGGGGAGATGGGTTTTGGTCTTCAAGCAAATTGTAATCTGATAAAGGTATAAATTGTGACGATAAATGAGCCTTATATTATTAGAATAGTAAACTGTGGACTATTTTGTTAAGATTGCTAAGGTGAGCTCTCTTTTGTAGCTAAGAGGCGAAGCCAAGAGATGGAGCATGAGCTATTTTATTACCTTATATTTGTGACAAGAATTTGTAGCTAACATTCATCCTTTTCTTCCTCTCAAAACCATGTGCGAGATGTCAATTTGGAGGAAGACTTCACTCTATTTCAAACAAGACTCAAGCTGGAAGAAAGCTCTAAGATTCAAAGAGACAAGTATACTCTAGCCAATCCTGACTTATTTGTGAAGTATATACTTGAATGTCTAGCCATTTTAAGCTATGAATATTAGTTGAAGATGTTAGGAAATCAAACGAGATCACTGCAAAACGCGCAGCAGAAAAACAAAACTTGATCTTCGATTTCCTACCAAGGATCCATGTTGTTCGTTTAATTCGACAAAAGAAATCAAAAATTACCTCCGTAGATTCGAAATCTGCAGATTGAAGAGGTGCAAAATCACAAACACCCTTTGTCGGTACCCACACGAACGCTTCTGCCCGGAGTGCTAGCTCTTCAAACGGCACGGTTGAAGAACTCGGTTTTTCATAAAAACGATTCTAGGGTTTTCTGTTGGTTTTCATCTGTCTTCTCTATACAAGATACACAGATATATATACACATATATGGACATCAAAATCCGAGTCTCAATCGGATTAGTTGATGCCAATCAAAATCCATATCAAATATGGATTCTATCAGGATATTCAAAATCCATATCAGATACGGATTCTCTCGTTATTATCCGATAATGCATATATATATATAATCACCAAAAAAACAAAAATCATAATAATAATAATAATTAATATCCAATATTAATATTATTAATTTTAAAATCGATAATAATAATAATAATTAATATCCCATATTAATATTATTAATCTCAGCCATACGCATTCTTGTGTGTAACCCGATAGGCCCATATTAATTGGTAGTTGATTAAATCTATATTAAACCAAAAAGTTGTAATTGGCCTCTAGCAAGGCATTACGACAACCCAATTAATACGAGTACAATCCAATTAGCCTAATAATAGCACATGCATTAATTCCTTTGTCACACGATATCTAGTTTGAACATAAGTCATGGTCAGCGTCATACTTATATTGTTCAAACATACGATTACTCGATCTCTAAGTAGACTGATAAAACAAATGATATTGATCACACTATCAATTTATTTGAGCACGGCCATGCATTTCACAGTTTCACTAATCGAGGGCCCCAAAGATATCTCTCTCAAAAGAGAGGGACAAATTCTATCTTGATTGTTCAATATCCTCTACATAATTTCTATCACATTCAATCATGACCTTTATTATTATTATTATCCAATTACGGATAACGTTTGATCATGTCAAAATATAATAGTCCTTATGTTGGAAACTATGACAATCTCAAGTCAAAGGATTAAAACATGATTATCATGAGATTTACTTATGACGCTAATCCATGTAGTAATCTTATGATGGGTCTATCCAATACACTGTTCTTTAACAAGTATCTTGAGATTGATTCGTATCACCATATACATAATCATCTCATGATTATCAAATCAATACTCATACTGATTATAAATTATTTTATCTTTATAACAATAATGAATCAGGGACATATATCAAAATTGTGTAACATACTAACCAACAATAATGATAATAAAACCTCTTTTATTAACAATAAATGTATAACATAAATATCCAAATCATGTCCTAGGGCACATACACTAACAATCTCCCACTTGCACTAGGCCTACAAATATCTGAGACCCATAGATCTACTGTGCTGATCATGCTTGACCCGTGAGAGAGGCTTAGTCAATGGATCTCCTATGTTATCGTTTGTGTCAACTTTGCATATCTTGACATCTCCTCTATCGATGATGTCTCGAATGAGATGGTACCGCCTGAGTATATGTTTAGATCTCTGATGAGACCTAGGCTCTTTTGCTTGTGCTATGGCACCATTGTTGTCACAATAAATGTCCACAGGATTTGCAATGCTAGGTACTACTCTAGCTCAGTGATGAACTTCTTCAACCAAATTGCTTCTTTAGCTGCATCTGATGCTGCTATATACTCAGCCTCTGTTGTAGAATCAGCCACAGTGCTTTGTTTTGAACTCTTCCAACTAACAGCTCCACCATCCAATGTGAATACAAAACCAGACTGCGATCTGAAATCATCTATGTCGGTTTGGAAACTAGCATCTGTGTATCCATTTACAACTAACTCGTCATCCAAACCTCCATAAACCAAGAATACATCTTTAGTCCTTCTGAGGTACTTAAGAATATTCTTGACAGCTGTCCAGTGACCTTCACCTGGGTCAGCTTGATATCTACTTGTTGTGCTCAATGGATATGAGACATCTGGTCTAGTACATAACATGGCATACATGATTGATCCTATAGCACAAGCATAAGGAATTTTATTCATTCGATATCGCTAATCAGATGTCTGAGGACATTGATTCTTGCTAAGATGAATGCCATGAGACATAGGAAGGAATCCTTTCTTGGACTCTTGCATGTTGATCCTCTTCAACATTTTATCTATGTATGTACTTTGACTCAAGCCTATTATCCTTTTAGATCTATCTCTATAGATCTTGATACCAAGGATATAGGTAGCCTCACCCAAGTCTTTCATTGAGAATGAATTCCCTAACCAAGCCTTAACGTTTTGCAAGGTGGGGATATCATTCCCAATAAGCAATATGTCATCCACATATAAGACCAGAAACACTACTACACTCCCACTAACCATCTTGTAAACACAAGGTCCATCTTCATTCTTGATGAAACCAAAGTTCTTAACTGTTTCATCAAAACGAAGATTCTAGCTCCGAGATGCTTGCTTCAATCCATAGATGAACCTTTGAAGCTTGCAAACCTTCTTTGAATTCTCAGGATTTACAAAACCCTCAGGTTGTGTCATGTACACATCCTTAAGTAAATTTCCATTAAGGAAAGCAGTTTTGACATCCATTTGCCATATCTCATAATCATAGTATGCTGCAATGGCAAGAAGAATTCTAATAGACTTAAGCATAGCAACTGGTGAAAAGGTTTCATCATAGTCTATACCATGAGTTTGTTTGAAACCTTTAGCAACAAGTCTTGCTTTGTAGGTTTGCACATTTCCATCCATGTCAGTTTTCTTCTTGAAAACCCATTTGCAACCAATAGTCTTAATACCCTCTGGAGGATCAATTAAAGACCAAACTTGGTTATCAAACATGGATTGCATCTCAGAATTTATGGCTCCAAGCCATTTATCTGAATCTGGACCTGACACAGCTTCCTGATAGGTAGTAGGCTCATCTTGATCTATGAGCATAACTTCACTATCATCAGTCACAAGAAATCCATATCTCTCTGGCTGACGATGTATCATATTAGATCTGCGTTGGACTTGTTTTACATTTTCAAGCTCCACAACTGTTTGTAGTTCTGAAATTGTCTCTAAAGACGGTTTAATGATATCTTGTGGAACTTGAGTTTCCTCAAGTTGTACTATACTCCCACTAGTTCTCTTAGATAGAAACTCCTTTTCCAAAAAGACTCCATTTCGAGCAACAAACACTTTGTTCTCTGAGGGAATATAGAAATAGTACCCTTTAGTTTCCTTAGGATACCCCACAAAAATACATTTGATATATTTTGGAGCTAGATTATCTGACACTAATTTTTTCACATAAGCTTTACAACCCCAAATCTTAAGAAAAGACAAACTAGGACTCTTACCAGTCCATATCTCATATGGTGCCTTTTCAACCGCTTCAGATGGTACACGGTTCAAAATGAATGCAGCTGTCTCCAAGGCATAACCCCAAAAAGATAAATGAAGATCTACTCGACCCATCATAGATCGAACCATATCTAATAAAGTTCGATTTCTCCTTTCAGAAACACCATTCCATTGTGGATTTCCTGGAGGTGTCAATTGTGAAACGATTCCACAATTTCTTAGATGTTGGTCAAATTCTTGGCTCAAATATTCACCACCTCGATCTGATCGAAGCGTTTTAATTGTCTTACCAAGTTGATTTTGTACTTCATTTTGAAAAGTTCTAAACATTTCAAAAGACTCATGCTTATGTTTCATTAGTTAGACATAGCCATACCTACTGAAATCATCAGTAAAAGTAATAAAATACTAAAATCCTCCTCTGGCACTAATGCTGATTGGGCCGCATACATCTGTATGTACCAAGCCTAATAAGTCATTAGCACTTTCACTATGTCCAGTAAAAGGGGTGTTTGTCATCTTTCCAAGCAAACAAGACTCACAATTTTCAAATGATTCAAAATCAAATGAATCTAATAATCCATCTTGATGGAGTTTAGATACGCGCTTCTCATTTATATGGCTAAGGCGACAATGCCATAAATATGCAGGGTTTAATTGATTTGTCTTAGTTCTCTTTGAAGATATGTTATAAAGATTACCGTCATTGGAATAATCAAGGTTAAGGACATAAATGCCATTATAACTACTTGCAATACAATAAAGCAAGTCATTTTTATCAAAAATAGAACAATTCTTATTTTTAATTAAAAATGAATAACCTTCATCATCCAAAACAGACACTGAAATAAGATTCCTACTCATAGTAGGAACATAAAAGCAATTGTTTAAAACTAACAAAAGCCCATTGGGCAAGACAAGCTCATAGGTCGCTACAGCTATAGCAGCAACTCTTGCTCTATTGCCAACACGTAGGTCCACTTCACCCTTCTTCAGCATCCTCCTTTTGAGCCCCTACATATTTGTACAAATATGGGATCCATATCCAGTATCTAATACCCAGGAAGAAGAAGTAGATAAATTAATTTCTATAACATAAATACCTGAAGATGTAGTCGTACTACCCTTCAGCTTCTACAACTCTTCCAAATAAACGTCACAATTTCTTTTCCAATGCCCAAGCTTGTTGCAATGGAAACAAGTTCCTTCCTTAGGAACTTTTGCCTTGGGACCAGGTTTCGGTTTAGCTTGACCCTTGGACCCTTTTGCAGCCTTCGCACCTTTAGGCTTACCCTTTCCTTTACCTTTCTTTTTCATAGGCTTAATATTGACACTCAATACTTGGGTAGGCCTTTTGATATTCCCCTCAGCAGTTTTGAGCATACTGTGTAGCTCAGGAATGGACTTTTCCATATTATTCATATTGTAGTTCATAACGAACTGAGAAAAACTGCTAGGCAAATAGTGTAGGATAAAATCCGTGGCGAGTTCCAAACTTAGGGGATATCCAAGTCTTGCAAGGTGATCTATATAGCCTTTCATCTTTAAAACATGAGCGCTACCAGATTCACCTTATGACATCTTACATTCAAAAAGTGCAACAGCGGTGTCAAACCTATCCTGCCTGGCCTGTTGTTGGAATGCTTGTTTGAGATGCACACTCATCTCATAAGCCTCTAAGTGTTCCAGGTCTTTCTGAAGTCTTGGACACATAGTTGCCAACATTAGACATCCTATGTCATTAGAATCTTCCACATGCTTCTTATACTTGTTCTTAACAGCAACAGAAGCATCAGCAGGAGGGGGTTCAGGGACAGGGTCATCGTGCACATAGGACTTCTTTTCTTGCTTGAGAATGATTCTCAAGTTTCGAAACCAGTCAAAAAAATTAGTCCCACATTCTTTTAATTTTTCCTTCTCAAGGATTGATCGCAGTGATAAGGTGGAATTGTTATTAGCAGCCATTTATGATCTACAAAACATGCAAAGTAACACTTTATTAATAATGAGGTTAAAATTTATAAAATTCCCACTAAAACATAGCCCTCAAAAGAAATATTTAAGTGAGCTAAGATCCATATTTTACTTAATTCTAAACTCAGCTTTGGCATGACGCTTAAAATTAAGTTACTTAGGTAGGTAACTTCTTTACCAATTACATCTCATGTAACTCTTAGAATTTATGGAATAATGACATCATGTATCATTGTATGTTAGATTTCATCTAATGCCTTGGGCCCAAAATCGTTTTGATAGCCCAATTAAGTCTAACCATTTTAAACATATGAGTAGCACTATTACTCATCCTACATAGCTAGGAATGTTTAAAGCACATTGCTTTGGCAATACCTACTTTAATACAATCCCAGTTTTAATAGGTGTTTAAGACATGGATGGCATCAAGACTTAAATTATTAATGAGGGTTCAACTTAGTTTATGTCTTGCATTGCATATCATTATATCGTAGCATCCTATATGCATATATAATATATCATCCACGCATCTCATACAAAATGATAAATATGTAAACGTGACATAGCATGGCCAAAGTAAATATGATCTTAATGAGACCAAATGAAGATCATAAAGAAAACCCTATGTGAAAGACTTCATATTACAACATTTGCAATGATACATATCTTCTACTCTTGAGCTCGTGCCTCCATCTCCATGGAATCCACTCGTCCTTGGTATGTGTCGCCATCACCACTTTTGTAGCTTGATTCTTCATTTATTACAATAATAAAGAAAAACCTAACTACTTGTATAATTAAATACAACAAAAACTACAGCGGCACGCAGGCCATAATAACCCAAAACAGAAATATGACTAAGTCAATCACATAGGTCCTGAGGCCATGCTATGCACCATGCAAAGACATCAACAATTATAATATATTTTACACAAACATATTATAACAAATAAATATATATTGACATTCTTAATGTCATGGTAACGCACTATAGGGCGTACGCATACGTGTAAACCCTTATAGAAGCATCGATTGAATTGATTGCTGTCATTCGCAAACCTTAAAACATAATATCAATCAAATTGATAATCTTCATCCGAAACCAGAAATCAGAATCATCATCAAATTGATAATCTGTCTTTCGAGACACGAAAACAAAACCATCAATCGGTTGTTCATATCGATATAAACATAATCGTTTTTGATCATCTCATGAAAAACGAAAACTTTATATCACATATAAAAATCTCAAATTATAACATCTGATGAAGACGAATTGAAAACATCAATCCGCTATCACCAGATGAGATTCGAATAAGGTTTTACACATATCGTGTGATTATATCTAATATAAACAAAATCGATTTTGATCATCACATGACAAATGATTATCGCCGTATACAAATCATCTCATGAAAACGAATTGAAAAACAACATTCTTCTCTCATCATATGAAATCCGAATTACTGTTTTATACATATCATGCCATACGAAAAACAGTAAACACATAAGCATGATATAGTCGATTTAAACGAGACAACAAGTGTCTCTGATACCACTGTTAGGAAATCAAACGAGATCACTGCAAAATGCACAGCGGAAAAACAAAACTTGATCTCTGATTTCCTACCAAGGATCCATGTTGTTCGTTTAATTCGACAAAAGAAATCAAAAATTACCTCCGTAGATTCGAAATCTGTAGATGGAAGAGATGCGAAATCACGAACACCCTCTGTCGGTATCCACACGAACACTTCCGCCCGGAGTGCTATCTCTTCAAACGGCACCGCTGAAGAACTCGGTTTTTTCACAAAAACGATTCTATGGTTTCGTTTTCTGTTGGTTTTCGTCTGTCTTCTCTATACGAGATACATAGATATATATACACATATATGGACATCAAAATCCGAGTCCCAATCGGATTAGTTGATACCAATCAAAATCCATATCAAATATGGATTCTATCAGGATATTCAAAATCCATATCAGATATGGATTCTCTCGTTATTATCCGATAATGCATATATATATATATATATAATCACCAAAAAAACGAAAATCATAATAATAATAATAATTAATATCCAATTTTAATATTATTAATATTAAAAGCGATAATAATAATAATTAATATCCCAGATTAATATTATTAATATTATTAATCTCAGCCATACGCATTCTTGTGTGTAACCCGATAGGCCCATATTAATTGGTAGTTGATTAAATCTATATTAAACCAAAAAGTTGTAATTGGCCTCTAGCAAGGCATTACGACTACCCAATTAATACGAGTACAATCCAATTAGCCTAATAATAGAACATGCATTAATCCCTTTGTCACACGATATCTAGTTTGAACATAAGTCATGGTCAGCGTCATACTTATATTGTTCAAACATACGATTACTCGATCTCTAAGTAGACTGATAAAACAAATGATATTGATCACACTATCAATTTATTTGAGCACGGCCATGCATTTCACAGTCTCACTAATCGAGGGGCCCAAAGATATCTCTCTCAAAAGAGAGGGACAAATTCTATCTTGATTGTTCAATATCCTCTACATAATTTCTATCACATTCAATCATGACCTTTATTATTATCCAATTACGGATAACGTTTGATCATGTCAAAATATAATAGTCCTTATGTTGGAAACTATGACAATCTCAAGTCAAAGGATTAAAACATGACTATCATGAGATTTACTGATGACGCTAATCCATGTAGTAATCTCATGATGGGTCTATCCGATACACTGTTCTCTAACAAGTATCTATGAGATTGATTCATATCACCATACACATAATTATCTCATGATTATCAAATCAATACTCATACTGATTATAAATTATTTTATCTCTCTAACAATAATGAATCAGGGACATATATCAAAATTGTGTAACATACTAACCAACAATAATGATAATAAAACCTCTTTTATTAATAATAAATGTATAACATAAATATCCAAATCATGGCCTAGGGCACATACACTAACAGAAGATTATAGTGTAAGACATAAGAACTAGTTGTTATAAAGAAGAGTATTGGTATGAGCGAATGATTTGTTATATGAATGTGTTATGATTGTTTTGATATGACTCATGTACAGTTTATCCATGGTTTAAAGCATGTTATGAGGCTTAGAATGATTATCTTAAAGTGTGTATTTGATTGTTATTAAGTTGTCTTAAGGAATGAAGTCGATTGGAAATGCTTGAACCATAAAAATGATGAAGTTCTGGAAATTACTAGAGCTGGACAGATTTGAGTGGTGTATCATATGACCTGAAAACGAACCTTAGGTGAGTTCAATTTGGCTGATTTTCGGTATGATGATATCCTCATATGTGTATGAAAGTTGTGAGTTGGAATTTTAGTAAAAGGAGTTGTGGTTTTTCCATAATGTAATTTGTGGTAAAACTGGTCATACAGAAATTACTGGAACAGGACAGTTTTGAGTAACAAGTTGTTTGGCTTGAAAGTAAACCTTAGGAAAGTGAAAATGAGTTGATTTTTGGTATGATGTTAGCTTGATATGTGTGGTAAATGTGTGAGCTGGAATTTTTGAAAAAGGATTTGTGGTTTGACCTGAATGTAATTTTAAATGAGAATTATCAAACAGAGTTTGCCGGATTGACGCCTGGTACTCTCCGTAGTAAAGTACGGCGGGCGCACTGTATCCGGCTAGGCCAGAGTGCGGGACGCTACAATCCTCCTCTTTTTGATGGAAACAATTTCGTTCATTGAAAACTCAGAATGAGGCTATTCTTAATGGCTATAGACATCAATTTATGGTCTATAGTTGAAGATAGGTTGTGCATTCCAATAAAAGTTGTACAAGTTAGTGGAGTCACACAGGATTAGAAAAATATAAAAGCAAATTGTCTTCTGAAGATTAAAAACAAAATGTCTATGAATGCTAAAGCCATGCAGTTGCTTTTAAACAGACCTAGGACTTTTGAAGCAGGATATGTTTCAAATTGCACCAGTGCACATGATATGTGGAAATCTCTAGTATTAAAGCATGAAGGTACAAGCGATGTAAAAGAGTCGAAAATAAACATGCTTATGATTGAACTCGAATCTTTTAAAATGTTGCCAACCGAATCCATAACATCTATGGATTTGATGATTACTAATACTTTCAATGCCCTTGAAGCTTTTGGAAAATCATTCACGAACAATGAAAAGGTTCAAAAGGTGCTTCGAAATGGGATCCAAAGGTAACAACAATCGAGGAGACAAAGTCTATCACTAAGATGGATGAATTGATTGGTTTGCTTAGAGTTTTGGGGTAAAACAAAACCAACTGAAGTCCGAGTCATCTAAGTCATCCGGTAAGTCTATTGCTTTCAAATCAACTGAATCACATGCAAATAATGATGATAGTAATAGTGATAATGAATTAGACGATGACTTAATATTGATAGCTAGAAAACTTAGAAAGTTGTTTAAACGTCCTAATAAGGATATACAACTATCTTCTTCTTCTTCTTCTCAACCTATGAAAAATAATTCTAATAACAACAAATGGTATAATAAAGAGTTAAAGTGTTATGAATTTGGTAAAAGAGGACACATCTCTTATGATTTTCTGATTAAGAAAAATGCCAACAATAATACTAATAACAAACAAGAAAAGAAGACACAAATATCAAAGGCAAAGGAACCAAGCCAAGGAAGGGCAAAATAGAAATGAAGGTGAGCACATGGAGCGACTCATCTGACTCAGAATCCGACACTGAGGAAGCTAAAGTCTGCTTTGTATCCAACGAGATAAGTTCTTCATCTGATGATGATTCTAATAGTGAAATGACATTTGATGAAATGTATGAAGAATTTTTAAGGATGCATGCTCACTGTAAAAGGATCTCTAAAGAAAAGAAGAAACTAGTTGAAGAAAATCACAAGTTGAAGACGTCCAACTTGTAGTTTTCCAGGCAATTAGAATATTTTAAACAAGATTCTACTGATACTCTTAATTCTTTAGAGATTAAAATTGAATCATATAGAAAGAATGAACAAACATTGAAGTCTAAGTTAGAAAGTAGTGAAAATGAGATAGTACAACTTAAATCTAATAAACTGAACTTAGAAAAAAATGTTAGAGCAATATAAATGTGGTACAAACATGCTAGATATACTTATATCATCGCAAATATAGAAATGATAAAATCGGGTTAGGTTATAAGGAAGAAAATGTAAAGGTAGATAAAAAGACTAAGTTTGTCTCATCAAGTACTAAACAACCTTATAAAGCAAATTCAACTTTGCCTGCGACATCTTCTTCTTCTCCTTCTGTTTATTCTAAGGCAAAGATACAACATGCACCCACAAAAGCACAAACATATCAACATGTTACTAGGAAAATTTTTGCATCTAGACAACCTAGAAATTATGCCTATATGTATACTAATGTAACTAGGTATAATAAAATACATCTAACTTATTATGAACCGAAGTATAGGCAACACTCATATAAGTCTTATAGAAATGCATATGAACATACATACATAGCACCATATAAGAAACAAAATCATATTCCTTATGTAAGCTATCAAAATCGGCCCCAACATAGTACATATAAACCAAGGCACCACATGTATAACAATGCATCTTCATGGAATGTATATGCTAATTCTCCTTATTTTTCAAATTATAACTATGCTAAAAATGTGCCAAAAAGGTACATCCAAGTTTGGATACCCAAAGGGTATATAAACAAGGATGGTGCCACTAACATTCAAAGACCCAAGTAAAAGGTACATAAAACTTTGTCTCCATTGTAGGAAAAAACAAGGAATGCTAGAAGGAGGCAAAGTCAAAGAGTCTAAAAACTAAATGGTTTTTAGATAGTGGATGTTCAAGGCATATGACGGACAACCCCAAACTATTCACCGAGTTGGAACATATCAAGAATGGAGGAAAGGTAACATTCGGTGACAACAACAAAGGACAAGTTGTTGGAAAAGGAACAATTAGGGACCCTAACACATTTCAAATACGAAATGTGTTGTTAGTAAGTAATCTTTCTTATAACTTATTAAGTATTTCTCAACTTATAGATTGCGGATATAATGTTTCTTTTCTTCCCAATTCTTATGATATAAAAAATGGAAAAGGAGAAATTGTATTAAAAGGAAATAGAGATGGTAACATTACGCTCTTACATTAGATAACAAATTAGATGCTAAGGTTAAGTGTTTAATATCACATGACTTAGATGTGAATTTATGGCATAGAAGATTAGACCATATAGGAATTTCAATCATTAAGAAATTACCTAAGAAAATTAAATTAGAGGAATACCTAAGTTAGACTTAGATAATTTTTAAATGTGTAAAACATGTATTAAAGGAAAACACATTCAAGAAACATTAAAACCAAAACATAAAGTGAGTATTAGTCATGTACTAAAATTGCTTCACTTAGACTTATTCGGTCCAAGTAGGACAAGAGATCTAGGTGGATACTATTATGTGTGTGTCATAGTAGATGATTACTCGCGATACACATGGACATTGTTCTTAACACACAAAGATGATGCTCTATTAGCAATCGAAACTCTTATCAAGCAACTCGAAAATATTTACGAAGAAAATGTTAAAAGATATAGAAGTGATAGAGATGGAGAATTTAAAAACAAAGATGTAATCTAGTTTTGTGAATTACATAGAATTAAACATGAATTCTCACCACCTAAAACACCACGACTCAATGGAGTTATAGAACGCAAACATCGAACAAATCATGAAGTTGCTAGAATAATGTCATGTGAAAATAGTGTACCAAAATATCTATGGGCTGAAGTTGTTAGTTGTGCATGTTATATAATAAAAAGACTTTCTGTTAGAAAGAAATTGAATAAAACACCTTATGAATTATTAAACATTAGACAACCTAAAGTAGATTATCTTAAAGTTTTTGGTTGAATGTGTTTTGTGTTGAACACTAAGGATAATCTAGATAAGTTTGAACAAAAGTCTATTGAATGCATATTTGTTGGTTATTCAACTAATTCAAGAGCATATATGTGTTATAATCTTGCATCTAGAAAAACAATTGAATCTATACATGTGAAATTCAATGAAAATGCATGCTTTGAAGTTAGTGATAAAACTCAACATAAAAATAATGTTGAAAATATGTTTGATCATGATGTATTACTTGAGCCTGTACTTGATCATCTAGAACCAACTCCCCCTGGACAAGACATGCATGAACCCTTAGATGAAATGAATGAAAATATTTTGCAATTGGAAGATAATACAATTAATGATCCAATTGTATATGACAATGTTCATACAAATGAAACTTTTGAACAAGATGAGGGTGAACCTAGTAAACCTAGGAATTTGTGGCATCCTAAAGAATTAATCATTGGAGATCAAAGTGTTAGGGTTAGAACACGTAGAAATAAAATTCAACCTGAAGGACATAGTTTAATCTGACACTTAGAACCTAAGAATGTCAAAGAAGCCTTAGGTGATATATCATAGATAGACACCATGCATGAGGAATTGAATCAATTTACAAGGAACAACGTGTGGAACTTAGTACCTAAACCTGAAGACAAGTCTATAATAGAAACCAAATGGGTCTTTAGGAAGAAAATGGATGAACAAGGAAACATCACATGGAATAAGGCTAGGCTAGTTGCACAAGGTTATAATCAACAAGAAGGAATAGATCTTTGCATCCATTGCACGACTAGAAGAAATTAGATTGTTACTTGCGATTGCAAGTATAAGCAACATTAAACTCTTCAAAATTGATGTCAAGAATGAGTTCTTGAATAGATACATCCAAGAAGAGGTGCTTGTGAAACAACCTCTGGATTCGAAGATCCAAAGAATCCTAACCATGTTTACAAGCTTAAGAAAGCTCTATATGGTTTGAAACAAACTCCAAGAGCTTGATATGATAGATTTGCAAACTTTCTTATTGCAAATAATTATCAAAAGGGAACCATATACAACACATTATTCCTAAGAAGAAAAGATAATGACTTGTTAATAGTTCAAATATATGTAGACGATATTATCTTTGGTTCAACTAACCCTACCATAGTAAAAGACTTCAAAGAGTGTATGAAGTTAGAGTTTGAAATGTCAATGGTAGGAGAGTTGAATTACTTCTTAGGACTACAAATTAAACAAACCCCTCAAGGAATCCACATTAGCCAACATAAGTATGTCAATGATATGATTAAGAAGTTTGACTTTGACGAGTTGAAACCAGCACCTACCCCTATGAGTGTTAGCACCAAACTAGATAAGGATGAAAATGATAAATCTTTTGATGACACACTATATAGGTCTATGATTGGCTCATTATTATATTTAACTGCACCAATGCCTGACATCATATTTAGTGTGTGTATGTGTGCTAGATTTCAATCTTGTCCTAAGGTATCTCATTACAATATAGTGAAAAAGATCGTTATATCTTAAACACACACCTCACTTAGGACTTTTGTATGATAAAAATGCTAAGTTAGAATTATACGCATATAGTGATGTTGATTATGGTGGTTGCAAATTAGATAGAAAATCCACTAGTGGTACATGTAAATTCATAGAAACCAACTTTATCTCTTGGTATTCTAAAAAGCAAGCTAGTGTAGCACTCTCTACCACCGAAGCCGAGTATATAGCCTTGAGTTTGTGTACTATCCAAATACTTTGGCTTAAACAACAACTTAGTGATTTGGCATTAAAATGAATAAGATTCTAATTTTGTACGATAGCACAAGTGCGATCAGTCTGTCTCGGAATTCGGTACTTGATTCTAAGGCCAAACACATTGAGGTAAGATACCACTTTCTTCACGATCATATTCAAAATGGGGACATAACCATAGATCATGTAACAACTGATCACCAAATAGCTTATATCTTAACCAAACCCCTTAATCAAGCCAATTTTGAAAACTTACGAGCCAAGTTAGGTATGATGACTTACGAAACCATTGCATAATTCTATCTTCTGCATGATTTGCAAAATAAACGGAAGATAGAATAAAAACATGATTTTAGTTGGTAAGTCATGATTTGGACTTGAATTAAATAATATGCTAAGTTTCAATTGGTATAAGTTTAGAGCATAGGTAAAGGGGGAGAGTATAATTTGAGGGGGAGCACATGAACATATGAGAATTGAGAGTTTGAAAACCATTGGTATTAAATTGATGAAACAACTGGTAAATACTGAGGTTTTCAAAAACAATTCAATTGTTTTAAAATTAGTAGATTTATGATAAACAATTGGTAAAGAGTTGTGACATTAAAATCATGTTAGGTTATGTTGAAAATCATCCAAATGGGGGAGAATGTTGAGAAATATGTTTGGATAATTTTCAAAGTCATGATTTTAAGTGGTGAATGCATAAAAATATCACACATGGCGTTATATGTGATTAGAAGTTGAAAAAGTTGACATCGATCTCTCAGGTTGTTGCACTTCGATCCCTCACATTGATTGATCTATGTAAGGCAGTGAAAGTTCAAGACCTTACTGTGAGACATCAATCTCTAAACCTGAGACACATTGATCGATCAACGTATACATCGAACCCTCACTTCGATCGATCCATGTAGGTCAGAGACAAATTCTGAAACTCACTGTGAGACATCGATCTCGAAAGCTAAGGCACTTCGATCGATCGATGTCTAGGGTTTTTAGAAATATTTTTTATGTTTTTTCATTTGTACATGTTTTATATGTGTTCATTATGTGATTGTTATATGATTTTGATAAATATAAATGTCTTGTGACTAATGTGCCTTGGAAGTTTCTACAACGTACTAAAAAGAGCAAAATAGGTATTTTGAGTTTTATAGGAACATGATATGGTGGAAATACTTCAAGGATATATTCTCATCTTATTTATTATGACAAAGGTGGTAGTATATATATTTCTGACCATTGGGGTCATTTCTGGAGTTTCTCTCACCAGGGGCATTTTGGTCATTTTACCCCTGATGATATTTTTGGTATTTTCACTCAACGAATGTATGAGTATATTTTTATCTTCATTATGGAGTTGAGTTGTGATTATTTTGAAGTTTATATGGTGGCTTTATATTATTTCTCTCACATAATGATATTATTAACTATACCGATATGTGACGGATTGTGATGTCACATTCTATTTCTTTCTTGAAGACTCTTTTATATATATTATTGGAGGATATTTCTCATCATATTTTAGAGAATTTAAAGGTGTTCAAGGTGTGGATATGATCAAAACATACAAGAAGAAATAGTTGAAATTTTGGTGTTATATGTTGACATAATCTTGTCAACTATTATTTGTGGAATTCTTCTTCAAAACTCTGAGTTGATATACATGTATATATGTTGAAAAATGTGTATATGCAGTTGGATATGATGTGTAATTTATTTTATATCTTGGTGACAAGTGGACCAACCAAAAAGGAGCTAGTTGGCAAAATTGCAAACTTGGAAAGTTTGAATTAGTAGCCAACGGATACTAGGCTGATCTTAGAGCTATTTTTGGTTTGAATTTGTCAATTCTCACATGACTATTCTCAAGCCAAGGATTTGAGGGGATATTGGAGGAATATGCCATTCTATCTTTTTCTTATTATATTCATTTTGCAAAGGATAATTAGGACATGCCAAGGTGGAAATTTCAGCCAACAATGTGTGTCCAAGGGGGACCAATCATTTTGCTTGATGTTGTCAAGTGTACAAGGCCAACCAATGATGTGAAGACATTTAAGCTTGATGATGAAGATGGTGACACATGCGCATTGTTATCTACAAGGCTCATTTCACACTATAAATAGGAGGCAAAGGATGAAGAAGAAGAACACACTTGAAGCTCACTTGAAAGCATTTGTTGATTTGTCTAGCTATCTTCTTGTCATTGACATTCTTGTTCTATTCTTTGCACCCAAGGTGTTCTTGTTGTATTTGTTGAAGAGCTACAAGTCTCTTGAGCTTCTTTTGTAAGATTGATTAGCCAATACTATAAGGCTACATTAATAGGAGGTAGAGGTATGTAACTAAGTGTTGCATAGAAAGTGTTCATCCAAGTCTTGAATACTGTTGGTGTTTAACCCAAGGATCAAGCTTGGTTCTTGTTGTAAGTTGATTCATACCATATTGAAATCCAAGGAAAGGTGTTCCTTGGGACTGGAATAGGTCACATTGACCAAACCATGATAAATTCTCGATGTCTTTATCTTGTTTCTACATTTATGCATTCTGTCCGTTTTTACTATAGTTTTAACATAATTTCTCACGTTTTGAAAAAATGGCTAAACACTTTCAAAATTCGTGATGTTTGGTGGAGTTATACTTCAGATGTTAGCTTTCATCTGCAACAAGAATCACTTGATTTGAGCAAGGAAAAGTTAGTCTTTCAGTCTTTGCAAGATAACTGCTTCAATCTGGCTGCATTCTGACCAGTATTGAAAAAACTTGAATTCTATTTTAACTAAGAAATTTTTAAGGTTAGGACCTTTTGGAAACATCAACCAGACAACTAAGGAGTGTTTTTATATAAATATCAACCTTTTTGGTTGAGTATTTAAAGAGAAACACGTTTTCCAATATCAGCAACATTCTATCCAGTTCTGTCCAGATTGACCATCTGAATCTTTTTATCTGTTTGAAGGGTCAAACAATCGTATTTTTGTCTGATTTTTGGGCAAAGTTTTGTAAACACATTGAAGTTAAGTTCTGGAAATTTTGATAAATTTAGGAGTTGTGTACAAGGAGAATCCGAGGTAGTCTCAGATTATGTTTTCAAAGGCGATTTTTATCAAGGGTAGTAGTGTAATTTCCTTTAACCACTATTAACTCCCCTCTAGTGGTGTTTATTACAGGCACATGGTCCAACAAAATCGTTCTATGTGGGTTCTTAAAACTTTTAAAAAACTTTACCCTTTTTAATTGGCCTGCTAGGCACATGATGCAAAATGCAGTATGTGATAAGGTTTTGATGATTCAAACACCCTTAAGTTTGATCTTGTAACGGTTATATTTCATTACTTATTTATTTTGCAAAGCTGAAAATTTCAGCATCATGTCGTAACGGTTTATCTTTCGTTTTTGG
Source organism: Eustoma russellianum (assembly GCA_036186865.1). NCBI lineage: Eukaryota > Viridiplantae > Streptophyta > Magnoliopsida > Gentianales > Gentianaceae > Eustoma > Eustoma russellianum. The sequence continues at coordinate 34,117,372 of AP025047.1, forward strand.
TCCCTAAACAAGTTTATTTTACCAAGACCCTTATAAATTGGTTCATTTAAGTCTCTTATTATTTTCACCAAACTGCCGAATCAGCCCCTTCTTCGGTTCCTATACTTTTTGTGGTACCTTAATTCTGCTTTTTATAACTCTCATTTATTCTCGACATCCCTTAACATCTTAATATTCAATTTTAGACATCCCTTAACCTTCTATTTTACGATTTTACCCGTGAAACCATTTGACCATGTCACAACAATTGTCCTACAGTGAACCAACAATCATCATGCTTTTAATATAATGATTCGAAGCTCTTCCTTGAGCCATCTGGCTGCTCCTAGTGATTATGCTCTTAAACCATCTTTGTTAGGCTTCAACAAATAAGACCAAAGTGTTAGAAATACTCAAATAAATTACATAAAAAAGAAATATGCAAAACAGCCCCACATTAGTGACTATCTTATCATAATCAATAACTTATAGTCCATAAAACCTAGCAAACCTAGCCATATTTCAAAACAGCCCCTTATTCCTTATTTTAAGGAAATGCTAGGCATCAAAATGGTCCTTAAGTCACATTAGAAGGCATAACAATTTGCCTATTATTTCTTTGGATTTCCTTATCAAGGCAGAGGGGAATAGGGGAGGGTTTACGCCTTCTTTACATCTTTTATCATGTATTCCATTCTTCAAGTACTTAATACATTAACTTAGTGACTTTATAAACATGTCTTCATAAACATAAAGTAATTTTCATAGTTATTCATATTTAAGAATTAAGGCATACTAAAACAGCCCCTAGCCTTTCTTCAAGCATCATAATACTATTTTAGTTATTGTAGTGACTTAGTGATGGTGAGACACTAATCTTCATGGTTGCCTCAAAACTATGGGTTTGGGGTAGGTGGTTATTTGACTACAACTCTATTTTTACCTCATGGTGTTAGTCTTTAGTCTACACACCAGAACAACACCATATTTTCGTTCACATGTATCACAATACTCCTTAATGTGACTAGGTCAAAACTTTCAGCATGGTGCTTCATGGGATATGAGTTCAATACAATCAAGAATAAATTCTTACACATAATAAAACTTCCTATTCATGGATCCTCAATGTCTCTAGGAGAATAAATGGAGACTTGCCTCTTTTGCTCAAGGTTGTGGTCTTGGACACTTTGTTCTTCTTTGGAGCTTGGAGATTACCTCCCCTACAAGGGAAGCATAGGTCTTTATGTGTAGGGAGAGGATGAGGAGTGAGCTTCTTGAAAGAATGAATGACATCTAAAAATGGTAGGGAACCTTACCTTGATGAAGGTTGGGTGATGTTCCTTAACCTCCTAGAGTCCCTTTTCTTCTTGAGCTTGAGAACCCTCATATGGGGATGAAGGTGGTCCAGAGTGTGGGGGGTGGTTAGGGACATACATTCAGACTTGATGTAAACCCTAAGGAAATGTAAGACTGGACCTTAAGAATTATTTACATACCTTACAAGCCTGAGGCCTAGTCTTGAACTTGGTTGATTGCTCTTGTATTTCTTTCCTTATGTTCGAAATGATAGGGTCTTCGGAGGGATTCGGTGGATAGTGGAAGAGTTAGGAAATATTAGGAAGATGGTTGGATGCTTTAGGAGTAATCTTGAATTTTTCCTAGCCTTCAAGGGAGGGAAATAGCCGACTTTAATGGAGGGTGGAGGACACAATGATGACACCTTTTTGCATGCATGGAAAGAGGATAATAACCAAGGTGGCTAGTGTAAGCTTTTGTCTAAGGAGACTTATAGATTTTTTGAAGATATTTTTGGGTCTTTGGAGGGAAATTGGCCGGCCACCCTACGAGCAATTTGGTCACATTTCCTCCCCTTAGGATGCCCTAGTGCTTATTTTTTTTTGTTATTGTTATTATTTCTTCCTTAATGCTTTACAAAGTGTTATTTAAATAAATAAGCTATTAAAATGCGCTTAACTAGTTTTTTTATTGTTACTAAAATTTCCGTTTATGGTTGTCTCATACTTTATTCTATATGGTAAATTACAGTTATACTTGGGATGGTCACAACAGCTATTAAGAGTAAAGGAGTTGAAAGCTGAAATTTGAAGTTTAGTGAGCAGGATGTCAGATTTTGAGAGTGTTGTTCACTTGGTTGTTATTTTGGTTGTTCCTAGCTTCAGATTGTTAGGGAAACACAAGGAATTGAGTGACCACAAAAAGAGAGAGGGAGAAAAAACACCGTTTTTGTTTAGCTAGCGTAACAGCCCTCTATTGTCTTTGTGTTTTTTTCTTTTTCTCTGTTTGCTTGTTTCATTTCAGCTCACAATGGAAAGAACACCACAAACGCCATCCAGCCGACTCTTGAAGGAGGAAAGAATGGAACCAAGCATGGCACAAATTGTGCACAAGTTAAAGAAGATAAGGAATGATAATGAAATGTTGAGAAGTGGTGTTGAAGATTTTAAAAAGCAATCAACTGATCAACACACCAAAGGGCCGAATTCAAACCATGGTAGTAGAGGACATTCTGAAAGACAAGAGGTCTATATAGCCAGGTAACCCTTGAACATATAAGAGAATTTCATTCCAATGTATCTTTTACACCCATGCTGAAGAACCTACCTATGACTACCCCGAATACAATGAGGAACCCTACCGTACCTGTCATACCTCGTAATTTTTGAGTCTGATATTAAATAATTAAAAAACAATTTAAAAATACAATTTTATTAATAGCATATGTTTATGAGGCTTAGTTAAATGAATTGTAGGCGGGAAAATAATCAAAAAGTTGAAACTGAGAAAATTAGACAAAAATACCAAAATTTCCCTCCCCAATTAAGTGCTGAGGGAGTTACACGATTTGGTATAACTCCCAGGGGACCAATAGCTACAAGGGAAGAAAAAAGGGGCAAACGGCTGAGAGGAGAAGGAAAAGAGGAAAGAAAGAGAGGAAAGAAGAAGAAAAAAGAAGAAGAAGAGGAAGAAGAAACTGCAGCCAACCTAGGTTCAATCCGTCCTGAAATCCCAACAAACATTCGTAAAATTATCTAGATACTAAGGCAAGTGATCTTTCAATACGCTTTGCGCGACTGTGATTCAACAGGACCTATTTTCCTAAAAATAGAAAACTAGATCACACATTTGTAATCTTGATATATTTATGTTAGTTGCTCTATTACGTGCATCTATTGTTGTTGATTGAGTAGAATTATGATCTTTTGGGCCACTTTCTGAGAATATCCATGATTTGCTTGGTTATTGATAAATATGCCCTTAAAGTGTCATCTTTGGTGAAATTATTGCCTTAGGATAGTTTATCATGTTTATTAATCGTGCCTTAGATTATTTGGAATGACTTAATAAAGGTTGGAAGGGTTGAATGATGAGTTGCTACAAATTTGATTTGTGTTAGAAGGTTGATGACATATCCGGAGATGTGAATGGTTGAAGGCTTAGGGTTGATGCAGTTTGATAGATTTAAGGTGCAATCTGTGTTTTTATGTGTTATGCATGATGGATTTAGGTAGTTAGGTTGAATTTGGGGTGTTTAACATGGAAAGGAAGAAGAGAGGAGAAGAGAAGAGGGAGTTACTGCAGAATTGCAGGTTTTGGGGATCGACGGGACACTTTGAACACCCCTTTAGGCGCTCAATGTCACTTGAGGAGCCTAAAGTAGGCGTTTGATGTGTTCCAGAGTGTTCCAGTGCATTCCAGAACACTTTGAACACCTCATAAGGCGCTCTATGTCACTGGAGGCGCCTTATGTAGGCGTTCGATGTGTTCTGGTGTATCCTAACGCTTTATGTCACATTAGGTACCTCCTGAAGGCGTTCCAAGTGTTCCAAAAGCCTCTTTCGAGACATTAAGCGCTTCATGCATTTCAGATACCTTATTTTCCTTTCATTGTTCATAAAGTACAAGTGTTCTTGAGGTGTGCTTGAGTTGTAAACACTAAGTGTCAATGAGTAAGGCTAAGGGTGAACTCAAGGTCAATTTGTAATACGAAAGGGCGTGAAATGGTACGAGTAAGATGTGCTCGAATTACATTTGAGGTTTGTTATCCTGAAATCAATACGTAAGGTGGGTGTACATGTCTATGAGATTGATATGACGTGACATGAGCATTTTGCATCACGACATAAGCATTTTGCATTTTGGCATGAGTTTTTTTTGCAAAAGAATAAATGAATGTAAAAGGAGACAATATTATGGCTACTGGTTGATCGCATGGTATAAAAGTCACGCCTGCAGTGGCAGGGTATAAAAGAGTGGCCTATGAATCAACCACAGGGTATAAAGTTTATATGTCATAGGTCCATGGACCTTTCAGCATGGGTTATAAGGTTCTGTTTTGCTGTGGATTGATCACCCATAGGGTATAAAGTTCTGCTAAGTGAAGAATAAGATAATAAAAAGTATGAATAGTTTGTGAAATGACACACATGACATTTTTGTGAAAGAAGGTTATGTATGGGTTTTGTTTAGTTCAATGTGTGGTTTTAAAGAACTGCATGCATCACATGACAGGAAGCATAAGATTTGACATGCAAGAAACCACATTCGCATATGATCTGTTTATGTAGAATGTTTTGCTCGATATGTGTTGGTTCAGCATTTGTGTATCATTTGTGTGACTTACTTGGCTTTGATGAGTTGTTATAAAGATGTGATTTGCTAACCCAGGCAACTGGTGACACGTCGGATGTGGTCTCGTAAAGTGTATAGACGGATTACTTGTTTGCAATATTTTCACTAAGAATAGATACTCCATCTTGTTTTCAGGTGAGCTAGAGTACAAAATTATTTCTGTAGAAAACGACAGCGAGTGGGCTCATTGGGATGATGGTCACTGAAGTGGATAGATTTACGTTCATTCTCTTTTTATCTCAAAGACTTGTTGTTTAATATTTTGTATTAGAGGATATATTAGACATTTCTCCGAATACATATCACTACTGTTGTATTTCATTTGATTGTATGGTTGTTATTGAAGTTTTAAATTCTAAGACGTTTACGCTGATTTATCTTACGTCGTGGATGGCGTGTGCTTGATTAGCTTTGACGCTTCGTAGTTCTTATTGCAGACTACAATGGGTGCACTGGTACCGATGTCCAGTATCGGGCCAGGGCGCTAGAGGTGGTATTAGAGACCTAGGCTTCAGATCTATCCCGGAAACTTAGGCTCATGATCTTTCAGCAATTTAAGATGTGATTCCCCCTTAAGTTTGAATGTTAGGCATAAGTTTTGGAAAACTAGAGTTTAAGTGTGATCTAAGTTGGGTGCGTGCGAGTGCGTTCATCATCTAATTTTCGTATAGATATTCTTATCTCATACCAAACCCATTCTTATGCATTCGAGCTTTCAGTAATATCATGTGTGTATTGATTGCTGACTAAAGTTGACCTTTCAGAAAAAATACCTCCACGAAGAGATAACGTAGGAAACTCTGGCAACGGGCAAGAAAATCAGCCCCCACAAGTGGTTCTATCCTAGATGCTCACGGATGCACTGAGAGTGATCGTGCATGGGTTTGCCCAGCAGCAGCATCCTTCACCTCCATTGTCAACGTAGCATAATATCCGGTTCTTCTATGGAGAGATGAGGAAGATCAAAGTTCCGAAGTTTCAAGGATGTACTGACCCTGAGGAGGCTCAGCATTGGTTCGCTGAGGTAGAGAAATGCCTCAGGCTGGTGCAAGTGCCTGAGAAGATCAAGTTAGATATGGCCACACCCCTTTTGTGTGGCACGACAGGTAAATGATGGGATGGCATGGGGTTCAAGATGACCCCACCGATCTCTTGGACACAATTCTGTGATGTCTTTCTAAGGTACTATGTACCAGAGACAGCAATTCTGGACAAGATCAGGGCATTTGACAAATTGGAGCAGGGTCGGATGACAGTGTCGGAATATGTCGATCGATTCCATGTTTTGGGTAAATTTGGTCCTGCGATTATGTCTGGTAATCGCTTAACGATGACGAAGTTTGAGCAAGGTCTGGACTTAAGAATTCAGTCAGCGATTGTGAATGCAGAGATGAGAACTTACGAGGATATGCTGGACACGTGCTTCCACGTCGGGAGTGATTTCCGCAGAGTAGCAGCAAGAGAGGCCAGTGCAGGATTGTCTGACAGAGGTAAGAGGCAAAAGAGGATATTAGAGTTGGTGGTAGGCCCAGACGTTGGGTCAAGATCCAAAAGAGAGGCCCGATCAGAAATTTTGAGAGATCTTCACTATAGAATCCATTAGTTCAGCAGGTTGTGGGAGTTTGCCCACACTGCAACAAGAGTCACGTCGGTGAATGCAGGAAGTTGGATGGAGTGTGTTACTGATAAGGACAGGTGGGCCATCTGATTAGAGATTGCCATGAGATAAAGAAAAACGCTCATGGAGAGGCGGCTTAGCAGCCGAGGGCTAAGCCAAGATTGAATGCCTGCATGCATCTCATCACGGACACTGACATCCAAGAAGCCACCAATGTGGTAGCAGGTACAATGTAACTTAAGTTTAAATTCTTGTTTGTATTGAGTCTTTACGTGTTTAACTCACTGTGTGAAATCTGATATGGTCCTAGTGTTGTTTTAGTAAATATGATATTTGCCAATGTGCTTTTTGATCGCCACTCTTTCGTGGCAAAGAGATTCACTAAACATCTTGGTTGTTTACTTGAGTGGTTAGAGACTTCGTACCGTGTCCAAGCGGTCGCAGATCAAATTATTGTTTTGCACCAACAATACCGGGATTGTGAGTTAGAGTTCAAAGGCAAATGCTCTCCGCCCCACTGATTCCTATACAGATGTGCGATTTTGATGTCATATTAGGAATGGACTGATTGGCCAAGTATCATGCCAACATTGATGGACGATCAAAGAAAGTGACAATCAAGAATGCTGAGATGAAAGAAGTAATTTTCCAGGGACATGCAGAACGGAAGAAAGTTCCCAAGAAGGTGTATATGTCGGTTGTTCAAGCCTGCAGAGCCCTAAAGAAAGGTGCCGAGGGGTTCCTATTGTATGCGATGGATGCTACTCAAGAGATACCGTTTATGGAACAGATTCCGATGGTTAACAAGTTTCCAGATGTGTTTCTAGAAGAACTGCTGGGAGTGCCACCTCCGAGGGAAGTCGATTTCAACATAAATCTGATCCCAGGAGCCAAACTCATTTCTAAAGCCCCTTACAGAATGGCTTCGACAGAATTGAGAGAGCTAAAAGAACAACTTCAGGATTATTGAACAAGAAGTTTATTCGTCCTAATGTGTCACCTTGGGGAGCACCTATTTTATTTGTGAAGAAGAAGGATGGTAGCATGAGGCTCTGTATTGACTATCGAGAGCTGAATAGAATTACCTTGAAGAATAAGTACCCACTGCCGCGAATCGAGGATCTATTTGACCAACTCAAGGTAAGTTTTGGTTAAACATTTTCCTTATATAAATTTGTTGTTCTAATGGGATAATTCTCCACCTCTCTTCAGGGCGCCAGGATTTTCTCCAAGATTGACCTTCAGTCTGAGTACCACCAGTTGCAGGTGAAGGCCGAAGACATCGCGAAGACAGCCTTCCATATGAGTTATGACCATTATGAATTCTTAGTGATTCTATTTGGGTTGAAAATGCCCCTACAGCCTTAATGGATCTTATGAATACCGTCTTTTGAGAACAGTTGGATAGGTTTGTGGTGGCATTCATTGACGTTATCTGGTGTATTCTTCTGACTAGCAAACTCACGCTGAGCACCTGAGGATCATTCTAGGCATTCTGAGACAGAAGCAACTATACGCCAAATTTAGCAAATGAGTGTTTTGGCTGAGGAGCATGATCTTCCTTGGTCATGTGAAATCCGAAGAAGGGATTGCTGTGGATCCGAAGAAGGTGTAAGATATCACTGAGTGGCCTAGACCCACGAGTGTCACTGAAGTACGAAGTTTCTTGGGTCTAGCTGGTTATTGTAGGAAGTTCGCCAAGGGAGTCTTAACAATAGCAGTGCCCCTTAGTCGCCTTACTTAAAAGAGGTCAAAGTTTGAGCGGACAGCCGAATGCGAGAAAATCTTCCCAAAACTCAAAAGAGGTTAACCATAGCCCCAGTACAGGCTCAAACCTTCGGTACTGATGGGCTTGTGATCTATAGTGATGCGTCGAAGAATGATATATGTACGTAGACTATAGCATAAGTTATGATTTTGCATACAAGTCGAGTTTGGTCTAATACCTTACTTATAGGTTGTGTTTGATGCAACACGAATGAGTTATCGTGTATACCTCCACACAGCTAAAACCTTCTTAGCAGACTTATCCGATGCATAATCGTGAGCTTGCAGCTGTTGCATTCACCATGAAGACCTTTAGGCATTATTTATCTGGGCAAAAGTGCGCAGTATTCAGTGGCCATAAATAAGAGCCTAAAGTACCTGTTCTCCCAGAAGGAGGTAAACATACGGTAGTGGGGATGATTGGAACTACTAAAGGACTACGACTTGACCATTAATAACATCTGGGAAAAGCTAATAAAATGGCTGATGCATTAAGCAGGAAGTCTAGCCATGCACAACAATCACCATTAGAGAGAGAAATGGAAGAATTTGGTCTAGATTTAATTGACTCCACTGTGAATGTTTTGACAACATTGACCATCACACGGAGCCTGATTGATCGGGTGAAAGAGGCTCAAAAGAATGATAAGACTCTGGGTGAGATTACTGATAAGTAGAAGCATAGTCAAGTTGATGGATTTCAATTAAATGGAGACAGGAGCCTATGGTTCAGAGGAAGACTGTGTGTGCCGGATGTGGATGAACGTACAAGAGAAATCTTGCAGAAGGCACACAGCTCGAAGTTATCGATACATCCTGGTAGCACCAAGATGTACATAGATCTCAAACAGTACTATTGGTGGTCCATAATGAAAAGGCATATTAAGGAGTTAATCGAGAGATCTCTGGTGTGCCAGCAAGGTAAGGCTGAACACCAACGGCTTGGTGGATTGTTGATGCCATTGAAGATTCCGGAATGGAAATGGGAGCACATCACGATGGATTTCATAGCCGGTTTACCAAAGACGAGAAGAGGATATGACATGATTTGGGTCGTTATGGATCGATTACCAATTTTGCACTTTTTCTACCTGTCTCGAGTGAAGCGTCTCTCGACATGTTGGTAAATCTATACATGGATAATATTGTCAACTTACATGGTGTTCCGACTGAGATCCACGGTTTACTTCTAAGTTTTAGGCAGCATTTCAGAGAACCATAGATACAGAATTAAGGTTGAGTGTAGCGTATCGTTCTAAGACAGATGGACAGTCTGATCAGACTATTCAGTCCTTAGAAGACATGTTAAGGGCTTGTGTCCTAGATTTCAAAGGGAGTTGGGATGGAATGGTGAAGTTAATGGAGTTCTCTTACAATAACAGTCACCATAGTATAATCGATATGGCTCCCTTCGAAGCGTTGTATGGACAGAAATATAGGTCCCTGGTTTATTGGGATAAAGTTGGTGTGAGGACCATCACCGGAGCTGAGCTACTCAAGAAGATGTTAGAAAAGGTGAAAATCATTCGAGATAGACTCAAGACGGCTCAAGACCGCGACAAAAGTTGGGCGGATTCCAAGCGACGGCCTTTGGAGTTTAATGTAGGTGAAAAGGTTTATTTAAGAGTATCACCTACGAAGGGTATTATGAGATTTGGAGTGAAAGGCAAGCTAAATCCCTGTTATATTGGTCCCTATGAGATACTGGAGATGGTGAAAGCTTTAGCATATCGATTAGCATTACCCCCATTTTTGGCGCAGGTCCATAACATCTTTCACGTATCACAGTTGAGGAAGCACGTGATGGATCTGAGCCATGTGCTCGAAGCACAACCTTTGGAACTCAACTGTGATGTTACTTATGAAGAGGTACCGGTAAGGATCGTGGATCGGAAGAAACAAGTGCCAAGGAGGCGAGTCATCCCGTATATAAAGGTCTAATGGAGTAATCACTCTGAGCGAGAAGCAACTTGAAAACTCGAAGAACAGATGCGGGAGAAGTATCCTCAACTCTTCAACTAAGGTACGTAAGTTTCGAGGGCGAAAGTTTTTGTAAGCAGGGTGGAATGTCATACCCCGTAATTTTCAAGTGCGACATCAAATAAATATATAACAACTTAAAAATACAATTTTATTAAATGCATTAGTTATGAGGCTTAGTTAAATGAATTGTAGATGGGAAAATAATCAAAAATTTGAAACTGAAGCCAAAATGCCAAAATTGGCCTCCCCTAATTAAGTGCTGAGGGAGTTACACAATTTGATATAACTCCCTGGGTACCAGTGGTTACAAGGGAGAAAAAAGGGGGGAAACGGCTGGGAGGAGAAGGAAAAGAGGAAAGAAAGAGAGAAAAGAAGAAGAGAAAGGGGGAAGAAGACGAACAACAAACTGCGGTCAACCTAGGACCAATCTGTCCCAAAATCCCACGAAACATTCATAAGATTATCTAGATACCAAGGCAAGTGATCTTTCGATACGCATGATGCGATTTTGATTCAACAGGCCCTATTTTGCTAAAAAGAGAAAATTGGATCACACATTTGTAATATTGTTCTGTTTATGTTAGTTGCTCTATTACATGCATCTATTTTTGTTGATTGAGTAGAATTATGATCTTTTGGGCCAATTACTGAGAATATCTATGATTTGCTTGGTTGTTGTTAAGTATGCCCTTAAAGTGTCATCTTTGGTGTAATTATTTCCTTGTGCTAGTTTTATCATGTTATTAATCGTGCCTTATATGATTTGGAATGATTTGAGGAAGGTTGAAAGGGTCTAATGATGAGCTACTGCAAATTTGATTTGGGTTAGAAGGTTGATGACATATCGGGAGATGTGAATGGTTGAAGGCCTAGGGTTGATGCAGTTTCATAGATTTAAGGTGCAATCTGTGTTTTTGTGTGTTATGCATGATGGATTTAGGTAGTAAGGTTGAATTTGGAGTGTTTAACATGGGAACAAGAAGTGAGGAGAAGAGAAGAGGGAGTTACTGCAGAATTGTAGGTTTGGGGATTGACAGGACACTTCAAACACCCCCTTCTAGCCAAACGCAAAAGCTGAAAAAGACGCCAACTCAAAACCCCAATTTTTGAAAACCCTAGTTTCGGTTAAACAACTAAACCTAACCGAAATTTATCACCTTCAGATTTACCTTGCATTTCATATTGCATACTTGAAGGTACCTTGGCTGAGATTGAAAATTCTTGCACGTTTTCTTGCCTTTAATAAAAAAGAATCTGAATTTGCTAACATTGAAAAACAACAAGAAGAAAAAGAAAAACAAAAAGAAAAAGTGAATAGAAATGAAAGAAAACAAAAAACAAAAAAAACATTTGTGCAATTGTTTGAAACCTTTTGAACAAAGTTGGCGTCATCTTTCATCCATAACCCACGCCATACCTATTATCCATATCCTGAACATCTTGAACCAATCACACACTTGGATACTTGATTATTGCATGACTTGAATCATATTGTGGATAATAAGTGCACAGAATCAAACTTAACTAAACATTGCCCACGGCAACCCTTAGTTCATCTTTGGTTCAGCCTTATACATCAATTTTGGTTGCTTACTTTCTTTGAAGCTTAGTAGAAAAGTTCAAGTTTGTTTCCATTTCACTTGATTCTGTTTTGATACTATTTGGTGCAACTTGAAAGCAAAAGGGAGAAACAAGTGGAGATCGTTGTGATTCTGAGAAGCATTGGCAAACAGTTTCTTAATTGATCGCTTTGAATCTTATTAACTTCAGGTTATCCAAGAAGCAAAGTGGTAATAGAGTGGAAAGAAGAAAAAGAGGAGTGTTCATATTTTGTTTTTTCCTAATCACTTAACGTTGGCTTGTTTTTATGTTAGTTTGGTTATTTCCTTTTCTTTATGTTTTCGTTTAATCTCTTTAGGTAAAACATGGAGAGCAGCACCCATTCCGCATCTAGCAAGTCAAAGGAGGCCGAGACTGTTGATAATACTCAACAACAAATGCTGAGACGTTAAAGAAACTCATGCATGACAATGAGGTAATCTAACATCGATTGGAGGATGTTGAACGAAGCTACAAGACGAGTGATGACCAAGGCACGAGCAGGGCCGTTCCCCTACCATAACCAAAGTGTCACCCCCCAGAAGAAGTTGAGAATGACAACCTTAGACCACCCCATATCGAGCCAAGAAGGTTTGTTCCTCCAATGCAACCAAGAATGTACGCTCCAAGAAGGTACAATGATGATTACATTCTATTTGAGCACGATGATCATGACTTTGATGACCACCCTCCCTGTGGTTACCAAAGACGACAAAACCCCCTTTTCCCGCAAGATGATGATTTTCTCAAAACAAAAATAAATATTCCCACGTTGGTAATAGTAATGCGGAGGAATATTTGGAATGGGAAACGAAAGTGGATCTAATCTTTTCTTGTATCAACTACAATGAATTACAAAAGGTGAGGTAAACTTCTATAGAGTTTTCTGGTTACGCACTAAATTGGTGGAAAAATTTGTGTAGAAATAGGACTAAGACAAGACAACCTCCAATTGTCACTTGGGAAGAAATGAAATTTGAAATGAGACAACGTTTTATCCTAAACAATTTAGAGAGTTCTATTTTCACAAGTTTGCAAAACTTATGGCAAGGTTCCAAGAGTGTAGACGAGTTCTATAAAGAATTAGAAATATTGTTGGAATGGTCTAACTTACAGGAACCCGAAGAAGCCACCAAGGCTCGTTTCTTACATGGTCTAAACAGGGAGATTGCAAAAGGGTTGAGCTTCAACCTTACCTCAACATCACAACCATGGTCCATATGGCTGAGAAGATTGAACACCAACTAAAGGTACGTAGTTCCTCCAATTTCAATTCCACTTATCGTACTAATCAGGCTTCATCAAGGTCTTCAAGCAAGCCTTCAGGGACGGGAAGCTCACGGCCTATAGGAGGCCAAACACGTGACCAAGGTGCTTCACAAAGGATGGACAACCGTGTGCAGTCCACACAAAAGCTAGATGACCGAGCCCAACAAAAGGCTCCTACATGGAATTCTTCTGACCTCTCAAACAGATTTAGGGACATTAAATGCTACAAATGTCAAGGACGTGGTCACATAGGAAAAGAGTGTCCTAATGCAAAACGAATCATGTTAATTGAGGAGACTAATGAACATGTGACTGAATCCGAGCATGAAAACAAATCTGAGCATGATAATGAAACTGAAACTAAAGAGGATCTAGGCGCACTAGATGATTTTGACACTAAGGAATTTCTCGTTGTGCGTAGAGCTTTGAAATTAGGCAAGCACGTGATGGACGGGTCCACTCTACCACCTCCAACATCCCTCTCACAAAGGTGTAGACACAAAGAAGTGATGTTCTCCTTGATTCCGTTGTGTAGAAAGTGCTGGCTTGTGCAATCACTAAAAACTTTAAGCGTACGTTGATAGACAAACCTTCAATAGGCCCTCCTAGGCGGCACTCTTAGCCTTGGAAAATACCCTCAAATTGCTCACTTTTGAGAGTTATTAACCTTGATTTTTGATGCAAAATCAAGGAAACAAAGTCTCACAATTTGGAGATGAAAGAATTGTTCAATATTTTTGATGAATGTGCTGATACAATCGGCCATAAGTGTTAGGAAATCAACCGAGATCACTGCAAAATGCGCAGCGGAAAACAAAAACTTGATCTCTGATTTCCTACCAATGATCCATGTTGTTCGTTCAATTCGATGAAAGAAACTCGAAAATTACCTTTGTAGATCCGAATTACGCAGATGAAGCAGGTGCAAAAATACGATCACCCTCTGTCGGTATCCACACGAACGCTTCCGTCCGGAGTGCTAGCTCTTCAAACGGCGCAGCTGAAGAACTCGGTTTTTCACAAAAACGGCTCTAGGGTTTCTTTGATGACTCTGTATATTTTCGTGCGTATAGTGTATACGAGATACAAAAGTATATATACACATACGTAGACATCAAAATCCGAGTCCTAATCGGATTAGTTGATGCCAATCAAAATCCATATCAGGTACGGATTCTACCAGGATATTCAAAATCCGTATCAGATATGGATTCTCCCGTTATTATCCGATAATACACATATATATATATATAATCACCAAAAAACGAAAATAATAATAATAATTAATATCCAATATTAATATTATTAATATTAAAAAATGATAATAATAATAATAATAATAATTAATATCCAATATTAATATTATTAATATTATTAATCTCAGCCATACGCATTCTTGTGTGTGACCCGATAGGCCCATATTAATTGGTTGTTGATTAAATCTCTATTAAACCAACAAGTCGTAATTGGCCTCTAGCAAGGCATTACAACTACCCAATTAATACGTGTAAAGTCCAACTAGCCTAATAATAGTACATGCATTAATCCCTTTGTCACACGATATCTAGTTTGAACATAAGTCATGGTCAGCGTCACACTTATTTAGTTCAAACATATGATTATTCAATCTCTAAGTAGACTAATAAAACAAATGATATTGATCACACTATCAATTCATTTGAGCACGACCATGCATTTCACAGTCTCACTAATCGAGGGGCCCAAAGATATCTCTCTCAAAAGAGAGGGACAAATTCTATCTTGATTGTTCAATATCCTCTACATAATTTCTATTAAATTCAATCATGACCTTTATTATTATCTAGTTATGGATAACGTTTGATCATGTCAAAATATAATAGTCCTTATGTTGGAAACTATGACAATCTCAAGTCAAAGGATTAAAACATCACTATCATGAGATTTACTTATGACGCTAATCCATGTAGCAATCTCATGATGGGTCTATCCAATACACTGTTCTCTAACAAGTATCTATGAGATTGATTCGTATCACCATACACATAATCATCTCATGATTACCAAATCAATACTCATACTGATTATAAATTATTTTATCTCCATAACAATAATGAATCAGGGACATATATCAAAATTGTGTAACATACTAACCAACAATAATGATAATAAA
This sequence comes from Eustoma russellianum, assembly GCA_036186865.1. NCBI lineage: Eukaryota > Viridiplantae > Streptophyta > Magnoliopsida > Gentianales > Gentianaceae > Eustoma > Eustoma russellianum. The sequence goes on from AP025047.1 coordinate 34,132,389, forward strand.
ACCTCTTTTATTAATAATAAATGCATAACATAAATATCCAAATCATGGCCTAGGGCACATACGCTAACAATAAGGGCCTTCTTATGCTGAAATTTGCTAACTAATTAAGAGCCCTACAAGCATAAACTCAATCTAAAAGTCTATCAAAAGTTTGAAAAAACATACTACAATTTAAACTTGAATAAGCTAATTATATTTTCTTTACTTTGGTTGTCATTTGTCTTCATTCAGCCGATTTTTGGAGGAGTTCTTGGAAGACTTTTGATTTCAAATTTGAAAGCTGAGATAAGCTTGGATAAGTCTTCAAAAAGTTGGCTGAAATTTAATCTTGAATGGTCTTGGATTTGAGTTCAAATTTGCTTCATCTTTATCCTTTTTGGTGGCCGCCCCTTTTGACTTGTTGTGTTAATATGTTTGTCCTCACCTTGTTGTGTAGTTGACCCTGAAGTAGCCTTTCAAACCATGTAGTTTTGGGGAAAGGATCAGGACAAACATTCTCTTGGACAAATATTCCCTAAGACAAATATTCTTCAGGACAGATTCTTCAAGACAAACATTCTCTTCAAAATAACATTCTCTTGAGACGAACATTCTCTTCAAGACAACGTCATCCTTTTCACACCATCAAGTCTCCTACAAGATAAAGTTATGTTGAGAAGAATCATTAGTAATTCAAAGCTATGAAATGAGAAACAAATATAAAAAACACACACATATGCAAGATTGGCTAAACGTCTTTGTTTTCAAGTAAATAAACCCAATGTTCGTTTGGTTTGTCCTGCATATGCCTAAACAAGAACCTTGCAACATAAAGATCAAGTTGTTTAGCTTTGTTTCTTGTTCTATGACTGGTGACATTATGATGGGATCCTTGATTTGCATCAATCCCCTCCTCCTCAAGAGGATTCGCCCTCAAACCAAAGGGTTCGTCATTTAGGGGGTTATGTCAGCAACATTGAAAGTAGAGGAAACATCACAATACCTTGGAGGAAGGTCCAGAATGTAAGCATTTGGACCCACACGTTGAAGCACTTTGAAAGGGCTGTCTCACATAGGTAACAGTTTATTTTTCCTCTCAGGAAACCTTTCTTTTCTAAAATGCAACCAAACTAAATCTCTCGGCTCAAAAGAAATTTCTTTGCGATGCTTATTACTTCTTCGTGCATATGCCTAATTCTTTTCTTCAAGTTGGAGTTTAATCTTTTCATGCAACTTTTTAATGGTTTAGCTTTATGTTTACCATCTAAACTTGAACATTCTTGCATGGGAATGGGGATCAAATCCATAGGAGACAAGGGATTAAAGTCAAACACAATCTCAAAAGGACATATGCAAACTCTATATATGGTAAACAATTTTCCCAACTTTTAGCATGCTTTTCCAAAATGGCACGCAATAATTGTGAAAGAGCACGATTTACAACTTCAGCTGTCCATCAGTTTGTGGGCGAGCAGTTGTTGAAAACAAGTTAGTACCAAGTTTAGCCCACAAAACATGCCAAAAGTGACTCAAAAATTTTGTATCTCTATCACTTACAATTGTCTTACGCATGCCATGCAACCTAACAATCTCAAAAAAGAATAAATGATGCACAAACACTCAGCTATTGTAGGACCTTTCTTCAACTCAATAAACCAGCTGGAACTAAGAAGGAAGGTGCAAAACATTCATGGAACACCAAACACTTCAACCTGTCTAGATTTCAGCCAAGTAGATGAACTCTTCAGCAAATGACTTCAACTTGAGTGAGCAAGCCTTAAACCCTCTCAAACAATATCCATCCCAAGAATATGAAGTGATACAATCAAGAATTAGTTCAGGTTTCTTGAAGGGAATCAAAGATTCAAGTTAAAAACTGAAAACAGTTTTTTTGGGAGCAAAGTTGCTTTTTTTTGTATTCTGAAAATCTAAGTCTTACCAACGTTTTTTCTGCCTTAAATAAGCTAAGATAAACTTCTAAATTAAGATACATATGTACATGGTCTAATAGGAGCAAAGAAGGAAATTTAGACAAGCTAAAAACATGGAAAAATGATTGTCGTTGGAAAGTGATTCTCGGCAGAAATACTCCTTTTGTTGCATGTTGATTTTGTCTTTGATTTTTGATTGGACCAGCTTCTCCTTGCTTTGGAATATTTTATAGGACATCCTTGATGAGTTGGAGTGGCCCTTTGCAGCTTATTGGTTGAAAAGGCTGCTTGAAAAGTCAAGAACCTGAAATCTGTCCAGTTTTGAGCAGTTTTCTGTTTTGAATTATAACATAACCTTCCAGGCCAAATTAGCTCTTCCACTTCAAATAATAATTGTAGATCCTTCCCTGTAGATGTGTTTAGATACTAGAATGACGTCGTTTGGAGCTGGGATGAGTGAGTTATGCCCGTTTAAAGTTGACCTGCTTGCATATGTGGACCTTTGGAAGCAGTGACTAAGCAGCCAGCTTGTTGCAACGATTGTGTAGCTTGATACCGACCTTTTTTTGGGAAAGGGCTGAGCATCAAAATTGTAGCTTATCCTCTTAGCTTTCACTCCAACTGGAATCACGTCAATTGAAGTTGTGGTTGATGAGTTATGGCTAAATACTAAGAAGGTGTCATCCTGCCAGCTTGCCCTTTCAACTCAACTTGGTGTTTGAACGTTTGGCCTTTGTTCAATCATTCTTCCTTGACCAAAAAACAACTCAAACACACACCAAACAACATATTCAACATACTAGGACATGTCTTGGTTAGTTTACAACATTTATAAATGAAAGGAAGCTAAGCAATCAACAATATGAACAATACACACAAGACTAACTAACATATTACAACATGATTCAAAAACTAAGTTAAAGCTTGTAGCAAATGGATCGAATGTAGGCTATCTTGACTTGGTTCATCCTCAACATGCTTGTAAAGGAAGGTTCCAACTTCATGCATCAATTGCTTGCCCATGCTTCTTGTTATAGGGTCTTTGTCTTGCATTGGCATACCTCCTGCTGCGGTTGGTTCTTCTTGGCTTGGCTAGGGCTCATCAATAAATCAGCATCATGATTAGCATCATCAACTTTCTTACATGCAATGAAATGAGCCATTTTAGAAAAGCGGTCAACCACAACAAAGACACATCCCGACCACTCCTAGACCTAGGTAGGCCTAAAACAAAGTCCATTGAAAGGACAATCTAAGGGGGAATCTGGTACGGGCAAAGGGGAATAAAGGCCATGTGGTTGTGACTTAGATTTGGCTTGCTTACACGTAGTACAATTTGCACACATCTATTCAACATTTACATGCATATGAGGCAAACAAAAATGTTGTTTAAGGGTTTCTAAAGTCTTAAATACTCCAAAGTGTCCCATCAATCTTCCCCCATGGGCTTCTCTCACCAACATCTCTCTCATGGAAGATTAGGGGCACATACAATTTTTGTTCCAAGAGGTATCCATCATGCATGTAGAATTTTCCAAAAGGTTCCTCTTAACAAGCATCAAAGATGTTGCCAAAGTCATGATCATTAGCATACAATTCCTTCAGTGACAACAAAACCTAGAAAACATGAGGACAAGCTAGTCACTAAGGTATACCTCCTAGAAAGGGCATCAGTGACTATGTTATCCTTACCTTGCTTATATTTAATCACATAAGAGAATTGTTCTATGAATGCTATCCACTTGGCATGTCTCTTGCTAAGCTTTCCTGGGCCCTTAAGCTATTTTAGACTCTCATGGTCACTGTGAATCAGAAATTCCTTAGGTTGGAGGTAGTGTTGCCAAGTTTGGAGGGATCTAACTAAGGCATACAAGTCTTTGTCGTAGGTGGAGTAATTCAACAAGGCTTCCTTATATTTCTAACTAAAGTAGGCTACGGGTTGTTTTCCTTGAGACAATACAGCTCTAATACCCATGCCACTAGCATCACACTCTATCTCGAAGGTTTCATTGAAATTGGGTAACCTAAGAATGGGTGCAATGGTTAGCCTTCACTTAAGCTCCTCAAATGCCTGTTGTTGTTGCTCCTTCCACTGAAAAGGCATGTCTTTCTTAGCAATTTCATTCAAAGGTTTGGCTATAGAAGAGAAATCATTAACAAACCTCCTATAGAAGCTTTCCAAACCATGGAAACTACGCACCCTGACAACACTCTTAGGTGTAGGTCATTCTACAATCGAATTTTGCAAATTATTGAATATGGTACTCTCAATGTTGTTTAAAATAAATCTGTCGCATTTCATATTTTAATTCTTTCCAAGTAAGCACTTGGGGTTGTCTTGTTTTAGTCCGATTTCTATATAGATTTGTCCACCAATTTAAAGCGTATCCTGAAAACTCAATGGACACATACCTCACTTTTTGCAACTCTGTATAATTAGTACATGAGAATATTAAGGCCACTTTTGTTTCCCTCTCTAAGTATTCTTCGGCGTTACTTTTACCGTAAAACATTGAAACGCTGATTTAGTTTTTAAGTAACCGTCGTCTTGGAGGTAGAGGGGATTGTGACGTCTTTGGTAGCCATGGGGAGGATAATCATTATAATCATTTTCATCATGTTCAAATGGATTATAGTCATCATTATACCTTCTCTGTGGATTTCTTCTTGAGGGTGGTTGAGGTACGGACCTTCTCGGCTCGATGGTAGGCTGACATTGACTTTCTGCCTCGGGTTTTTCTTGCGCAGGCCTTCTTGCTTGATGCGTAGGGGCTGCCCTACTTGTTCCTAGGCCTTAAATTTTGTTCAACCTTTTATGGAGGTCATCTAACTCAGCTGTGTGTATCGTTTGATTGTTCAGGACGGTTTGCAACATTTTGGTGACTTGCTCCAATGTTGCCTTGAGTCTTTGAACATCCTTTGATCTACTTGCTGATTGTTGACTTGTAGACTCCATCCTAAACTTGAAAAAATCAGAAGCAACAAAGAAAACAATATACCAAAAACAAGGAATTCGAACGGGTAAATGAAAATAGAATTTTGTGCACTCTTCTAACTTTCTTTTTTCTCTTACCGCATTGTTTCTTGACCAATCTGATGCTAATAAAGTCAAAGAGAGAAATAAAGATAGGTGAATGCCAGGTCTTCTACAATAAACCCGATGTTGCACTTTTGTGCACAATTTTGCTCCAAACTTGCCCAAACTATTTTGAACACTTGCTGTACCAAAACAGGATGTTATACCTTGTTTTCAATGTCTAAATGATGGCAAAAGATGTCCAAACAATAGCAAAATGTTATAGAAGCTGAGGGAACAAACAGCTCACAAAAAATGACACAAACCGCACCAAAACAGTTTGGATTCTTCTCAACTCATTGCTGGCCCAAAGGAGGACTTTCAAGCACTTAAATAACCTTAAGACAGTAGGAAGAATGTCTCCAAAAAGTTTCAAAGTCAGCAAAAATAGAGAGGTAATCAAACAGGTTCCAAAACTCACAATTTGCACCAAAAAGAATACCAAATCACACAAAAATGGATTCAAAACGATTGGGACACCAACTTGAACGACTCAACTATGATTCAAGAAGAAATGAGACCAAAATGATGTCTACGGCTGAAGCAAAGAAAGACTAAGGGTTGCCCTGGGCAATCTTTTTAGTCAATTTTGATCGTATGAATTTATATCACAACATGTCTTAATGCATGCAAAACTCAAGTATTCAAGTATGTAATCAATATATGGGAGTCATTTTATAGTGTGGGAAAGGTAAGGTAAGGGCAGATTCTTCAAGGTTTTGCAAAGGTACACAAAATGATCAAAATAGCACAAATAAGAAACCGACGTTTTCCACTTTTATTTTGCTCTTTTTCTTTGTTTTTCTTTTCTCTTTTTCTTCTTTCCTAGTTGTTTTTAGTATGAGCAAGGTTCAGAAATTTTTTCGTTTTTTGACTAGGGGTAAAGTCGTAATTTCACACTTTTGCCGTCAAAATTTGCCTTTTGGGCAGAATGTGTATGGCACTTTAATTTGCAAAAAAGTAACCTTGAAAATGAGGGAAATTGAAGTTGTACGAAATTTGGATTAGGGTTAGGGTATTTCAATTTGAATGATTTGGGGCTTTTGGATTCTGATAGAACTTGGTTTAATTGGCTTGGGGGTTTTGTTTAAGGGGTTAATTGGGATGTGAGGGGTCTGATTTAGGGGTATAGTTGTGATGCACGGATTGCACACGAAGATTGGACCTTCCTTCAATTCAACACAACCTCCCCAATCAGCTTGGATGAAAAGCACAATGGAATGGAAACCACATTGCTCAAGCTAGATTGTTTTCGATAGTGTGCTTCAATGAGCCTGCCCACAAATGAGTTTGAATATTTCTAAGCAAGAATTAACCCTCTTAGACATTGTCCCTCCTAAGTATAAGGAAAGTACATCCAAGATAGCTCAAGTCTTGAATGGAACCTAGCCTAGACTCAAGGATAAACAAGAACATAATGGTTTAAAAGCCTTTGGCTGAAATTTATTTTCATATAAGTGTCTCTTACAAAAGGACTATTTATAGGCCTAAGCTACATTGAATAATTACATAATGACATATCTATCAGCCAATGAAATCAATGGCTCAAAAGTAGAAGCAAATTATTATTGCAAGCAAAAGCCTTCATCCTTCAAATCTCGACAAAATTGGTGCAGTTGTTTTCAAGTGGGTTTCGAAGACTTTCTTCTGATTTGACCGAAATAATGTCTTCATCAAAGTTGTAGATAACAAAAGGAAATTTACTTTTGGCTTTTGAATCATCTGAGTTGGAATAGGGACAAAGGAGATATCATGTGTTGAAGTCTTAGTTGCTTCCAGCTTTGGACTTTTGAAACCAACTCCTTTTTCTTTTTTTTCTATTATACAATTCACACTACTCAAAAATAAGTCAATCAGTAAAGATAGCTCTTTTCTATGTGAATGAATCTTTTTTTTAATAATCAAACCTATACCAAAAAACAAAAACGGTTTCAACTAGATTCTATATTGTTTCTTCTTTTTATGCCTTTCTCTTATCGAAATGATCAAATGCCAAATCCATTATTTTTCTGGTATTCAAGCCAATTGGAATCTAGAATATCATAATAATAGAATTTGAATCGCTTTTTTGTTTTGATAGTCTCTACAAAATCCTATAACTTACTTAATAAGACTATAAGTGTAAGCGGCAGACTTCTTTTTCGAGGGATGTTTCTCAGCAGCCTCAATTTTGTGGCGTTTTTAAGCTTTCTAACGAATGAATCTAAGAATGTGCAAAACACCAAAGTTGTAGCTCGATGTCTTAGCTTTCGGCTCCAACTAAGATTGATGAGATATGGCTGAAAAACCGGGTGTGTCATCCTATTTTAGCTTTTGAGAATTTCAACTTAGTCTTTGTCTTGCTTCAACGATGACTTCTTTGACCTAAAACAACTTGAAACACGTACAAGCAATATATACAAGACAACAACTATATCTAGGCATTTAGTACACGTCATTGCTAAGAAAGGTAAATTATTTTTAAGAAATGTAAACAACATTATCAATATCTAACATATATTACCAACACTTATCTACAACTATGTTAATGATTCCATGAAATGGATCCAATGGATATCCTCCTCTCTTGGTTCATCATCCACATGTTTTTATAGGAAGGTTCTCACTTCATGCATAAGTTTTCTAGACATGCTCCTGGTCAGGGGACCTTTCTCTTGCATTGGTGTGGCCTCATATATTGTTTCTTTTTCTTGGCTTTGCCGTGCCTCATTATTCCCCCCTTCTTGAAAACAATTCGTCCTCGAATCAAAATTGACATTAAATGGGGTAAGGTCAACAACATTGAATGCTTGGGAAACTGAACCATACTTATCTTTTGGAAGGTCAAGGACATAAGCATTATTCCCGATTCTTTTGAGTACTTTGAATGGTCCATCTCCTCTTGGCATTAACTTTGATTTCCTCTCTTTAGGAAATCTATCCTTTCTCAAATGTAACCAAACAAGTTCTCCTGGATCAAAGACAATAACCTTACGGCTCTTATTAGCTCTTTTGGCATACACTTTGTTCTTGGCTTCAAGTTGTAACTTAAACTTTCATGCAATCCTTTTATAAGTTTAGCCTTATGAGCACCATCAAGGCTGCTACGTTCATGCACAGGGATGGGGACTAAGTCAAGTGGTGACAAAGGGTTGAAACTATAAACAACTTCAAATGGTGAATGTAAAGTACTATTTTGAACATTTCTATTGTATGCAAATTCAATGAAAAGCTTGACAACCTTTCAAATTCTTTAGGTTTTTCTGGATAATGACACGCAACAAATGTGACAAAGTTCTATTGACCACCTCTGTTTGGCCATCAGTTTGTTGATGTGCAGTAGTAGAGAAAAGAAGTTTAAGTCCCAGTTTACTCCACAAAACACACCGAAAGTGATTTAGAAATTTTGTATCTCTATTACTTACAATGGTGCAGGGCATGTTATGTAAATGTACAATCTCCTTAAAGAATAATTCAGCAACATGCGTCGCATCATCTACTTTATTGCATGCAATAAAGTGAGATTTTTGAAAATCTATCAACAACAAAAAAGACACTATTCTTACCTGCTTTTGGTCTAAGTAAACCTGACACAATCTATTGATATGTCAATCCAAGGTGAATCAAGCACGGGTAAAGGTGTATACAATCGATGTGGTTGAAATCTTGACTTGGCTTGTTTACATGTAGCACAGTTAGCACATGCCTTTTCAACATTCACACGCATGTGTGGCCAAGAAAAAGTGTTCTTTCAGCATCTCCAAGGTTTAAATGATCCAAGTGACCCATTAAACCTCCACGATGAGCTTCCTTGACCAATAGCTCTCTTATTGAACACATGGGAATACACAATTTTTGTTCTTTAAGCAAGTATCCATTATGCAAGTAGAACTTCCCAAATGGGGATTTATGACAAGCTTCAAAAATAGAGCTAAAGTCATGATCAGTGGTATATAATTCTTTTATAGTTCCAAACCCAAACATATTTGAAGATAACGTAGTGATCAAGGTGGATCTCTGAGACAAAGCATCAGCAACTATGTTGTCTTTTCCTTGTTTGTATTTGATGACATAAGGGAATTGTTCTATGAACACAACCCACTTAGTATGCCTTTTGTTCAACATAACCTGCCCCTTAAGATATTTAAGACTCCCGCGGTTAGTGTGTATCACAAATTCCTTGGATTAAAGGTAATGCTGCCATGTTTGAAATGATCTTACTAAAGCATAAATTCTTTGTCATAAGTTGAATAACTCAATGAAGCTCCAATCAACTTTTCACTGAAGTAAGCTATTGTTTTCTTTCCTTGCTTTAACAAAGCTCCAATGCCAACTCCCCTCGCATCACACTCTACTTCAAATGTTTCATCAAAGTTTGGTAATCTAAGAATGGGTGATGTGGCCAATAGTGTCTTAAGCTCATCAAAGGCCTTTTGTTGTGCTTCTTCCCATTGGAAACTAACATCCTTTTCACTAATTCATTAAAGGGTGCAGCAATGATTGAGAAATTTCTAACAAAGCGCCTATAAAAACTTGCTAGGCCATGAAAACTCCTAATCTCCCCATCAGTCTTAGGAACCGGCCACTCAGTGATGGATTTTACCTTCTCTTGATCCATTTCTATTCCCTCTGCAGTAATCACAAATCCTAGGAACACTACTCTTTCTTGGCAGAATGAACATTTCTTAAAGTTGGCATAGAGTTGTTCCTTTGCAATGTTTCAAAGACATCCCTCAGATTGGTGATTTGTTCACTTAGAGACTTGGAATAGATGAGTATATAATCAAAACATACTACCACAAACTTCCGAATGAATTTTCTTAAAACCTTATTCATTAACCTCATAAAGGTACTACGTGCATTAGTTAAACCAAAGGGCATAACTAACCATTCATATAAGCCAAACTTGGTTTTGAATACGGTTTTCCATTCATCTCCTTCTCTAATGCGTACCTGAAAGTAGCCACTTTTAAGATCTACCTTGGTAAAGTATTTATCCCTAAAAAACATATCAAGCATATGATCCAACATAGGGATAGGGTATCTATACTTTATAGTAATCTTATTGATAGCTCTACATTCCATTGCACATCCTCTAGGTTCTATCTTTCTTAGGAACTACAATCACAAGCACAACACAAGGGCTCATACTCTGTCGTACCTTTCCTTTCTCCAAAAGTTCCTTAATTTGCCTTTGGATTTCCTTAGTTTCCTCTGGGTTTGCTCTATAGGCAGGTCTATTGGGCAGTACCGCTCCAGGGATGAAGTCTATCTGATGTTCAATGCCTCTCAACGGTGGTAATCCGGATGGTTCTTCTTCAACAAACAAGCTGGAAAACTCTTCTAGTAAGGAGGTAACTTCACTAGGCAAAGTACATGATAAATCAAATGAAGAAAACAGGATTCTTCAAACAACAACACATATACGGTTTTATGTGAGTTGATTGTATGGAACACCTTATTTTGTGATTGATGTGTGCAAGACGTGGGCTCCAACAATTCCACCTTCCAAACGTCCTTCACTATGGGTTAGACACAAGGAAGAAGACTTCCCCTTGCTTCCTTAGTAAAACAAACGAGTAGTTCAACGAGCAAGAACCAACACTTCAAGATGGTCGTTGATAAGGCAAACCACAATGGCCCTCCTGGACGGAACCTTTTAGCAATGGAAACACCTTCAAAATGCTCACCTCTGAAGGATCTTAACTTATGTTTTTAATGCAAAACCAAGAAAACAAAGTCTCACAAGATATGAAAAAAATGTCACGACTTTATTTCATCCAAAGTTGTCCTCAAAATCGGCCAAAGGGGACCTATTTATAGATGTCTAAAGACCCTAAAGATAACCAGATGTTATATAGAAAAAGTAGCTAGAGAAACATTTCAATTGAACATGTAATTTGCTAATTGTTTGAATTCAAAAAACTAGAAAGTTCCTTGCTAAAAATCGGTTGAAAGTCTCCTTGATCCAACCGTGTACATGGTCAGAAAATAAGGCCTTGGAGAGCTGATTTGATGAGTAGGATGGGGCTGAAGTTGAATTTAAAAGTTGGGTGAAGTTTGAATTCAAGTTGAGTTTGAATTTGAGTGCACTTTGAATTTGGTTGTTGACTATCCTTTCCACCTTCTTCCAGCCATATGTGTTGGATATTGAGGTGTTGGAAATCTGATTTGATGGTGATAAAGTGATTAGAATTGAATTCAAATGATGGTTGAAGATTGAATTCAAATTGAGTATGAATTTGAATTCAAACTTAGATTCAATTTTGAATTGTGATCTCTTCTTCTTTCTCCTCCAAGTTGGCGTGTATTTTGTGGTTGATGTCTCTTTTTTGAATCTTGAAATTTAGGTCTCAAATTTGTTGAAACTTGAATTCAAATCATGGTTGAATTTGATTTCAAGTTTAAATTCAATTTCGGTCTCCATCGTGAACTACATCTTGGCCGCCCCTTTTTGATTGTTGGAGATAACTTGAGCTAATTTTTGGAAAAGGAATTCCATCTTGGACACATTTGAACTTGTCTTTGTGGAGACAAACATTCTTCTCAAGACAATATTCCTTTTGTCTCCCTTTTTGAAATACACGCCTATAATGCATTTTGGACCTCCCATTTCGCTTGGAACTTCCATGTACCTAATTTACATACAAAGCAAACATATAAAAACAAGGATCACAAGAAAACAAAATAAAGAAGACACTCACACGCACAAGGACCAATCGTTCATAATGAGGGTTCAATAAGATGACACCAATGAACCTTAGGTTCATCTTGAACATGCTTGTACAAGAAGGTTCAAACTTGATGTCTAAGTTCTCTAGCCGTCCTTCTTGTCATAGGACCCGTGACCTCTTGATGGGATCTCCGATCTTCATCAATCCCCCTCCTCAAGAGGATTCGTCCTCGAATCGGAAGTTTCATCGGTGAAAAGGGGTGAGGTCAGCAACATTAAAAGTAGAAGAAATAGAACCATACCTCTCGGAGAGATCAAGGATGTAGGCATTATCGCCTATACGTTTTAAGACTTTGAATGATCCATCTCCTCTAGGCAACAATTTTGACTTTCGTTCATTAGGAAAACTTTCTTTTCGCAAATGTAACCAAACCAAATCACCTGGTTAAAACACAACTCGTTTTCTATGTTTGTTGGCTCGTTTTTCATAAGCTTGGTTTTTTTCTCAAGTTGTTTTTTTTACGTGTTCATGCAATTTCTTTATTTTTTCCGCTTTTTGTTTACCATCAAGACTTGAACGTTCATGCACGGGAATAGGAACCAAATCAAGGGTAGACAAGGGGTTAAAACCATACACGATTTCAAATAGACTATGCGATGTATCGTGGTGGACACTCCTATTGTATGCAAATTCGATACATGGTAAACAATAATCCTAATGTTTAATATGTTTTTGCAAAATGGCACGCAAGAGTTGAGAGAGAGTACAATTAACTCTTTCAGTTTGTCCATCAGTTTGTGGGTGAGATATGGTAGAAAACAATAACTGAGTACCAAGTTTAGCCCCCAAAACACGCCAAAAATGACTTAGAAATTTCGTATATCTATCACTTACAATGGTACATGGCATGCCACACAATCTCACAATTTCTTTAAAGAACAAGTCAACAACATGTGTTGCTGATGAGGTACAGGTGCCAAGCGACAACAAAGACGAGGGAAGTCGAGGACAAGAGACAAGAAGTATGACAAAGAGTTTGAGCCAAGAAGTTGATGCATTCTTGTTCAAACATGTGTGAGACGAGCCTGTAAACAAAGAGTGTCGTGGGTTCACTTACTTGAGCCCAATCTTTGAGTTTTTATGTGTTGTAACATACATGAGTCGTTTGTATTATTTCTTTCATTCCTTGAGTCGTTGCTTAAAGTTTCTTGTTTGTAAAGGTGTTCTTACAGTCTTGCATCACCAAACCTTGAGCCTTTTAGCTTGTTAGGCCTTTAGGGTTTGTTTATTATGTTTCTATGTTTATTAGAATTATTTTAAGGACTTGTAAGGTTGTTGGAGACGTTTGAAGACCAAAGGAATTGAAGAGAAACAAGCCCATTTCAGAATGTAATTTCTGGCAGGACAAGTTTTTGTGAAACCAATGTATCTCTTCAACCACAAGGGAAAATCAAGTGATTCAAGTTTAGTTGGAACCATAAGACAAAGATCTATCAATTCATGTTTTGCACATTTCCAAGATCTGTCGTTATAATGACCAAAAACAGCATTGAAGTTCAAGTATTGTTTCTGCCGAATTCTTTGACACATGTTTAGTACATGGACTTATCTCTTTAATGGGTGGGCCAAATTCAGAGAACTGCATATGTTATTTTCTACACTCAATGGTCTACAATTCTCTAAATGGAGTCAATGCCTAATTCGAGCTGAAAGTAATCCAAAAACAGGCCACAATTCATACAAGTTTTCAGGAGCCCCTACTGAAAGCATTCAGGACACCCAAATTATGGAGGGCCATATCTAACTCGTCCCATATCCAAATGAGGTGATTCAAAAGCAGAAATTCAATTTTAAAACGTGATCTACAATTCTCAAGAAGTGATAAAGACCAGAATCTGCTTCTAGAAGGGGTCAAAAACCGTTTGCCAACAGATTACACATTTTTAGCCTTTTTTGTAGGCCTTTTGACTAGCCTTTTCTTTAGCTTTGTAGACTAGACATTTTTTAGTCTTCTTGGCCCTATTTAAAGGAGGAATGGACGTCCATATAGAAGAAGAAAAGTTAGAGAATCGATTCATAAGAATTCTTGGGCAAAATTAGCCTATTTTCTCTTCACAAACACTTGTGAGTTTGGTTTTTTGATTCTTATTAAGAACAAGTTGATTGTTTTCTTTGTTTCTTTGAAGATCAAAGTTAGAATCCAATCAAGGAGTGAGAAACCTTGTGGGAGATATCCAAAATCAAAGGTGTGGCTGTCCAAGAGGGTGCAAACTTGCTTGGGAAACGATAACTTTTGAAGGAGGAAGGCTCAACAAAAACCTTGGTGATCACGGCTAGAAGGGACTTAAACTCTTGCCTACAACCATTAAGGATCCAAGTGTTAAAGGAGGCGATTTGTACGAGGTGTGATAACCACGCATCAGTTTGGTATCAGAGCAAAGGTTCTCCTTTAATCTATCATTCATTTCGTGTCTTTTTTGTCTTCATTTTGTGTCATCGGAAAAAAATTTTATGTTCTAAAAAAAATTCAGCCTTAAAACTTTCATCCAACTTGATATTTATTAAAAAAAAACAACCTATCCTTCTGGACTTGACATATCAATACCTTCACATATTGAACAAAGGACCGAAATTTCCTTAACATATTGGACTTATTGGGACCTATTAGACACTTTGGACCTGTTGCACCATATTGGACAATTTGGACAGGACCAATACCAAACTCCTTGACATTTTGACAAAGGACCGTGACATATTGGAGTTACCTTGACAAGGACACCATACAAGGACAAGGACAATCTTTAAAACATCTTAAAACATTCAAAAGATTGCATCTTTGTTGTTGTTCACAACTATTTTTGTTCGGGTTAATTTGCCTTTTATCCACTCTTGCTTGAATACATACTTGGGTATTAGGATCGTTGCATAGAGAGCTTTTCATTTCAGCCACACTTATATTGCTACTACTAGCCTAAAAAGCTACCGTTGTTAACTTTAAATCTTGTTGCTATTTGAAGCTCTTAGTCATGCTTATGTTTGTGCATCTTACTTGCATTGTATGTTGTTTTTATTGATGCATACAAGTGATCCACACTCATACAATCCTTACACTGCAAAAGATTAAATCTCTTTTCACAAGAGCATCTTTACACATCCTTTTGCATAAGATTCGGCTTAGAACAAAAAAATTCGAGCAAGAAGGTTGTTGTGTTCTTTGATTAATCCTTTGGTTACTTTGAGCTTCTTGTATTTTAGCCCCCAAAAAAGAGAACATAAAAAAAAGCGTTACAAAAAAAGAGTACAAAATAGCTGTTATTCAAAAGAGGCTATTTGAATTGCTTGAAACGGTCTCCTTGCACAATCAAAACACAAAGACTTTCTACAACACCCACGACAAAAAAGAACACCCTTTATATACAACTTCGGGCACTTCTTCCTTTATGCATCTTGGACATTGCATACGTATGATTAAGTGCATTGAGTCTAAGTGTGGTTAAGGATTGCCCAAGGCAACCCCTTAGCAATTCTTTGTCTCAGCCCTTTAACATCACATTGGTTTCATAATTTTTTAATCTTAGAGTTTGTCCAAGTGTGTTGTGTGTTCTTTGCTCGGTATCCATTCTTACTTTGGTGATACGAACCTCGTTTTGAAGATTGTACAAGCTGCTGAAGACCTCCACGTTGTTGCTCGTCTTGGTTTCTTCTAGCCCACGATTGGATTAGGGGCACAAGAAAAGAGAGGTAAAAGGCTTGTAAGGTCTTGTAAGGACTTAAAGAGGGGAGGTAAAAGCCTTGAGTGTCAAAATACGAGTAAGAAAGGACACGCACAAGTTGAAATTCTCTTTACACTAATGTAACAAAACTTCTTTTAGTCTTTGTGTTAGTTTTCCTTTTTCTTTGTGTTCTTCTAATTTTGTTTCAGGTTTAGATAGATGAGACACCGTTTAAAAATTCCAATACTCCCCACCTTTGGACGATATGAGGAATCCCGTAACGGAGGAGCACGTACTCGGAGTGCTTAGAAGGATTATCAAGAGGTTAGACCTATTGGAGGCTGAAAGGTCAAACCCCCACCCCCAACATCTCAACCAGGAATCGTAGAAGAAGTGGATCTATGGATAGAAATATGGCTACCCAATTTGAGGGTAAATGTTGTGTTCCTGTTGATCACCACGACAAGCTGTTCGTGGTCAAATGATGTGACAAAGAGGACGAGGCAGAGGAGGCCTATAACACGCCCTAGTGTACATGTCACCATTAGAAGAGAGGTATCCAGAGGATGATCCACATATGCATGATAGTCAATAGGGAAGAGATTATGAGGAACAGTTTGATATCGAAACCATGGCTTTTATAACGCCAAAATCGGGCTATGATGTTCCTAATCGTGGTTACAATCCTAGGCCAAATCAGAATGATGATGATTCCCATAAGATCAAGATGAACATTCCTCCATTTCAAGGGCGAAGTGATCCCGAAGCTTACCTCGAATGGGAAAGAAGGTAGAACTCATTTACTCTTGTACTTCCTTTTCTGAACTAAGTAAAGTGCCTTTTGCAGCATTGAGTTTACAGAATACGCACTTCTTTGGTGGGATCAAACGCTAAGTACAAGAAGGAGTGGAGAAGGACCCATTCAAACATGGAGGAGATGAAAGAGGAAATGAGAAAAAATGTTTGTGCCTCAATTTTATGAAAGAACTATGATTCAAAGACTAACCCAACTCAAGCAGGGAAATAGAACTGTTGATGAATACTATAAAGAAATGGAGTTGTTGATGATGAGAGCACAGATTGATGAAAAGAAGATGCTACCATGGCAAGGTTTCTAGAAGGACTGAACAAAGAAATTGCCCTTCTGTGGAGTTGCAATCTTGTGCAACCTTAGCATCGATGGTACACTTGGCAGAAAAGTGAAAGACAGTTGAGGAGCCTTTACACAAGGTAATATTCGGCCCTCTACCCAACCCATGAACAGGTTTAGCACACGACAGAATCCACTGTTACACGGTCAAGCCAAGCTCCACACCGTCCACCACCACCATTTCAAGGTGTGTGCAGCAGCCACTACCGTCCACCTCAGCAGCAAGATCGTACACCACAAGCTCCTCCCGAATCGACAAGGCAAACAAAAGGTTGGTGACAACCTCAAGGTAAATCTTCTAACTCTTCTAGTAGATCTAGGGACATAAATGCTTTAGATGTCAGGGTTTAGGTCATATTGCATCTGAATGTCCTAATTAAACGTATCATGTACATAGAGGAGAGTGGAGAGTTATTCTGATTCTGAGCTTGAAGAGGAAGAGCATGTTGACGAGGGAGTAGAAGAGAATGAGGTTGAGGAATGCACTATTGAGGAAGAACTTGCATCTAGTGAGCTTTTAGTTGTTAAGAGATCACTTAACAAAAACTAAAGTAGATGAACATGAACAAGAGAGGAAGAACATATTTCATACACATTGCATGATAAAAGAAAAAGTGTGGACCATGATTGTAGATGCAGGATCTTGTACTAATGATGCTAGTAGTGCAGAATTAGTTCGGAAACTTAACTTACTTATGACTAAACATCCACGACATTACCCATGCATGCTAGTCATATTAT